>LR738711.1:451886471-451953070 GCA_902687465.1 Secale cereale | reverse complement strand
CTGAGGTGTGCTCTCTGCTTCTTCCCCGACGCAGCCCCAGGAGCAGGACCGACGCACCTTCCCACCGGCAGTATGCGCCCCCAGCCCCCATTAACGGCAGTGCTCATCTCGCCGGATCCCTCCTCGTCCCCGAACTGGGCTGCTTCCAGCCGGCCCATACAGACGCCCAACAGGCCAGTTGCCTCCCCAGCTGGGCTGCTTCGCTGCGAGAAGCTAGGAACGTCCCGAACACTTCTCATTCGCTGGGTGGAGTTGGAAGCTGGCTTGAGAAGCTGGATTTGAGGATTTGGAGAAGTTCGGAGAGGTTCCGAACACGCCCTGAGTGGTCACTGGTCAGCATAGTATGCTCACAGGGTGGTACAATCACATGCATAACACACAATCAAAGAGCTGAAGCCTAGGCTAAACAGGTGCGCTGCTACAAAGATTCTAAGAGCAGGAAAAGGCTGAATATTAGTTAAGTTAGCAGTAGAAATGGCCCAAGCCCCAGTCTGAAAATCAGGTGGAACAGCAGAAGCAACCATTAGAGCAAGAAGATGACGCGTACCTGAGCATGAGGACCAGGAGAAGGAACTGAGAAAGGGTGACCTGCACAGAATGACAGCGACAAAGTGGTCTACATAAATTGTATCCTCCAGAATCAACAAGAAAAGCAGGAATATCAGCAAAGTTATATATATGTAGGGAAAATGCTTCCTAGCACCCAGGGGTAGTTACCCTCATGTCCTATATACTATATGTGGTAGTATACATACTACTTTATCATTCTATAAGTATGTTCATATACTATATATATATTTCAAAACAAGTTCTACGAAAAAATTGCATGGGAGTGTTTTTTTGTATATTTTGAAAATACCTTCATATTTTACGTATAAAACAATATATTTAAAAAGTAGTACGTACTACCTAAAAATTAGGATATATACTACCCAAATATTCTTGTATACTACATACTACAGACATATTCTCGGTTTTGACAGATACTACGTACAACATACAAGACACACATGAGGCGAACTACCACTGGGTGGTAGCACCAAATTTAGATAATAAGGGACAAATTGGTTCCATTTGACCCCGTGGCACGTTGTATAACTGTTGCATGTCTCCTGTGTGCTCAGATGGTTGTTCAAATGAGAACCCAACAGCTTTCAGTGTATGCATGAAGTATTTTAACATTGTCATCACTTTTAGTTATTACAATTTAATGTTACTAACAGGAGCCTGCACAGCTAAATTAGTGCTTCTTTTGTTCAGCTCCGTGTTCAGGGAGATGAAGAAATACCAGATGGATTTTTCTAGCTGGTGCGGTGAGTGCCAGCGTGAAAAGAGAGAAAGGCAGATTCAGTGCGTCAAAGCGACCAAGTTGGTAAACCACTCTTTAGAACACTCGTACCCTGTCAACTAACATTCTGTCATTAGCTTCTAACACATTTCTGCTTTACTTCCGAACAGGCATTTCTTAGGGGTGCTGGAGGGGCAATGATATAAGTCATATTTACTGCATGTATTTTATGCAATCCTGTATTATATTAAACATCCTTTGATCATTTGGAAACATCTAGTATAACTGTTGTCCAGTTTCTAGCTCGTATGTCTGTCAGTGTCATTGCATCTTATGTAAATCCGAACTTTCCTGCTGCATTGCCACATCAGCGTGTGTTTTAGATTTATAGTGTTTCAGTTGTACTGAGTAATGAAGAGTTACAGACCCCCTTCTATGCATTCTACAGATTCTAGTTAGGTGGCTGTTTCAGATGTTCCCTGCACGGACTATCCTGCAGGACCAATCAACAGCGGACAGCTGTCCTGGTGGACCCCGCAACTAACAAAGCAACATTTTCTCTAATTAATTCCTGACCTTGCCATGTCCCCACGCTCTGCGTGATAGGATTCCGTCGAGGTGAGGTTCGTGGCCTGGGACCGTCGCTAGCGGCAAGGTGGAAGTAGTCGCGGATAGTACTGACCGCCTCTGTGAGCTGCACCGGCTGGGGGCTTTGGCCCTGTTTGGATACCCTGGGTTAGAGTTAGTTTGGGTTAGTTTGGACTCAACTAACCCAAAAATATCCAAACAGGAGGGTTAGTTTGGGTTAGATGCATCTAACTCATCCAAAAAAAACTAACCCACCCAAGAGGTGCTTATTTGGGTTAGTTCTTCTTGAGATCATTAAAAAAATATTTTTTTCTCCCGCTCTCTCGGTAGCAGATCCCTCCCCACTTCCTCGAAGCTTCTCGTCCTCTCCCTCCCTCTCTCTCGCACCGCCCGTGAAGGCGCCTCACCGAATCCGCGCTCCCGTCCGTCAATCTAACCCTGTCATCCAAACACCTCTTCGGTTAGAGTTAGTTCAGGGTTATAATCTAACTCTAACCTCTAACCGAGTTAGAGTATCCAAACAGGGCCTTTGGCTTTTCCCTGCCACTCGTTTTGATTGAAAAATAAGGAAGAATGGATAGATGAATCTGGATAGCTCGTGTAGTTTAAACTTTCACTATGCCGAGTAGGTGAGTACAGAGGTCGATGGCCCAAATGAATTAACACGTGTTTGCCTGTGGGTTTGCCTAGAGCCCGCATCTTCAAGTTTGACCGCACGACTTACCGTGGCATCTTGACCACTAGCCACAGCCGACTGAGAGCATCTCCATTCGTGTCCCAAGACGCCCCAAGCACCTTTTTTCTCGTGTCCCCAAGACGCCCCAAGCACCCTTTTTTAGCACCAGTGGTAAAAAATGGTCTGGTCATGCTTCCAAGACGTCGTTTTGCGCCGATTTGAGCAAAAATAGCTCCGGGGACCCCTGGCCAAACCTAGACCCCTCGGGGCACTTGGGGCGTCCGGCGCTATTTTATGCATGGTCAACTCCCACCAGTTAGCCTCTCTCCTTTCTTTTTCTCTAGGCCCACCCAACCCACTTGCATGAAAAAGAATTCCTCCTTTTTCTCTCTCCGCAAGCAGAGCTCCTCGTTTTGGTCGCGCTCGCCTCCTCGCCGTCGTCTCCTTGCTACCCGCCGAGCCCTCGCCTTGGTCGCCGCGCGCCCTCGCAACACCTTTTCGCAGCCCATGCGGGTGGACGAACGGGCCGCGAACTGGGCGCCCTCGCCCAAGGAGTTGTCGGAGACTGACGTCGAGGAGATGCTCGACAGGACCACCTGCGTGGCCCCTCGCCCTTGCCGCCACGCGCCCTCGCCCTTGCCGCCGCGCGCCGTTGCCACGCCTTCTCACCGCCCGCACGCCCTCGCCCGAGCTTCGTGGCTGGACGACCACTCGCAGCAGCGAGGAGCTCGCCTGTCGCTCGCCAGCAGAAGATGCCCTGGCAGTGCGACCACGTGGGATCCATCGCCGTTCGCCTGCGCACGCGCGCTGCCCCTCCGCCGCTGTTGTTGTCGAGGTACAACGAGAGGAGCGAGCCGAGAAAGAGCTCGGACGCTCGCCTGCGCCCCCTGCTCGTCTACTCTGGTCCCCGCCGGTCTGCCGCGCGCCGCCCCCGCCCGGCTCTCGTCCCCGTCGCGCGCCTACCCCGCTGGGCTGCCCGCACCAGCCGCCCAGCTCGCCCGGCCGCCTAAGCCTCGCCGCCTTGCTCCTCAGGGCGCAACAAGTGGAAAAAAAAATCCACCCACAGGCTAAAGTTTTTGCTGGCAGCCCCCAAGTGGCGAAAAATGCCTTATGGGGGGCAAACGAGTGGAGATGCTTTGATGACACTCGTTGTATTTCCGACCGAAAAGTATGAGGTAATACCAATCCTTAAGTGCTTCCATGATACAAACTTAAAAATTTCAATTTTAGATGTTTCAAAAAATTCTGAAAAAAATTCATGGATGTTCATGACATATATGTTGACATCTCCTAAAAAGTTCTAATCCAAATTCGAAATATACACCAAGAAACAAAAAGGACAAATCTTTCATGAATTGTGTCAAAAGAAGACAAAAGCAAAAAATAACACTAGTCATGCCTGAATTTTTCATTTTTGTTTCTCCATGTGTATTTGGAATTTTGACTTGATTTTTTAGGGGTTCTCGACATATGTGTTGTGAACATCCATGATTTTGTTTTAGTTTTTTTTTGAAACGTTTAAATTTGAGATATTTAATTTGGTATGATGAGAGCATGTGTGGGCTGGTATCACTCGATATTTCCCCCAATTGGATCGTCTCCTAGGGAGCTGGTCGGCCCTAGCAGATAATGATGGCCCCGGAAAGCAACTGCCTTGGCTAGGCTTGGGTGTGTAGGAGGAGGGTGGCTGTAGCCGTGAAGGCTACCGTCTTGGCACTGGTGATGTGTGGCGGCTGTAGGAGGAGGACGACTCTCGTGGGCCGTGTGGCCGGCGTGATCTCCAAAGGGCACCTGCTCTCCTCCGTGGTCCAGGTGATGCTGACCTGGCTCGTTCTCCCTTGCCAAAGCCGGGATTCATCCCTATGGGAGTTCAATCCGACAAGAGACAAGCCGCTAAAGTATCTCTTCGGCTCCACGCACAAAGAGATCTGGAAGCACCAATTCAAGACCCAGCAGGAATGGCCCGAAGAGATCGAGGATGCAGGCTTCAGTACCGAAGTTTCCGCCACGGAGGTAATAATGATCTCTGCCGAACACTTGTCCTTTCCTATTACATAATGATAATAGGAGTTGGAATTTTTATGTGATATACAGGCTTGGACGAAGAAGGCAACCCGGATTAAGTGTCCGGCACCTCTGCCCGAAGACATTGATGGCAATGCTGGTTCCGGCGCCGTACAAGGCGCCGACCAAGAAGCCCAATAAGACAAAGGGTAAGGGGGCTAGAAACAACCCCCGTCCTGCGCGCAAGCAGCCCGAGGACCTCCATATTCTTTCCTCCGACGAGGCGGAGGAAGATGATGAGGAGGAAGAGGAGGAAGGAGAAGTACTGATGCGGGGTCAACCCGATCTAGGCCGATCTTTCACGAAAAGGAGGGAACCCCACGATGAACACGAAGAACACAAAGGGAAACACGGGGGAAAACACAAGAGGAACACTCAAATCAACATGAAGATGGTCACACAAGTGCTAGATCCACGATACATAAAGAGATACACGATCCACGGTCAACAACGGACGATACAAGGTAGTCTTCTTCGGAAGGAGGTTTTGAGGGTATCCCGTAGGATCTTCTCCGTAGCGGAGGTCTTGAATCCGTGTGGATCTTCTCCGCAGAGGGGCCGCAGTCACTCTTGAGGAGATGAACCACTAATGGATGAGCAAGGCTCTAGGTTTTTGAGCTATCACAATGCTAACCCTAGAAAGAGGTAGGTGAAGGAGTATATATAGTCTAGAGGGCGAGGGGATACATGGGCCACGACCTAGATGAAATGCACGCAGGCATCCAGGAGCCGAATGTCTGGGCGTCGGGCCGGATGTCCGGGCTCTCGGGAGGCGCCGGATGTCCGGGCTAGCGGTGCAAGCCACGGGTATGCTTCTGTGGTGGTGGCGCCGGATTTCTGGGCTCGAGGCCGGAGGTACGGGGCCTGCCGTGCCGGATGTCCGGGGTCGGGCTGGATGTCCGAGTCCTGTAGCTTCGGCTGCGTGGGCTCTTTTGTAGATGCTGGTCGAGGGGTTGGATGTCCGGGCCAGGATGCCGGATGTCCGGGGCCTGGGACCTTCTCCAGCTTCACTCGATGCAATGCTTCATCCGTGAACTTGGTGACTTGTCCATCTTCATGAGCCTCTCCGATGGGGTCTTCTTGATACCTGAGCACACAAAACACATCCGCCTGAGGTAGTAGCCATGTCTCACATGATTCATATGGAAGTTGGACTAAGAGAGATGTCACCTCGGTCTCGAGAGCTCTTGCACGGGCACGAGTCATTGGTCCTTGAGGTACTTGGTGAGGCGATGGTAAGTCCATGGGGATGACCTTGGGATGCTCCGCATCATCTCCCCTCCCTTGGGAAAGATCCGACCTCGGATCAAAATCTTCATCACCCTGGAAAGGAGATAGATCCTTGACGTTGAAGGTACCGCTCACGTTGTACTTGTCGCGTGGAATGTCGATCTTGTAGGCATTGTTATTGTAGCGTGCTAGCACCTTGAAGGGTCCGTCGGCGCGAGGTAGTAGTTTGGATTTTCGCTCGTTGGGGAAGCGGTCCTTGCGAAGATGAAGCCATACGAGATCTCCCGGTTGGAACACCCTTGGTGTCTTGTTGACATTGAGCTTGGTGGCGAGGCGATGTACTTGTCGCCCGATCGTTGCCCTTGTATCTTCGTGCATCTTCTTGAGATAACTTGCTCGTGCACTTGCGTCCATGTTGATGCGCTCTTGTAGAGGTAGAGGAAGAATGTCCAATGGGGACAATGGGTTGAAGCCGTAGACGATCTCGAAGGGGGACTTGCCGGTTGTGGAGTGGCTTGCGCGGTTGTAGGCGTACTCGGCGATGGGCAAGCATTGCTCCCATTCCTTGATGTTCTTCTTGATCATCACGCGAAGAAGTGTCGATAGCGTCCGGTTCGTCACCTCCATTTGGCCGTCCGTTTGTGGGTGATATGCCGAAGAGAATAGGAGCTTGATGCCGAGTTTGGCGCATAGAGTCTTCCAAAAGTAGCTCAAGAACTTGACGTCACGGTCCGATACGATCGTCTTGGGCACACCATGTAGCCGCAATGTTTCCCTACAAAAGAGATACGCCACACGTGAAACATCGTCGATCTTGTTGCAAGGAATGAAATGAGCCATTTTGGAGAATCTATCCACAACAACCACACAGAATCTTTTCCATTTTGAGTCCTAGGCAATCCAAGAATAAAGTCCATGCTTATATCTTCCCATGGATGGTATGGTATAGGAAGTGGCATGTAAAGACCATGAGATTGAGCTTTTGACTTAGCTTTGCGACATGTAGAGCATCGGTTGGTGAGGCGTGAGACGTCACGGAACATCTTGGGCCAAAAGTAGTTCTTGGAGAGCGTAGCAAATTTCTTGTCGCGTCCAAAGTGTCCCATGAGTCCTCCTCCATGAGATTCCTGCAAAAGGAGCAAACGAAGCGAAGACTCGGGAATGCAAAGTTTGTTAGCTCTCGTAAGATATCCATCTTTTATGTAGTATCGTTCCCAAGAAGTGTGAGTCAAACACTTAGTATAAGGATTTGCAAAGAAAGGATCATGCTCATACAAATCTTTTATGTGCTCAAAGCCAATAACATTCAACTCGAGTTGGGTAACAAGCATGCATTTGCGGGAAAGCGCATCCGCCACAACATTCTCTTTGACTTTGATGTATTTGATGACGTAAGGAAAAGACTCTATGAACTCACTCCACTTAGCATGATGCTTGTTCAACTTAGTTTGACCCTTGAGATACTTGAGCGTCTCATGGTCCGTCTGAAGAATGAATTCATGAGGGCGAAGATAGTGTTCCCAAACACACAAAACTCTCACCAAGGCATAGAGCTCTTTATCATAAATTGGATAGTTAAGTTGCGCTCCGGAGAGTTTTTCACTAAAATACGCAATCGGGCGCTTTTCTTGCATTAACACGCCTCCTATGCCGGTACAACTAGCGTCACAATGAACCTCAAAGGGTTTTTCAAAGTTTGGTAGGGCAAGAAGTGGTGCGTGGGTAAGCAAGGTTTTTAGCTCATTGAACGCGGTGTCTTGCGAAGGACCCCAAATAAAGGGTGCGTTCTTCTTGCTCAAGTCGTGTAGAGGCATAGCAATTGTGCTAAAGTCCTTCACAAAATGTCGATAGAAACCGGCTAAACCAAGAAAGCTACGCACTTGTTGGAGATTCGTCGGTTGTGGCCAAGTTTTAATTGCTTCAATTTTAGTTTCATCAATGTGAACACCTTGTGAAGAAACGACAAATCCTAGGAAAACAACCTTATCAACGCCGAAAGTGCATTTATCCGTGTTAGCATATAAGCGCTCTTTCCGAAGGGTTTACAAAACCATACAGATGTGTGTGAGGTGATCCTCAAGCGACTTGCTAAAGACGAGGATGTCATCAAAGTAAACCACTACAAAGACGCCTATGTAAGGTCGGAGAACGAAATGCATGAGGCGCATAAATGAGCCGGGCGCCTCTGATAAGCCCATTGGCATGACCAACCACTCATATAACCCAAACTTGGTTTTGAAAGCCGTTTTCCAGTCATCACCCTCTTGAATGCGAATTTGGTAATAGCCACTTTTAAGATCGATTTTTGAAAAGATGGTAGCACCACATAATTCATCAAGCATGTCGTCTAAGCGTGGAATAGGGTGATGGTATCTAACGGTGATAGCATTTATCGAGCGACAATCGGAGCACATACGAAAACTTCCATCTTTCTTAGGCACGAGAATAACCGGAACGGCACAAGGGCTTAAGCTTTCACGTACATGACCTTTGTCGATGAGTTGTTGCACTTGCCATTGAATCTCCTTGGTTTCCTCGGGGTTGACGCGGTAATGAGACTTGTTTGGAAGTGGTGCGCCGGGTATGAGGTCGATGCGGTGTTCGATGCCGCGGAGTGGGGGTAGACCCTGTGGTAGCTCATCGGGAAAGATGTCCGATAATTCCTGCAACAATTGAGACAACACTAAAGGTACAGGTGGTGAAGTGTTAGTAGGTTTCGCTTCCCCTTTGCATAGAAGCACAAGGTGAAAGACACTCGAGGGGTTCTCACACACTTCTCTCATCTCACTTTTGGTGGCGAATAGCACTAGTTGTTTCTTGTCGCTCATCGTGGAGTCGCTCATATTTGGTTTGTGGCTCTCACGCTCCTATTGGTGGTTCGCTCCCTCACCATTCTCTCCACGATGGTGGGTAGGTATTTGTTTGTCGGCGGCTACTTGACTTGGTGACATTGGGCGTAGCATGAACTCTTTGCCCTTCATCTTGAAGCTATAATGGTTGGTCCATCCGTTGTGGGTGACTCCACGATCGTATTTCCATGGTAGTCCAAGAAGAAGGTGGCATACGTACATAGGGACCACATCATACTCAAGTGTGTCCTCGTAGGCGCCTATCTTGAAGGATACTTGCACGGTGTGCTCGACGCGAAGAGTTCCGGCGTCGCTAAGCCATTGGACCTTGTAGGGATGAGGGTGCTTCGTCTTGACCAAATGTAGCTTGTCACATAGCTCTTCACTTGCCAAGTTATTACAACTTCCTCCATGAATGATAACCTTGACGGAGCGTCCATTGATGCCGGCCTTGGTATGGAAGATGTGACATCGTTGATCGTCATCTTGATGCTGGTGAAGTGTCAAGACCTTGGTGACAACGAGATTGGGACTCGAGTCATTGTCGCAAAACACTTGATGGTCTTCATCTCCATTCACTTGGCGATGCATAGCTACATGTTCAAGGGCTTCCATCTCATCGTCGCTCATTGAGTCATAGGATCCGTCATCATTGATGATCATGGTACGAATGGTCTTGCACTCAAATGACTTATGGCCTCGCCCTTGGCATTTGAAACACTTTATGGAACTCGTCTTGGAGTTGTCCTCGGTTGGAGTTGTAGATGATGAAGCTCTTGGCTTGAAGTTGTTCGTAGAAGGTGGACGACTGGATGTAGTAGTATTCTTGTAGCTTGGCTTGTCACCGAAGCTCGTAGATGGCTTGGTAGAGGTAGGAGGAGCCGAAGTCGTTGAAGCTTGGTTGTAGGAGCCGTAGTTCTTGGGGTTGAACTTGGAGTACTTGTAGTCCTCTTGAACTTGTCGCTCCGCTTTGGTTGCTTGGTGTACTAGCTCGAGGAGATTTGTGTATGGTTGAAAGTCCGCAATCTTCTTGATAGGATAGTCGAGTCCATTCAAGAATCTCACCATCGTTTGCTCTTCATCTTTCGTGATGTTGGCTCTTATCATGGCAATCTCCATCTCCTTGTAGTAATCTTCAACAGACTTGGTTCCTTGCTTGAGGAGTTGCAGCTTCTTGAACAAGTCACGGTTGTAGTGTGTTGGCACGAAACGTGCTCTCATGACTTCCTTCATTTGAGTCCAAGTAGTGATAGGTGGTTCGCCTTTTGCTTCTCTTCTCTCGATGATTTTCTCCCACCAAATGAGAACATAATCTTGGAACTCAAGGGACGCCATTGCAATCTTATTTTCTTCATCAAAGTTGTGTAGGCGAAAGATCTTGTGAACTTTCAATGCCCATGATAGGTAGTCTTCGGGATCAATGTTTCCGGAAAACTTTGGCATGGTGAACTTAAGCTTGCCATAGCGATGCTCTTCATTGTTTGCTTGCCTATTGTGAGGGCGGTCTTGATTTGGACGATTGTCAACCTCATGTTGCTCTTGGCGGAGTTGATATTCATTGTCATATTGTTCTTGTCGAGCATGTGGTTCTTGGTGAGCTTGTTGCTCTTGTCCCGCTTGAGGAGGAACTTCTTGGTGCATTCGTGCTTGGTGGCGCCTCTCTTGCATCTCATCTCGAAGGAACTCCTCTTCTTGACTAATGTTTCGATTGTGAGTTGCCACATTGCGATGTGAATCATGTAGTGCTCGTTGCGCCTCAAGAGCTTGAGCTTCTCGGCGTTGTTGTGCTTGACGTTGAGCCTCGGCATCTTGTGCTTCTTGGTGTTTACGTGCGCGCTCTTCTTGTTGTTGGCGAAGTCGTGCCGTTCTTGCGCTTGCTCAAGTGTAGCTTGGTTTTGACGATGTTGACTTTCTTGCTCTTCAAATAGCTCTTGGGAACTCTTATCATGAAGTGGGTTCCGGTTGTCATGTCGAGCTTGACGTGCGGCTTGACGAAGAGTATTTGATGTAGGTGTACTTGAGCCGGACATGTAGTCGGTATGACGACTTGAGCGGCTTCGTCTTTGAGAAGATGTGGATGAGGAGCGTCGGTTGACTATCAAAGTCCGTAGCTCGTTGAATTGAGTAGACATGTTGGTGTTGATGATGTCGAATTGTTCTCGTGTGCGTGTTTCAAATTGTCGCGCGTCGGCGGCGACTTGCTTAATACGCTCTTGCATACCTTCACTCTCTTGATGTAGAGCTCGTTAGACACCAAAGAGATGTAGTTTGGTGACGTAGTTGTTCAATTCTCGAGGATCATCAAAGAGCGGGTTCGTAGATGTACTTGGCCTATCCGTCATTACAAGCAAGAATGTGAGTGGGAGAAAGGAGAATACAATACCAAATGTACCTTGATCGAAGTTGAAAATGGATCAATGATCACTCAATATTGTAACCCGGAAATAGCACTATTGGTACCACTTCTTGTCGATTCTCACACCTACACAAGTAAAGCTTTGAGAGGAGCTTGGTTAGGATGGTGGCACAAATTCAATGCAATTGTCAAAGAGACTCAATGATGTTGAAAATGATTCACAATTTGCTCATACAACAAGTAAATCACAAGCAATGGGTAGCACACGGAACACACACACGGATAGATAAATGTGGTTGTGCAACCAAGGGTGAGCGAAAATGTGGAGTCCACGGAAAATGCTCTTGTTGCACAACTCTAGAGAGACGTTAACCGATTGCTTAATAGGCGAATACGCACTTGTGCACGACCTAGAAGAGGCAAAACGTAATGACTTCCTATCACAAGTATACTATGAGTGTATGATGCACTGATGCTTGAGCACAAGATGATGTATTGCTATCTCATATGATCTCTTTTGATTTAAGGCGTATGATGCTATTGTCCTTTTGCTTATAAGCTTTTGATGGCTCTTCTTGCTTAAAAGCTTGTGAGCTCTTTCTTTGGCCACTTATGCATGCTTCTCGTAACAAAGGTAGCTATTGTGTATGCGGGACACTCTTGTGTCACACGTAGATATGATGATGTAGTATGCAATATCTATGACTATCACTAAGGTGCACAAGTGTCGTGGCCCGGCAATACTCAAATGGCTAGTCTCGATGGGAAAGCTACGCAAAATGGTCTATGGGTGACAATGCAATTGCAAGGTAGGGTGAACAAGGTGTCGTCGATGTTACCTTCCTTGCCGAGGATGAGCGGTGGTGTTGTCGAAAATGGCGGGTCTGAGTGCAAAGTGGTGCATATGGGGAAGGTTTTGGCTGCGGGAGGCCGGATGTCCGGGCCAGGCCGGATGTCCAGGGCACGGGCCGGATGTCTGGGTGCCCGAGGCCCTGATGAACTCCGTGGATCAGATGACTTCCGGCGCCAAATTCGTCGGATTTTGCGGATCAAAATTGGGGAAAAGTGGGGAACAGCTAGATCCACTCATGGCACAACAAATCCATGGAACAAATTCAACAAAATCTTGTCAAATCAACAGATCACTAAAAAATTTGGGGCTATTTCTGGTGGGGAAATTTTCGAAATTGGGATGAACACAACAAAAACAAGCTAGAAAACAGTGGGGAGGCTCCCAATTCGTGAGAAACCGTGGCTCATGATACCATATGATGCGGGATCAACCCGATCTAGGCCGATCTTTCACGAAAAGGAGGGAACTCCACGATGAACACGAAGAACACAAAGGGAAACACGGGGGAAAACACAAGAGGAACACTCAAATCAACATGAAGATGGTCACACAAGTGCTAGATCCACGATACATAAAGAGATACACGATCCACGGTCAACAACGTACGTTACAAGGTAGTCTTCTCCAGAAGGAGGTCTTGAGGGTATCCCGTAGGATCTTCTCCGTAACGGAGGTCTTGAATCCGTGTGGATCTTCTCCATAGAGGGTCCGTAGTCACTCTCGAGTAGATGAACCACTAGGGGATGAGCAAGGCTCTAGGTTTTTGAGCTATCACAATGCTAACCCTAGAAAGAGGTAGGTGAAGGAGTATATATAGTCTAGAGGGTGAGGGATTACATGGGCCACGACCTAGATGAAATGCACGTAGGCATTCAGGAGCCGGATGTCCGGGCTTCGGGCCGGATGTCCGGGCTCTCGGGAGGCGCCAGATGTCCGGGCTAGCGGTGCAAGCCACGAGTATGCTTCTGTGGTGGCGGCGTCGGATTTCCGGGATCGAGGCCGGATGTCTGGGGCCTGCCGTGTCGGATATCCGGGGCCGGGCCGGAAGTACGGGTCCTATAGCTTCGGCTGCGTGGCCTCTTCTGTAGATGCTGGTCCAGGGGCCGGATGTCTGGGCCAGGATGCCGGATGTCCGGGGCCTGGGACCTTCTCCAGCTTCACTTGATGCAATGCTTCATCCATGAACTTGGTGACTTGTCCATCTTCATGAGCCTCTCCAATGGGGTCTTCTTGATACCTGAGCACACAAAACCCATCCGCCTGAGGTAGTAGCCATGGCTCACTTGATTCATATGAAGTTGGATTAAGAGAGATGTCACCTCGGTCTCGAGAGCTCTTACACGGGCACGAGTCATTGGTCCTTGAGGTACTTGGTGAGGCGATGGTAAGTCCATGGGGATGACCTTGGGATGCTCCGCATCAAGTACCTCCCGCGCAAGGCAGGGGGATGAAGAGGGGGGGATGAAGAGGGGGGCCGTCGCTGACATGAGCACGGCCGCACCCCAGAGGAAGAGGAAGCTGAAGCTCGGAGATAGTTCGGATTCGTCCGAACACAGCTTCGTGGTGAAGCCTAGGGTAAAACCCTTGCCTGAATTGTAAGTTTGTCCGGATTGGCTATTTCACCTTTGTTTATTTAGTATTTATGATACCTACTTAGTATTCTTCTCCTGCTGTCCTGATGATACATCATCGGAGGGGAACTCTCTAGCGCCTGGGGAGACGGAGAGTGACCCGCCAGTCCGGGCTTCATCACCCGTAATTGGTAGGGACACCGAAGTGTCGTCCCAGCGGGTTCTCTCCGCCCAAGGAGATGAGGGCGGGGCAGGAGACAGGACGGCCGAGGATAATACCTCGTCGGCCGCTGACCATGGGGAAATGCCCCCCATGGAGACCGAAGATGTGGGGTCCGCAAGTCCGGGGTCCCACCGAACACCGTCCTGGAGCCTAGTGCGGCTGATAGAGGCAAAGGTGTCCTGTCTTTCGATGAGATGGTGGCTATCGTTTTGGAGGAAGTTGACTTTGACGATCCGACTACGAACGTGCGAGGACGTCGCGCCTTAGCAATCGCTAAACCAACTCCGAGAGGTTATTGACCACGCCGGAGCACAATCAACCTGACCACGAGGGTCTATTTCCTGCAAGCAAATGAAGAACAAGCAAGAAACTGAGATTGCAATCTGGATATTGCGAATATAAGAGGAAAGCTTTATTGATCAAGGTGGGGTTCTGTGACGTCTTTGTCTGGTCGTTGAACACAAACGAAGTACGAGAAGTTGCAGCTATGGCAAACTTTAATCTAAACAAAACCCAAAGTCTAAACGACGCCCTAAGGGCTGTATATATGGGGGAAGAGGGGGGAATTTCGTGGCCCTTGGAGGAGGGGTCTGAAACCAACCCTAACTCGTGTTTCCCCACACATACAGACTCTAAAAACAACCTATACTCAAGTATTTCGAAATTACATGGGCCTGGCCCAATAATAAGGTGACGCAGCACCTATAATAGCCTCTGGACAAATTTATGAAGTGGCATCTTGTATATTTCGTCCAAGGCTTCACGCACTCATTATGGTGGCTTCAAAGTCCTAAAATCATCACTTGTAACTCCGTTCTTGTTCCCCTTGCGCATGCCATCATCTCCATGCTTGATCTTGCTCCAATGTTCATCCTTCTTGTCCAAGCTAGGCCCTTCATTTGTAAGAAAGACAAATGTATCCAATTTAGGCAGCATCATATTCTCATGAACATTAGAATCATTACCAATAAATGAAAGTACCTGGTAATTTAATTGGCGTGCGCGAGCTCTAGTAATTGGTCCTGTATATGTGTCAGTTGGGGTTGTGGGTGTAACCTTGTTAGTGATGTCCTCATCATCCTCCCCTTCTTGAATTGAAGTCGTCCTCGACGGAAGCTCGTCTTCCTCACCCAAGTAAGGCTTCAAATATGCAATGTTAAATGTGGGACTAACCCCAAAATCTGCAGGCAACTCAAGTTTTTATGCATTATCATTTATTTTCTCTAACACCTTGAAGGACCATCAGCACGTGGCATTAGCTTTGACTTGCGCAAATTAGGAAACCTATCCTTACGCAAATGTAACCAAACAAGATCTCCAGGTGCAAAGATAACACGTTTTCTACCCTTATCTCCAACAAGTTTATATTTAGCATTCATGCGCTCAATATTTTCCTTAGTTAACTCGTCCATTTTTAAGATCAATTCATCACGTTGTTTAGCATCAAAATTAACCTTTTCCGAAGATGGAAGAGGCAACAAATCAATAGGTGCACGAGGTAGGAAACCATAGACAATTTCAAAAGGGCACATCTTAGTAGTAGAATGCAACGAACGATTATAAGCAAATTCAATATGAGGCAAGCATTCTTCCCATTTTCTTATTATTCTTCAAAACAGCCGTAAGCAGAGTAGACAAAGTTCTATTGACTACTTCAGTTTGTCCATCAATTTGGGGGTGACAAGTAGTACTAAAAAGCAGTTTAGTCCCCAACTTAGCCCATAGACATCTCCAAAAGTGGCAAAGAAATTTAGTATCACAATCTGAAACAATAGTATTTGGCACACCATGCAAGCGAATAATTTCACGAAATAACAAATCAGCAACATTAGCAACATCATCGCTTTTATGACATGGTATAAAGTGTGCCATCTTCGAGAACCTATCCACGATAACAAAAATGCTATCCCTCCCCTTCTTTGTTCGAGGTAAACACAAACAAAGTCCATAGATATATTTTCCCAAGGAACACTAGGGACAGGCAAAGGCATATATAAACCATGAGGATTGAGTCGTGACTTAGCTTTTTGACATGTTGTGCAGCGAGAAACAAAACGCTCAACATCCCGTCTCATCTTTGGCCAAAAGAAATGTGTAGCAAGTACGTCCTCCGTCTTCTTCACGCCAAAGTGTCCCATTAATCCTCCTCCACGCGCCTCCTACAACAACAAAAGACGAACAGAGCTAGCTGGAATGCATAGCTTGTTAGCACGAAACACAAATCCATCATTAACGACGAACTTGTTCCATGTTCTCCCTTCTTTACAATTCTGCAATACATCTTTAAATTCAGCATCATGCACATATTGACCTTTGATGGTCTCCAAACCAAATATTTTAAAATCACGTTGTGAAAGCATAGTATAACGACGAGACAATGCATCATCAATAACATTTTCTTTTCCCTTCCTGTGTTTAATAACATAAGGGAAAGTCTCTATGAATTCAACCCATTTAGCATGTCTACGGTTCAGTTTTGCTTGACTTTTATCAACCTCAATTCCCTGTGGAGTAACAACATATCCAAGAAAAGATACTCGATCGGTGCAAAAGGTGCACTTTCCAAGGTTACCAAACAAACGTGCATTACGTAGAGCAATAAAAACAGCACGCAAATGTTCCAAATGTTCCTCCAAAGATCTGCTATAAATCAATATATCATCAAAGTATACTACCAAAAATCATCCAATGAAAGCACATAAAACTTCATTCATTAATCTCATGAAAGTACTAGGTGCATTAGTTAACCCAAAAGGCATGACTAACCACTCATATAATCCAAACTTAGTTTTAAATGTTGTTTTCCATTCATCTCCCTATTTCATACGAATTTGATGGTATCCACTATGCAAATCAACTTTGGAGAATATTGTAGAGCCACTCAATTCATCAAGCATATCATCTAGCCTAGGAATAGGATGACGATAACGAATAGTAATATTATTAATGCCTCTACAAGCAACACACACACGCGATGTACCATCCTTTTTCGGCACTAGAATAATAGGAACAACACAAGGACTAAGGGATTCGCGTATATAACCTTTGTCGTGTAGCTCCTGTACTTGACGCAAAATCTCCTTCGTCTCCTCTGGATTGGTACGGCATGGTGCGCGATTGGGTAGCGATGCACCGGGAATTAAGTCAATCTGATGCTCAATCCCTCGAATAGGTGGTAATCCGGGTGGCACGTCTTGTGGAAAGACGGCCGCGAACTCCTGCAAAATGTTAGTGACAATAGGAGGCAAAGAGGAAGGCACGTCCTCGAATGAAAATAATGCCTCTTTGCACACAAAAGCATAGCAAACAGATTTGGTTAAATCTAGATCATCAATATCAGATTTGGTGGCAAGTAATCATCCACTTTTAAATTTAATTTCAGATGCAACATGAGATGATGGTGTGTTATTAGGCTTCATTTGTTGCTCAAATTCTTTTGCCACAATCCGATTTTCACTCTTATTTTGCTCCTGTTTCCCTTTATGAGCTCTATTAATATCATCTTTCAAAATGGAATCAGGAGACATAGGAAGCAAAGTAATACGTTTATCCTTATGAACAAGAGTATACTGATTGTTTCTACCATGGTGTACAGAATTTTTATCAAATTGCCATGGTCTACCAAGTAATAAGGAACATGCTTGTATGGGTACCACATCACAATCAACATAACCAACATATGTGGAGATACTAAAATGCACACGAACAGTACGTGTTACCTTAACCTTGCCGCTGTTGTTGAACCATTGGTTGTAGTAAGGATGTGGATGTGGTCTTGTGGTGAGAGATAGCTTCTCCACCATCTCCATGCTAGCCAAGTTGTTGCAGCTCCCTCCATCTATGATGATGCGAACAGAACGTTCCTTCACAACTCCCTTTATATGGAACAAATTATGCCTCTGATTTTCCTCTGCTTGTGTGACCTGCACACTCAAAACACGTTGAGCAACTAAACATTCATACCTGTCAGCGTCTTCAGGAGCCATGTATTGCGTCTCATTTTCAGAATCATCTCCATCATGTTCTTCACGTGTAATAAGAGCCAAAATCTCCTCATCATAGTCACTAGCGGACTCATAACCACCATCCTCAGTAGTAATCATGACATGCTGCGAAGGGCATTTGCTCGCATAGTGACCACGACCAGTGCAACGACGACATAGAACATCATGTGTTGGCCCATTGGATGCCATGGATGAATAAGAGCTCTGCGCAGGACCGGAAGGTGTACTCCTGGTTGATGGTGGTGGTGCCTGTTTGCTTTTATCACGGCTAGAAGGGACGGATGAAGTAGGCGGTGGTGCAGCCGGACATGTCGAAGTAGATGATGCACACGGTGTCCATAATGAAGGTCGACCTGTAGAAAAATTAGTTTGTGCCAAGGCCTGTCGATCCTGCACTTCACGTTTAGCTTTGTAAGCAAGATGGAATAAACGAGTGATATTATTATACTCCTTATACTCTAGAATTGTTTGAATCTCTCTATTTAAGCCACCCATAAAACGTGCAAGCATAGCCTCATTATCCTCAACAATACCACATCTAATGAGGCCAATTTGTAATTCCTGATAATATTCCTCTACATAATTTTTTCCTTGTCTTGAATGCTCCAATTTTTGAAGTAATTCACGTTGATAATATGGTGGAACCCAACGAGTACGCATAGCAGTTTTCAAAGCAGCCCAAGTAGTTGAAATATTATCCGGATATAATCTGCAATATTCAGACCACCACACACAAGCAAAACTAGTGAAAGCACAAAGAGCACCAACAACACGTCTCTCCTCGGGATATTTTAAACATGTAAAACGTTGTTCGGTTTCTAACTCCCAAGTAAGATATATATCAGGAACATATCTACCCTCAAATGATGGAATATTCAATTTTAGTTTAGGGAGATGGTCATGATCGTGTACCAGAGGGTGTGGTGCAGCCCTACCATTGCAATTATTTGCATGTGGATGACTTGGTGGTTGTGGTGCTGGTTGTTGCACGTAGTTCTGATTTTGATCAACCTCATCCTCGTAATCCCTCGCGTAATTGTCCTCCTCCTCAGTAGCAACAGGAGCCACAGAAGTATCAACAACAGCACCAATAGTTTGGCTAGGCTGAAGAGCGACACGGCTCGCTTTGCGGAGGGCGGTTTCGCGACGTGAAGGTGGTTGTTGTTGTTGCAATGGTGCAGCAGGTGGAGGTAGACGCGCAAGCACTTCAGCGAATTTGGCATCCAACTTGGTGTCAATTGACTTCTCAATGCCATCCATCCTCGCTAGTGCGTTGTCAAAAACTGGTCATCACATCTTCTACCTGTTGACCCATCATTTGCTGAAATTTATCATGCAACTCCTTGTTCGTCATGTTCTCCCAATCAGTCTCGTCGACTTGTGATCCTGGCATGGTTAGCAGCAATAGAAACACTCAAATTCTTACCAGTTCTTACCCAGCAGCAGGTGGTTATCGGCAACCGTGGTAGTCAAAACTAACAAAGCTTGGATAAAGCGATTACCAGGGAGAGTCAAATGCACGACGTAGATGTATGTGGAGCTGGGAAGGCTTATAAGGTGGTAGCAAAAAGGGTCAGCAATAATCAATTCAGAGATGCAAAGTTGAATAAACGCTCAACGACGGTACTGTGCTGGTCCTAGGCTAGACTGCACTAGAGACGCGAGCCTAGAACACTAACAAAATCACGGCACTGCACGTAATCAAGGGGAAAGCACACTCTGATTTTTTTCGCCTTTTTTTGCGCTCTTTTTTTGTGCTCCTTTTTTTGCCGAAAATCACTATAATGGCGAGTGTCTCAAAACTCTTCCCTAGTCAAACTAAGATGATAGGCACAATTTTTTTTTTATGAATTATTTTTTTCCGGAATCAGGGCAACGACGATGAAAAAGTGCGGTAAAAAACAATATGATGGCACGTGTCTCAAAAGACTGAGAAAAGCCCAAAGTCGGGATAGGGAAAAATATTTTCACGTGCCGACATTTTGGCCTAAAAACTGCCCGGGGGTCTCCAGACTCTTTTTTTTTCGAGACCTACGCAGGCAAGGAAACACAAATCTGAAACTAGATGGATCTCGAGAACATACCTAACATGGAAAGAGCTCGGATTGGTGGTGGATATATGATGGTAGGATATGGCAGCGGTGGTAGGTTATGGCAGTGGTTGTGGTATGTGGCAGCGGTGGTGGTATGTGGTAGCGGTGGTGGGATATGGCAGTGGTGGTGGGATATGGCAGCGGTGGTGGTATGGCAACAGCGATGAATATGGTGCGGCGGCGGCGTGATAAACTGTGAACAGAACTCGAAACTCTAAAGAGCTAGACGCTAAGACCAGCAACTCGACACGATGATGCAACTGTAAATTCAACTAAGCAACATAGAAAAGATTATGCAATGGCTCAGACTGGTTCGGATATGATGAACTAACCCTAATTTTTTTTGGCTTTTTTTCGTGGACTGTAGGTATGAAGAACAGACTCGATCTAATCTATGAAAAACTATAAAATCTCACCGAGGAACCTGGAAATCTGATACCACTTGATAGAGGCAAAGGTGTCCCGTCTTTCGATGAGATGGTGGCTATCGTTTTGGAGGAAGTCGACTTTTACGATCCGACTACGAAAGTGCGAGGACGTCGCGCCTTAGCAATCGCTAAACCAACTCCGAGAGGTTATTGACCACGTCGGAGCACGATCAACCTGACCACGAGGGTCTATTTCCTGCAAGCAAACGAAGAACAAGCAAGAAACTAAGATTGCAATCTGGATATTGCGAATATAAGAGGAAAGCTTTATTGATCAAGGTGGGGTTCTGTGACGTCTTTGTCTGGTCGTTGAACACAAACGAAGTACGCGAAGTTGCATTTATGGCAAACTTTAATCTAAACAAAACCCAAAGTCTAAATGATGCCCTAAGGGCTGTATATATGGGGGAAGAGGGGGGAATTTCGTGGCCCTTGGAGGAGGGGTCCGAAACCAACCCTAACTCGTGTTTCCCCACACATACAGACTCTAAAAACAACATATACTCAAGTATTTCGAAATTACATGGGCCTGGCCTAATAATAAGGTGACGTAGCACCTATAATAGCCTCTGGACGAAATTTATGAAGTGGCATCTTGTATATTTCGTCCAAGGCTTCACACACTCATTATGGTGGCTTCAAAGTCCTGAAATCATCACTTGTAACTCCGTTCCTGTTCCCCTTGCGCATGCCATCATCTCCATGCTTGATCTTACTCCAATGTTCATTTTTATTGTCCAAGCTAGGCCCTTCATTTGTAAGCAAGACAAATGATCCAATTTAGGCAGCATCATATTCTCATCAACATTAGAATCATTACCAAGAAACGAGAGTACCTGGTAATTTAATTGGCGTGCGCGAGCTCTTGTAATTGGTCCTGTATATGTGTCAGTTAGGGCTGTGGGTGTAACCTTGTTAGTGATGTCCTCATTAGCGGCTCCGCGGTTTGAAGATCCCACTCCTCAAGCGGAGGAGGATACGGCGGCGCCCGAAGTGAATCCGGAGGCGCCGGATTCTATGGAGGGAGCACTGCAAAGTGCTCTCATCATTGAAGAACACCGCACCGTGATGGGTGCGTGATGAAGAAGATTCAGTGCGTCAAGGGCGGACTGAATGAAGCCTTCAACAGCCTTTTAACAGGCTTTGAGGTGAGCCATGTAATGCTTTTAAGAAATTTTATTTGTTTTAAGTGCACATATATAGCCGGTAGCCCCTTATGCTTTGTGTGATTCTGAAAAGAATCGGACGAAGTATCCATAGAGTAGCATTATGCTTTGTGTGATTCTGAAAAGAATCGGACAAAGTATCCATAGAGTAGCATATTTACAGGGCTGAAGTGTCGTGCAAGCTTCTTTAGTTACGGCGACTGCGCGAGATGCAGAGGTCGTCGAACTAAATCGGAAGCTCGAGGTAGCCAACGCGGACCTCGACCGCATCAACCTGTGTTTTGATGAAACGCAAGGTATGCAGATTTCTATTTAAATGTCAATAAGACTTAAGTTATTAAGTATGAGTACAAACTCTAACATTGTATTATGTATTACACAGTTGGCGCCGCTGAGCTCGAGGCCCTCAAGGGTGAGGTTGCCAAGTCCAAGGAGGAGGCCAAGGCAAACAAGGCGGCCGCTGATAAAGTGGCTGCTGATTTAGAGGCCGAAAAGGCAGAGTGCGAGAAGCACAAGTCTCGGGTGTCCGAAGTCGAGGTCGAGCTTCAAGATGCCATCCGTAAGTGTGAGGCATCGGAGAAGACGGCTTCGGAACAGGCGACCGAGCTTTCTGCGGTAGTAAAGTCTGCCCAGGACGCGCGAGGCGAGGCGCGTAATGCTCGTCAGGAGATCGAGCAGGCACGACAGATAGCATCTGGTAAGATATTTCTCTTACAGAGCATCTTCGGAGGGCGGAAGTATATTGGGCTGACATGATTGTGGAGTTCTCCAGGTGTGTTTGCTAATCTTCCAAGGAGCAGCGCAGACGCCGCCCAGTATTTCCGTGCCCTGGAGGGGAACAACACGGAGAAGCTGTTTTGGTCATCGTTCGAGGCGCCAAAACATCCGATGCCCCTCAATGACCAGATGAAGCAGCTGGTCGAGATGCACAACATGGCGGGTTCAGCCATGAAGGACTTAATAGATCGGCTATGGCCCGCTGAGCCAATCCCAAGTAGTTACTTTGGATTGGTGAAGCGGCTCATCGAGGCGAGTCCGCGGGTCGACGCACTAACGTGTTCGGCCTGCATAGAAGGTGCTCGGATGGCCTTCACTTGCGTCAAAGTGCACCAGGCGAAGATGAACGCAGTGCATATAGCCACTGCTGGCCCGCCCGTAGGCAAGGAGCACCGCAAGCCGGAGAAGTACTTCGAGGACGTCATCGAGGGCGCCAGCCTTGTAGAAGGCCAGTGTTCGGAGGATGTTGCCTTTGAATGATTGTATCCGGATGTAAAGACTAGGCTTATGAATCCGATGTATATATACCTTTTGCGCTATTTATCATATTAGCGTCTTTTTTTCTCGTGTGTGACTGTTTATATTAAATATGAAAGTTTCCAGTCGTCGGCTTCAGCCCCCAGGTACATAGTACTCGAGTGTTCGGTCATATGCAAATACACTCTTTATCTAACGTCTTGGTCCGTATATGAGGTGTATGCGGAGCGAACCAGGCAATCAGACTATGCGGCGGTATTTCTTTCACTTAGTCGTAGGAGTTTGACAGGTGGGGCTAGGTACTAGCCCCTGGTGCGGATGAAGTATCCAATTTCACTTGGCTGGGCGAAAAAACCAACCCTTCGTATAACATGGGGTAGATCTCTATCGATCGTAGTATAACACTAAGTCACTGGATTGCAGACCAGGTTCTCGCTTATCATGACAGTCAGTTTTCGGCTTTCTCTACTGAGGTACTTGACCGGACTGGCCAGAAGTACTATCGCAGTAGTTCTCCCTTTACACCCTAGCCGAACAATCGGGAACGTAGGGGTAAGCACAGGAGCCGGGCAACCAAACTATTGACTGAATACATGATTCGAAACTGATGCATATAATGCAAACATCCAGGACGCCGAACACTCCCTATAGGTGTTCAGTCTTTTCAACATATACCAGGGCTGAAGACAGCCCCTGGTAATGGACCTTTATTGACATGGCACATATGGCAATTTGATGCGAGAAGAGAACATTCCATGGTGAGTGAATAAAACTCTGGATATGATATGAGTAAAATTGTTCTATTAATATCCTCTATAGTACGGCGAGCCGCAAACTTTACAGATAATGCCGATGACCTTTTTTGGACATTTTACATGCCAAAAAGGTATATAACAAGAAAGAGAAAAAAAATGTTTACACAGGGTCTTAATCTAAAAAGAAACCTTAGTGCGGGTCCCTGCTGCACGTCTGCACCGTTTTCTCCTGTGTAATGTGTCCTTGAAGGTATGAGTATGATGGCCATCTGTAGAAAGAAAAAAAACCTGGAAACGAAAAAGTCAATCCAGTGTGGCCAAAGTAAGTCTGGTTCGTTTTAATGAACCAAGAGAAGATAAGTTTAAAATACGAATAGGGTCTAGCCGAACTACGAACTGTATGCGGGTGCCCCTCGTCGGCGCCCAAGGAATTTTTAGGGCATAATTATGTACTCGAGGCACATATGCTATCACCTTGTGGGGCGGTCGACGGGGGCATAGCTGTCAATCTTGCTTAGGTTCATCTGAGCTGCCGCACTGAGGCGTGTGCCGGACACGTTTAGCTGTGTCTGCTATTGATATATTATCTGGCTTGAATAGGCCGCATTGTACTTCGGCTGTTAAGGTCGTAGTATGTTCCTCCGTACGGAGAGAGCGCTCCATATTTCCATTGACCGTGATAACGCCACGTGGTCCAGGCATCTTGAGCTTTAAATAGGCATAATGCGGGACTGCATTAAAGTGGGCAAAGGCCGTTCTTCCGAGTAGGGCGTGATAGCCACTTCGGAATGGAGCTATGTTGAAGATCAGTTCTTCGCTTCGAAAGTTGTCGGGAGAACTGAATACAACCTCCAATGTTAAGGAGCCTGTGAAGCGAGCTTCAACGCCCGTTATCACTCCTTTAAAAGTCGTCCTGCTTGGCTTGATTCTTGATGGGTCGATCCCCATCTTGCGGACAGTGTCCTAATATATCAGATTAAGACTACTGCCGCCGTCCATAAGGACTCGGGTTAGATGCTATCTATCTATTATTGTGTCGAGCACTAAGGCAGCCGAACTCCCATGCCGAATACTAGTCGGATGATCCCTGCGATTGAAAGTGATCGGACAGGCTGACCATGGGTTGAATTTTGGGGCGACAGGCTCAACGGAATAGATGTCTCGGAGTGCGCGCTTGCACTCCCTCTTTGGGATATGAGTGGCATATATCATGTTCACTGTTTTGACCTCCGGTGAAAATTTATTTTGTCCCCCTATGTTCGGCTGGCGAGGTTCATCCTCGTTTTCGCTCTGAGGCTCCTTCCCCTTGTGTTCGGCGTTTAGCTTGCCGGCCTGCTTGAAAACCCAACAGTTACGGTTGGTGTGATTGGCAGGTTTTTCTGGGGTGCCATGGATTTGGCAGGGCCTATCTAATATCCTGTCTAAAATCGATGGACCGTCTTTGTTGCCTTTAAATGGCTTCTTCCATTGACCGGGTTTGGAGCCGCTGAATCTGGCGTTTACCGTTGTATCATCTGGGCTTCCAGGATTGTTTTGACGCTTGTTTTTATTGCACCGTGGCTTTCCATTGCCGTCCCTGACTCCCCGTGCAAAAGCGAGTCTGGCTAGCCACTCGTGCTGCTACGAGCTAACCAGCTATCCTCACCCGCGCAAAAGCGAGTCATGAGTGTAGTTACGGCTGCCATTGTCCTCGGCTTTTCCTGTACAAGGTGTCTGGCTAGCCACTCGTCCCGGATACTATGCTTGAATGCCGCTAAGGCTTCAGCGTCCGGACAGTCGATGATCTGGTTCTTCTTAGTGAGAAACCGGTTCCAAAGCTTGCGGGCTGACTCCCTGGGTTGTTGTATGATGTGAATTAAATCGTGAGCGTCCGGGGGCCGGACATAAATCCCTTGAAAATTGGCCCGAAAAGCATCCTCAAGTTCTTCCCAACTCCCAATGGAGTTTTCTGGGAGACTGTTTAGCCAGTGCCGAGCTGGTCCTTTCAGCTTTAGGGGTAAATATTTGATCTCAATGACTAGAGTACATAATTATGCCCTAGTACTTCGTCCCGTGACGACCCCCCGATCCAAGACTCCCTCAGTACCCGTGTGAGAACTTGTTTGTTTCCATTGTAGTTGTGACAGAAAAGACTCCTGTGATGAAGGTTGGAGAGAATTCCTTATTTAACTTCGTGTCTAAATTTTATGCCTTATTTGACATTGACAAATAATTTCTTCCCTATCTAACAAAGAGTCTAAATTTTATGCCTTTTATAACACTTATGTCCATTTTAAGTATAAATGACACCTGAAAAGACCCTTTTGCCCTCATGTGCGCGTATGTGTGTGCTGGTGCTGTGCGTGCGTGCGCGTGTGTGATGTTACGTGTGTGTTTGCTACTGTATGTGTGATGTTGCATGCCTGTGTGTTGCGTGCGTCCGTGTTGGTGTGGGTGCTGCTGGGTGTGTGCTGCTGCTGCATGTGTGTGTGTGTGTGTGCTGCGTGCGTGTATGCTGCTTATGCGTGTGTGTGTGCTGCGTGCGTGTATGCTGCTTATGCATGTGAGTGTGCTGTGTGCGTGTGTGTTGCAGTGTATGTGATGCGGACCATCCCTCCATCATCCCCATGGACCCTCTGGCACCGCCACAAGCACCAACAAGACCAATGACAAGGGCATGTGCACGCGCTATCGAGAACGAGGTGAATTATTTCCTCTTCGAGTGTTGTTCGTATTTGCATGAGGATAGGATTCTACCTCACAAGGATATACTACGCATTTTTAGTTACCAAGAAGTGGCACATGAGATGGAGAAGATGGAGACCCGAGCATCTATGGAAGAAGAGGAGGAAGAGAGGAATAAGAAGAATGAAGGAGAGAAGCTCCCGGACGCAAAGACACGAGGGGGGCTGAACCTCCTGGACACCTCGGGTGCCCGGCCGGACCGACCTCGGGTGCCCTGCCGGACCGACCCCTGGTGCCCGGCCCCTCCCTGGACGCTGCTCCAGCCAGCCTCGTGTAATGCCCAGTATGAGATTATACCTCCCACGTGTCGAGGCACGACTTAAAGGCATAATATCATACTAGAATGATCTCAAGAATGGTATCTTTGCACAACTCATGAAAAAGAGGGTTGAAATTGCAAAAGAGTAGTTGGCTTACACTCGCCACGTCACACAATGCATTACATAAACATTCATCATCCAAATAACACAGAGTCCATCTAAGGACGAAAATAAATGACAAAGATACCACATGCCCACAAGGTCTGATCGCCCCTAGTAGGAACCACTACCGATCGTCGAAAACGTCACATACGTACGGCACGCTCTTCATCGAACTCCCACTGAAGTTCAGATCCATCTCCTGCATCATTCTCAGCGGTACCTGCATCTGGTGTTGTGTAGAATATGTGAGCCACAGAGGACTCAGCAATCCCTTCCCGGGTAGCAATACTATCAAAGCCTTGGGTGTGGAAAAGGCTTAAAACAAGGTTGCAGCATCACTACCACTAGCTTACGTGTTTAGAGCGAGGAGAGAAAGTGCCAACGATCGTCAAAGTGATCATGAAGTGATCCTATCTAAGCACGTCAAACATAACCCCACCGTGTTCACTTCCCGAACCCCTTTCGGAAAGCGACCGTCACGGTTACTCACGCTGGTAGTGTATTATAAACATGGTGTCAAGTTTTCTACAACCGGATATTAACAAATTCCCATCTGCCACATAACTGCAAGCATGGCTTTCGAAAGATCAAATCCCTACAGGGGTGTCCCAACTTAGCCCATCACAAGCTCACGATCTGCGGAGTCGCAACTCCAAGGTGGGAAGACCCGAGTATTCTCGGAATCCCGTGCTCAAGATATTCCGACTAAGGTAAAACTAATCAAGCAAGACCTCCCGGCATGCCGACACCCTGATAGTAGCCGCGCGTATCTCGTCTCAGGCCACGACCGGATGGGTGATGCTACAGGTTTTTACCAGCCCTCGGGTTCCCCCAAGGTGGCCCTGCAGGACCCCCAGTTTGGACCAACACTCATGTGGAGCACTGGCCTAGGGTTGTTAATTAAGAACTCGGGTTTGCAACGCCCTTATGCAAGTTTTAGTTATTAGGCAAATGTAAAACCAATGTTGGGCCTTGCTGGAAAAGCTTTAGCGCTAAGCGGGTTATCGAGGGGGGCCCATAAACCCCAACCGTGTTAGGGACGCAAAATCAAGGAACATAACACCGGTTTAACGGTTCCTAGGGCAGCATGAGTGGAACAAAACACCAAGCAAGAGGCTTAGCCTTCCACCCATTACCAATATATAGATGATTTGGTTTAACAGATTATATATTGTGATATCCCAACAATAACTTCATCATGAAGCAAGAATCTTCAAGTCTTCACCTGCAACTACCAACGCTATAAGAGGGGCTGAGCGATGCTTACGTAGCCAAACAACGGTTTGCTAGGTGGGTGGTTAGAGACGTTCATGGCAACAATAGGAGGCTGGCAAACAGACATAGGCATCAGGCAATAAGCTAAAGAGCGAGACAACTAGCATATGCAAAGATAGTAGTGATATCTGGGTAAGGTCATCTTGCCTGGGATTCCGTAAGGAAGAAGAACATGTCCAAGAAGTAGTCAAACAAATCCTCACAGCTCTGGAACGAACTCGAAGCTAACGAGGGAAGCAAACCGGAAAGAAGCAAACAACACGGTAAACACACAAGCACAAACATGGCATAAAGTGCAAACAAATATGATGCATGTCCGGTTTAAATATGCATGGCATGGCAAAGTGCTCAAACAACACTACAATTTAAGCGGAGCTCAATATGCAACGAGTTGCATATTGACGAAACACCACATTTTATTTATTTAGTTGACTCTTGTTTATTGACAAGACAAGATTAAATGTTTTTATTAAACATGGCAAGAGGTGAAGCATGAGCAAGACTACACTATCTAGCCATTTTAAATGAGGCCGACAATAACAACAACAATTCCGGAAAATCCCCATGTGCATATTTAGCAATTATTGAAGCAAACAACAATTTAAACATTTTTAATGTTGTGATCATGATGCGGATGACATTCTCAAGATTATGCAAATTTTAGTTAAAGGTTGACATAAGAGATATGAAGCATTTGTCACCGTGGTGGAAAGGGGTGCCACGACGACGATAACCGAAAATGGTGCCGCAACAACATTTCGGTACCGTAACTCGTTGAGAGACGGGTGCAAAAGAAAGGGTCGACGTGAGCGTGTCATGCAAGAGATGGTGTGCTCCCGTTGCCGGGTTCCCACGGTTTGGCGACAAGGCAACGAGGGGTACTTCGAACACGGTGCAACAAAGGGTGCATCTCATACAACACAACATGCATCCGTTCACGACCGTCATCTCGGGGTTATACCTTCGAAGCGTTCGTTCTCGAAGCGGCTCAAGTCGTCGGGGGAAGAGTGGTTGTTCTCGCGACGGTAGTCGACGTAGTTGTACTATCGGTCCTCGACAGCGGTCGTGGTACACGTTACGTAGCCGTACACATCGGCGGTAGTTGGACTCATTGTGGAAGTAGTGGTTCATGCCATGGTAGTGGAACTCGTCGACGATAGTGGTACACGGAACGTAGTGGAACTTGATGCTCCCGTTGCACGGGTCTTCGGCGACGGTGGTGGTACAATTCCGTAGATGTTCGGGGTTGATGTCGTGGTACTTGAGGGGTCTCGTTCTTGCGACGGTAGTGGAACTTGACGTGTCTCCATGGGTCTTCGAGGGTCGACGGTAGTGGTACAATCATTGTTGTGGTACTTGCATCTCATCGTGTAGTCGTTTGTCGTAGTCGGACTTGACGGTCTTGGAATTCCATGAAGGGGTCTTCGGACTTGGCCATGGCACACGACCGAAGACAAAAGTGCTCAGCCGATTGGTGTGCAACAAGAGATGGGATTCGGGCCCTTGTGTGGTTTCGGCAAGACAAAGGCAGCAGTAGTTTCGAGGAGGATAGTTCTGGCCGAAGACGAGGCCATGACGCAGCGACCTCCAGCAGTAGAAGGTGGCAAGGTCGACTTGGCGGCGTCGGCTTGAAGGCGAGCGACAGCTCGACCGCAGGGGACTCGGCGACTTGCGTGAGGTCAAGCCCGCTCCCGAGCAGAACAAGGAGTGGGCGGTGGAGGTTGCTGCAGACCATGAGAAGCGGCACGATGACGAGGATGGAGGGGGACGAAACAACCTGGTCCGCCGGGCTGCTCCGACGGCCTTGGTCGGAGACGAGGCGTGGCGCTTGGGGCGTGGACTGCGACAGCGCGCCGAACGGAGGGAGGAAGGCGCATGGTCGGGGAAGGAGGACGGCCGAGGCTCGACGCACTGGAGCGGCATTGTGCGAGGCGCCAGTGGCGGCGGAGGTCGTTGGAGGCGAGGGGGAACGAGCGCTGGCGGCGGAGTAGGGGAGAAAGGGAGGAAGGGAGCCGGAGGAGGGTGGAAGAAGCAGCAGGGCGGCGCTCAGGTGCTGCAAGAGCCCCTGCCTCAGGCGCTCGTGGAGGAGAAGGGGAGGCTCGGGCGAGGCAGAAGGACGAGGGGATTGGGGGGTCGGGCAAGGGGGACGATAGGAAGTGCGGCGCTGGGAGGGAGAGATGAGATCGAGGGTTCGGGGAGACGGACGAGCAGCGGTGGTTAGTCGGGCCTAGGGTTAGGAGCTGGCCTAATGGGCCAATGGGCCGAGGGGAGGGAGCTGGTGGGGCGGCTGGGCCTAGGTGTGGCCTGATGGCCAGAGAGGCCGCGACTGGGCCTGGCTGCGGCTGGGATGGCCTTAGATCCTATCTCCTCTCTCTTAAATAAAAAAAACAGAAAAAGAGAAAGAAAAGAAAGGGAGGTTAGGGAAAGAGTTTGCACATGAGATTATTTTTCTCGGGCTCATAAAAAATGAGCGTAATCTGAGAAAAATAGAAGTGGCATGATCGAGATATAATTCAAACATATTTGAATTTACTTCAAATGGGTTTGAACTAAGACTTGGTTTTTGAAGTGTCCAAAAATGTTGAGACTTTAGGAGGAGCCTCGATAAGGGAAAGGAAATGTTGGCAAGGTTTGAGGCAAGGAATTGAGAAAAAGAAGGCATGGAAAGAAATGCAAGTATGTTATGGTAAATTCCAAACAAATGGAATAATTTAATATAGCTCCCTAATAATATTGAGAGGCTTTTATATGTTATAAAGAGAAGTCACCATAGTGAGTATCCCTCAATTTAAATGGATCGAGGATCCATACGGTTTATTTAGTTGAGTTTTAAAATTAAAAGACTTGATGGCATGATGACATGATGCAATGCAAAATAAATAAAGCAAGCACAAATGAAACACACGGGAAAACCCGGAACATCTGGAATCTTCTAGAGCGTCGGTCTTCGGGCGTCACACGCCGGGTGCCCGGCCCCTCCGGCGATGCCAACCCAGCTACCCCCGGGTGCCCTGGCCTAGGACCCCCGGATGCCCAGTCCACTCTGGCTTATCTCCGTTTTTAGGGACTTTTTGGTCCTTTGTAACCCTACTTCATCCCTAGTCCTATAAGTACTCTTCCCCTAACTCCTTGGACAGTTTATCAAAGTATTTGATAGACATTTGAGAGCTTTGCTCCTTTTATCCTCGCCTCTTGGAGATCAAGACCCCTCTTGGGAAGAATAATTGTGGATTTAAAGACCACCCAAGGGAGTAGATCACCATTAAGACCTCATCTCATAGGAGTGGGAAGAACATCTACCTAGTGCTTATTTCCTTGGATTGATCTTGTATGCTTGTGGATCTCATGTATGCTACTCTAGTGGATGTGTGATTGTGGTTTTGTTTGAGATATTCCTCTTGTGTTGTGTTCTTGCCACTTTCCCCCCTTCAAGTGTGAAAAGATCTCACCTAGGGTTTCACCCTACAACATCTTGGTATCATGAGCAAGGTTGATTCACATCTTGGAGTCCCATCCCCCCATTTGCTAGCTTGATTTTGTGTGTTCTTGCCTAATTTCGAAAATCCCCGCAAAAATATCCGGGTGCCCGCACCTCGAAACACTGGGTGCCCGCACTTTCCCAGATCCACACCGGGTGCCTACACCCTAGACCCCCGGGCACCCGCACCCCCCGAATCAGACCACCACCAACACCATTTTTGCCATAACTTCCGCTCCCGAAGTCCGTTTTCGTGTTCTTTAGCTTGTTTTGTAGCTCTTGACATACCACATCTTCTTAGATCATTACCACCTGCATTTGCATCCATCAAAATTTGACCGGTTTTTGTGTTGCGGTTTCCGTTTCCTAAGGTGTTTCGGCTACTTAGGAACGGTGTGACTTCGACATCGCCGCCATCAACCCGAAATCATCATCACCAACCGTAAGCAAGGACAGTAACATCGACGACATCTTGTCTATTACCTTGCCATTGCATTTGATCACCCCGAGCCATTTTGCGTTGCTTACCTATTGATACTAGCTCGTTGAGAATTGCTGGGCCACGTTCTGTGTGCACCTTAGTGATACGCCTACTCCGCATAGCTACATTTAGCATGCAATCATCTTGCTATCATCATTGTGCCATTAGTCCCTCCCGTGCATATCTTACATACTTCTCTAGTATCATACTTGGCTCAAGCATCAAGAATAGAGAAAAAAGAGAAAAAGAGAAAAAGCTTTTAAGCAAAAGGAGAAGAAACAAAGAGCTTGGTAGTGATAGCATCGTGCCATTTGCATAGTTGCATCATACTGGATACTCCATACATAGAAAGTTGGGAGTCGGAGACGACACGTTTACTCTTATAGGTTGGCGCACAAGTTCGTATCTAGCCCATTCAAGCAATCAAGCTAGAGTCTCTCGAGTATCCGTGCAACAAGAGCATTTTCCGTGGTCACACTTATTCCGCTCATTCCTTGGTTGTACGGATCCCACTTATCTTTGCGTGTGCGTTTCCAAGTGATATACTAGGCTTTGATATATTTGCTTTACTTGTATTTTGTGAACCTTCTCAACTTTATCGATATCTTGACTAACATTTGCTTAAAGATTTTGTGCCACTTATCCTCACCAAGCTCCATAAGCTTTATGTGTGTAGGTATGAGAAACAAACCCGGTACCAATTCCCCTATTTTAGCATCACATTGAGCGATACTTGATACATCTTCAAACTTCGGAAAAGGTAACTTTGGTATTGTCTTCTCATTTTCCTACTCACCCCCACTTTACATGATGGATAGGCCAAGTTCTTCTACAAACCCAATCGTCAAGCATCAAGTTGAAGCACCAAACTACGTCTCCAAGAATCACCTCTTCGGTGTCCAACGAGCTCTTCATCAAGAAAGCGAGGCTTTGGGCGATCGCATCGAGCAGCTCGCTTCCAACCTTCGCACACAAATGGAAGAGTTCCGTAACATCATCGTGAACCGCACATCTTCGACTTCTTCATCAAGACGGCGCCATTCAATTCGACGCTCAAGTGACCACTCTTCGGCTTACTCTTCGTCGGATGAAGTCCTCCACGGCCTCGTCCACCTCCACAATTCGTAAACCAAGATCGATAATCTCCGGACAATCCATTACATGGAAATGGGTTACAAGATCGAGTACGAGCACGCGAGCAAGTGAGATGCCAAGAGCAACAACCCCAACATCAAGTACATCAAGATGACGATGCATTCCGGCAAGCACAAGAAAGACGTGACGGTCAAGCACGCAACGCACAACAAGCTCTTCGTGAATACTCGCGAGTCCTCGCCGACCGCAACCACCAAGTACGTGAACAAGAAGAAGCACTTCGTCAAGCACAACAAGAGGAAGCCACTCATCGCGAAGCGGAACAAGAGCGACGAAACCGGAACAACATACCGTGTCCCAACCGACAAGACCATCATGAGGATCAAGCATTTGAGGATTGTCCACCTCGTAACGAGCGACACCACCATCGTCACCATGATGAAGAACACCGCTTCGGCAAGCTCAAGTTCACTATGCCCAAGTTCTCCGGAAGCACCGTCCCCGAGGAGTATCTCTCATGGGCATTGAAGGTTGACAAGATATTTTTCCTGCACGACTTTGAAGAGGAGAAGAAGATTGCCATGGCATCTCCTGAGTTCCAAGACTACGTCCTCATTTGGTGGGAACAAGTGATCGCGCGACGACAAGCAAGAGGTGAAACACCAATCACAACTTGGACACACATGAAGGAGGTCATGAGAGCTCGCTTTGTGCCTACACGCTACACACACGACCTTTTCAAGAAGCTGCAACTCCTCAAGCAAGGCACCAAGACGGTGGAAGAATACTATCAAGAAATGGAGATCGCTATGATTCGAGCAAATGTCAAGGAAGATGATGAATAAACGATGGCTCGCTTCTTGAATGGTCTCAACCACCCTATCAAGAAGATTGCGGACTTTCAACCCTACACCAACCTTCTCGAGCTCGTCCACCAAGCAACGAAAGCAGAGAGCCAAGTGCAAGATGACTTCAAGTACGCCAAGTACTCGTCCAAGAACTACGGCTCCTACACTCAAGCTCCAACAACTTCGGCACCTCCTACGTCTACAAGAGCATACCCAAGCACCGGTGACAAGTCAAGTTCGAAGCAAGCACCTTCCACCACTCGTCCACCGGCAAGCTCATACAAGTCCAAAACTACTCCAACAACGGCACCACCCAACGACCCCGTCAAGACAAGTTCAATGAAATTCTTCACTTGTGGTGGCCGAGGACACAAGTCATACCAATGCACCAACAAACGGACAACGATCTTCAACGATGATGGAACATACGACTCCTTGAGCGAAGATGAAATGGAAGCGCTCGAGCATGTGGCTATGCATCGCCAAGTGAATGAAGATGAAGACAACCAAGTCTATTGCGACAACGAATCAAGTCCCGCTCTTGTCGTCTCCAAGGTCTTGACACTCCAACAACAAAACAATTAAGATGAAAGATGCCACATCTTCCACACCAAAGCGGGCATTCAAGGTCATTCGGTCAAGGTCATCATTGACGGAGGAAGTTGCCATAACCTCGCAAGTGAAGAACTATGCTCCAAGTTGCAACTCGTGAAGAAGAAGCATCCGCGTCCGTACAAGGTTCAATGGCTTAGCGACTCTGGCACGATCCAAGTTGAGCACATGGTTCAAGTTTCCTTCAAGATCGGCGCATACGAAGATACTTTGGAGTGTGATGTTGTCCCTATGTCCGTGTGCCACCTTCTCTTGGGACGACCGTGGCAATACGATCGAGGTGTCCTCCACAACGAACGGACAAATCAATATAACTTCAAGATGAAGGGCAAGGAATATATGCTTCCTCCTATGTCCCCAAGCCAAGTGATTGCCGACAAGCAAGCTTCAACACATCATGGAGAGAGTAGTGAGAGAGGGAACCGCCATAAAGAGAGCGAGCGCCACAAGCCAAATTCGAGTACACCCACATTGAGAGATACGAGCAACATAGTGCTTCTAGCCACCAAAAGAGACATGGGAGAAGTGTGTGAGAACCCAACTAGCGTCATCCACTATGTTCTCGTGTGCAAAGATGAAGTGGTTCAAACTAACAACTCTCACCATCTACCTTTAGTGTTGTCTCAATTGTTGCAGGAATTCTCGGACGTCTTTCTCGCTGAGCTACCACCGGGTCTACCTCCACTTCGCGGCATCGAACACCGCATCGACCTCATACCCGATGCACCACTTTCGAACAAGGCTCCTTACAGCATCAACCCCGAGGAAACCAAGGAGATACAACATCAAGTACAAGAACTCATCGACAAAGGTCATGTATGTGAAAGCTTAAGCCCTTGTGCCATTCGAGTTATTCTCGCGCCTAAGAAAGATGGAAGTTTTCGCATGTGCTCCGATTGTCGTCCGATAATTGCTATCACCATTCGATACCGTCACCCTATTCCACGCCTAGATGACATGCTTGATGAATTATGTGGTGCTACCATCTTTTCAAAAATCGATCTTAAAAGTGGCTATTACCAAATTCGCATTCAAGAGGGTGATGAGTGGAAAACATCTTTTAAAACCAAGTTTGGGTTATATGAGTGGTTGGTCATGCCGATGGGCTTATCAGAAGCGCCCGGCTCATTCATGTGTCTCATGCATTTCGTTCTTCGACCTTATATCGGCGTCTTTGTAGTGGTTTACTTTGATGACATCCTTGTTTTTAGCAAGTCGCTTGAGGATCACGTCACACACATCCGTATGGTTTTGCAAACCCTTCGGAAAGAATGCCTCTATGCTAACATGAAAAAAAATGCACTTTTGGTGTTGATAATGTTGTCTTCCTAGGATTTTTCGTTTCTGCACAAGGTGTTCATGTTGATGAAACTAAAATTGAAGCAACTAAAACTTGGCCCCAACCAATGAATCTCCAACAAGTGCGTAGCTTTCTTGGTTTAGCCGGTTTCTATCGACGCTTTGTGAAGGACTTTGGCACGATTGCTTCTTCTTTGCACGCTTTGAGTAAAAAGAACGCGCCCTTTGTTTAGGGTACCTTGCAAGATACCGCGTTCAACGAGCTCAAAAATTTGCTTACCCACGCACCCTTACTTTCCCTACCTAACTCTGACAAACCTTTCGAGATTCATTGCGACGCTAGTGGTACCGGCATAGGAGGCGTGCTCATGCAAGAAAAGCGCCCAATTGCGTATTTTAGTGAGAAACTTTCCGGCGCTCAACTTAATTACCCCATCTATGATAAGGAATTATATGCCTTAGTGAGAGTTTTGCATGTGTGGGAACACTATCTCCGTCCTCATGAATTCATTCTTCACACGGACCATGAGATACTTAAATATCTTAAAGGTCAAACTAATTTGAACAAGCGTCATGCTAAGTGGAGTGAGTTCATTGAGTCTTTTCCCATGTCATCAAGTATATCAAAGGCAAAGAAAACATTGTTGCGAATGCCCTTTCCCGCAAATGCATGCTTGTTACCAAACTTGAGTTGAATGTCACTCGCTTTGAGCATATTAAAGACTTGCATGTGCATGATGCTTACTTTGCGACTCCATATGCTAAATGTGTGACGCATACTTCATGGGAACGATATCATATCAAAGATGGTTATCTTATGAGAGCTAACAAACTTTGCATTCCCGAGTCGTCTCTTCGTTTGCTCCTTTTGCAGGAATCTCATGGAGGAGGCCTTATGGGACACTTCGGACGCGACAAGACATTCACGACGCTCTCCAAGCACTACCATTGGCCAAAGATGTTCCGCGACGTCTCATGCTTCACCAACCGGTGCTCGACATGCCGCAAGGCTAAGTCAAAAGCTCAATCTCATGGTTTACATATGCCACTTCCTATTCCGTCTCAACCATGGGAAGACATTAGCATGGACTTTGTGTTAGGATTACCGAGAACTCAAAATGGCAAGGATTCCTTTTTTTTTGTGTAGTGGATCGCTTTTCCAAGATGGCACATTTCATTCCTTGAAATAAGATCGACGATGCTTCACATGTTGCAAATCTTTTTTGTAGGGAAATCTTGAGGTTACATGGACTACCAAGGACAATTGTCCCGGACCGCGACGTCAAGTTCATTAGCTACTTTTGGAAGATACTATGTGCCAAGCTCGGCATCAAGCTACTATTCTTGACGGTCTATCATCCTCAAACCAATGGCCAAACGGAAGTCACCAACCGCACGCTCGCCACACTACTATGCGTGATGATAAATAAGAACATCAAGGAGTGGAAGGAGTGCCTACCCATCGCCGAGTACGCCTACAACCGGGCACAACACTCTACTACCGGCAAGTCCCCCTTCGAGGTCGTCTACGGCTAAAACCCCTTGTCACCATTGGACATCCCACCTTTAGCTCTCCAAGAACGCACGAACATGGATGCAAGTGCAAGAGCAAGTTATCTCCAGAAGGTGCATGAAGAAATAAAGTCAACAATCGAGTGTCAAGTCCAACGTCTCTCCACCAAGCTCAACAACAACAAGGCACCAATGGTGTTCCGACCGGGTGATCTCGTTTGGCTACACCTATGCAAAGTCTGCTTCCCTAAAGAGCGCAAATCCAAGCTTCTTCCACATATCGATGGGCCATTCAAGGTGCTAGCACGCTACAACGACAATGCTTACAAGATCAACATTCCTAGAGCCAAGTACAACGTAAGTGACATCTTCAACGTCAAGGACTTGTCACGCTTCCATGGTGATGAAGATCTTGATCCGTGGACGGATCTTCCCCAAGGGGGGGGGGAGATGATGCGGAGCATCCCTCCATCATCCACATGGACACTCCGGCACCGCCACAAGCACAAACGGGACCAATGTCAAGGGCACGTGCACTCGCTATCAAGAACGAGGTGAATTCTTTCCTCTTCGAGTGTTGTTCGTATTTGCATGAGGATTAGATTCCACCTCACAAGGATATACTATGCATTCTTAGTTACAAAGAAGTGGCGCATGAGAAGGAGAAGATAGAGACCCGAGCATCTACGAAAGAAGAGGAGGAAGAGAGGAACGAGAAGAATGAAGGAGAGAAGCTCCGGGACGTGAAGACACGAGGGGGCTGAACCTCCTGGACACCTGGGTGCCCGACCGGACCGACCCCGGGTGCCCGGCCCCTCCCTGGGCACTGCTCCAGCCAGCCCCTGGGTGCCCGGCTCCAAGACCCCGGGTGCCCGGCCCCCGCCCGGTCATAGCTACAGTCGGCCCCGGGTGCCCGACCCGCCCCAGGCCGCCGGTCCAGCCAGCCCCGGGTGCCCGGCCCAAGGCCCCGGGTGCCCGACCTCCATCGCCCAGCCCCGCCTGGGCAGCACCCCGGGTTCCCGGCCCCTCCACCGATGCCAGCCTAGCTACCCCCAGGTACCGGGCCTAGGACCCCCGGGTGCCCGGTCCACTCCGGCTTATCTCCGTTTTTAGGGACTTTTTGGTCCTTTGTAACCCTACTTCATCCCTAGTCTTATAAGTACTATTCCCCTAACTCCTTGGACAGGTTAGCAAAGTATTTGATAGACATTTGAGAGCTTTGCTCCTTGTATCCCCTCCTCTTGGAGATCAAGACCCCTCTTGGGAAGATTCCTTGTGGATTTCAAGACCTCCCAAGGGAGTAGATCACCATCAAGACCTCATCTCCTAGGAGTGGGAAGAACATCTACCTAGTTCTTATTTCCTTGGATTGATCTTGTATGCTTGTGGATCTCATGTATGCTACTCTAGTGGATGTGTGATTGTGGTTTTTTTGAGAGATTCTGATAGAGGCGAGCCGAGGGGTTCGATCTTTCGATAACTATCGATTTGGTGGAGACGACTTTGACGATCCGACAACAAACGTGCACGACGTTGCGCCTTAGCAATCGCTAAAGCAATCTCCAGGGGTTACTGACAATGCCAGAAGCATGATCAGCCTGACCACGAAGGTCTATTCCTGCACGCAATCGAAGAACAAGCAAGAATATGATAAAGCAATCTGAATATTGCAAATATAGATGAAGTATTGATAAATGTGGGGTTCCAAAAGCGGTCTTGGTCTGGTCGTTGGACACAAACGAAGTACACGAAGTCGCAATGACTAACTTTTGACTAAACAAATCCCAAAGAAAAAGCTACTAGATGGATCTACTTATATAGGAGCAAGGGGTGGTGGCCAAGGAGGTGGGAGGACGTCCCAAGGCAGCCTAAAAGTAACCCTAGGTTGTACAAGGCTCATGGGCCCAAGTGGAGGTGATGCAACACCTTTGGACTTGTAGTTTGACTCGGATTCTGCTACAGCGTCAGATTAGTTCGTCGATATCTCAATGCTCTGGACGAATTTGAAGGTGAATCCAATTGGGTTGGAAAGTGTACGAAATCTAGTTTCCAACAAAAAAGGAATCACCCAATTCGGAGTCAGTATGAAGGAGTTCTTGCCGTTTTGAGTTAAGTATGTCTGTGCAGTCCGAATCTGGATGCAAAACGTGAGAGACTTGGACTCTATCTTCTCTTGGCCCAAAAGTGGCCTGAGAGAACTTTATTAACAACACCTAAACTTCTCTTTCCCCCTTATCTTCATATGTAGATTGTACAAATGTCCCATACACCTGGAATTAGACATGGCACAAAAGTCTGTGAAGTATTTTTGTCCTGGATGACATAAATAACTTGTTGCATAGTTTGCATTAGAAATCACCCCACAAATATTCATGTATGCAATATTTTTGGTCGTATCCAAGGTAGTCATGTCCTCATCATCCTCCCTTTCTTGAAAATAAAGCCGTCCTTGGCATTGTTTAATCTGAAATCTGGGTAAGAAAATAGACAAGGTGTACATGTTGTATATGTATATGTCATCCGTTTTTACTTCCCTTAATTTTCGCACATATGAAACATGTATATATGGGTAACTTTCATCATTCATAAAATATAAAGCCAAAATATTATCACAAGAGGTAGAAGGCATGAAAATATTGCAACTCAGTTTGCACAAATAAGTGAAGCTCTTATTCATATCAAAAGATTGACAATGTTCATCATTAAACTATCCCAACATTGGTGAATAAACCTTACTTGCATGAAATTCATGCTTAAATAAGCAAACATGCAATAAGTCATTTGACATAGAATCGTCACCAAGATTAGAGGTCATATCAAAATGATTAAACATTGGCACAATTATTTTCAAATGTATTTTATCCAAATCTGATTTATTCTCTGATTCACATGATTCGTTTTCATCAACAGTTAATTCAATGCGTGCACTCAAAATTGTTGGTATTTCAGTTGTTTGATCACATGACACATTCATGACAGTAACATGATTATCTAAACTAGGTGATGTGCTCAAATCAACAGGTAATTCAATACATGAAGTATTAAAGTTAACTAGATATGCATCATCCTCATGTGATGTTATATCATCATTGTTTTTACTGTTACCTTGTCGCAAAGACGTAGCTGATGTAGGTACAGGCGATGATAATGTACTATACACTTTAGATGATGGCGCGCTCACAATCGGAGGTGTGACTGCTCTAGTAGGTGCAATGGTGGAGGAACCAACCGGTGGTGGTGAGCATGAACTGGAATAGTAGTTGTTGTAGTCATAATGCATCCTCATGTATTTGTCTCTTAATGGTACAAGCACGGACATACATACCAGTAATGCAACGAGGAATATACTGAAATCTTGCGTGAATATCATGGTTCAAACCACCAAAAAAATCTATTCATTGTATCATTCTCAGGTTCTTCTATGTCACAATGATGCATATAAGATTTGAACTCTTGGTAGTAAGCATGAACAGTGTTGCTGCCTTGTTTTAATTGTTCCAATTTTCGAAGCAATTCACGGTGATAGTAAGGAGGAAAACATTGTTGTTGCATTACAGCTTTCAAATCTTTCCAAGTTGTGGGTTGGTTATCAATGTTTTTCTTACAGTGTACACTCCACTAAACAGAAGAAAAACCAGTAAATGATCTAGTGACAGCTCCTACTCTCTCAAGTTCAGAAAAATCATGGCTAGCAAAAATTAGTTCGACCTCAAACTCCCAAGCAAGATAAATAGCAGGATTAAATCTACCCTCAAATGAAGGTAAAGAGATAACCTGACCGTGTGCATGTGTGTGTTGTCCCACGTCTCGTGATGGTGAAGATGTATCCAATCATCCAAGAACTTCTGTCTCTGGTACCTGTCATGATTAGTAGAAACAAGAAACAAAATTCAAGAATAATGTTCCTATGAACTACTAGGATGTGGTGGTAAAACGCTCACAGTAAAGCAAAGATCAATATCTTACAAGTTCTTACCCTGCAATAGGTGGTGATAGGCAACCAGCGGTGTCAAATAATTCCAAAGATTGAGTAAAGCGATTGCCAGGTGAACGTACGTAAACACGGTGTAGAAATATGTGGAGCTAGGTTGGCTTTATATATGGTAGCAAAAGATTAGCAATAATCAATTCAGAGATGCAATGTTGAATAAACGCTCATCGACGGTATTGTGTTGGTCCTAGGCTAGACCGTGCTAGAGACGCGAGCCTAGAACACTAATGAGGTCACAGCGTAGCACAACGAGCATCAAGAAAGGATATGAAGTAGCTCTCGATAGCAAGATGTATGTGAAAATCACAATGGCAGTAAAGATAATGATGAAAACAACCGCCAAGCAGGATATACAACAACTCTCTCTCCAACTTTCCTCTTGAAAAGGTTGAGCCAATTTTATGGTAATTTTTTTCTACAGAATGCTACTGACTCAAGCTTTCAAACGCAAAAAGAACCTCTCAATTCTGAGTTGATATGAGGTGTCAAAAAATTCTAAAACTACCCTGAAAAACTGGAACAAGCTGTGTTCGCAAACTTCGGAGGGCAAAAAGACCTATTTAGAAGCCGATTTTGAGGTGCGAAATATTGAACATGCTCTTGCAACTATTCAGATGCTCCTCATCGCTAGCTTTAATTTGAGTACTTGTGGAGCCAAAACAGACTTCGTATGGGGAAGATATGCCTGTTTTACTGAACAGTATAGAAAACAGATTCCAATCCGAATTCAACTACGATATTGACTCTAATAGATCCGAATTTTGTCTTTTTTTTCCTTTTTTCTCCTCACACTTTTTTCTTTTTTCTTTTTCTCTTTTTTTAACACTTTTTTTCTTTTTCTTTCCCTCTTTTTTTTACTTTTTTTCTCTGTCTTTTTTTTCTTTCTCCCTCTTTCCAAGACAAACTAGATAATATGCAGATTGGATCAAGCAAAGATGCGAACGACTTCAAGTATGATTGTGACAATGAACGATGGGTACCACGAGGTGGAAATGGATGGATGAGGTGGTGGACAGCGGGAGGGATAACGATGCAGCGACGACGTGACTAATGTGAACATAACTCGAAACTCTAACGAACTAGACACTAAGACCAGCAACTCGACACGACGATGCAACCGTGATGCGAGGTCAACCCAATCTAGGCCGATCTTTCACGAAATGGAGAGGATCCCACAAAGAACACGATGAACACGGGGAGAAAACACTCAAGAACAAGTCCAATCACACATCCACTAGACAATCAAACACTCAAGATCACAAGGTACATGAACAACAAAGGGAAAGATACAAGGTAAAGTTCATCTCCGTGAGGAGGTCTTGAATCCGTGAAGGATCTTCCCATTAGGGGTCTTGAATCCAAGGTGGATCTTCTCCGTAGAGGGGCCGCGGTCTCTCGTAGGAGTAGAACCACTAAGATGAGCAAAGCTCTAGTCTAAAATGAGCTATCACATTTGATAATCCTAAAATGGTGGAGGTGGAGGAGTATATATAGCCTAGGGCCATGAAGGGGTAAGTGAGGGGCGAAACAGGTACATAGGCCTCGGCCCGGAAACATGCACGCAGGCAAGGTCGGATGATCCGGATGGGGTCGCGGATGATCCGGGCGTCGGGGTGTCCGGATGATCCGGACGGAGTCCCGGATGATCCGGCTTCGGTGGAAGCCTTCGGGTGTCCTCTGCGCACTTACCCGGACGATCCGGGGAAGGTCCGGATCATCTGGCTGGGTCTGGATGATCCGGATGGACGTCCGGACGTCCGGCCTGACTCTAGCAGCCGCTCCGTCTTCTTCTCCTTTCTTCCGTCTTCTCTTCCACGCTTCCGTCGGGGATGATGTCGGTGTTCTCTTGTGCTTGCACTCCTCCTCGTCATCTGTGAAGCTCCGACAATACCTATGCATGCACACGAGTGGGGTGTCATGTAGTATACCATCCTCGAAGGGGTCAAGTGAACATGTGTAAAGGAGATGATTCACCTTTGTGTATGTGAAGTAGATGTCGCACATGTCACTTGCCAAACGGACTCTTGACACGGTGATGTCCGTAGGATGCTCCGCATCATCCCCTCCCCCTTGGGAAAGATCCGATCTCGGATCGAAATCCAAATCACCATGGGAAAGAGATGGCGTCACCGTGTAGAAGTGGACGATTGCCAAGTACTCGTCATCTTGAAGCTCGAAATGGGCACTCTCCAATGTCTCACCGTCTAGTGATTCCTTCAAAAGGAGCAAGGACAAGAAACACTTGGAAAAACAAATGTGGTTAGCGTTAGTGCAAAGCCAAGCATTCAAGAGGTGATTCACCAAACAAGTTAGCATAAGGTGTGACAAAGAAGTGTGGCATGGCAAATAAGCATATAAGTTGAGCACAATCCAGAACATCATGGAAACAAGCGTGCACATGTGAGGTAGAGATGCAGATATGTGTGACAAGTGAAGAAGCATCTAACGCATGGTCATAGCAAACAAGCACAAAGCGCTCAATGAAAGGTCTATGGTAGGCATATGAATCATTCATAACACCACATAAGAGTAGATGTATAAACACATGGGGTAAGTGCAAGAAAATCTGAACATAACGTGCACAAGGTGCAGGGAACATAGTGTGGCACTCAACACAAAAGAAAGAGCAATTGTTCGACATGTGTGAGGTAAATAAGTCAAGCATGTGACAAGCAAAGGGACATGGCATATGTGAAGGGATGACATTGGTGCAACCAAACATGTGATATGAGCAAGTAGGCAACAAGTTGGATGCAACACACAAGGCATATATATCATGAAACATGGCAATGTGACAATGACAGCCGAAGCGAGATCTCTAACACGTGTGCAATCAAGGGGTCCAAGATGACAAATAAGTCTCATGGTGCAAGCAACACATGTAGTGTGATCCACAATATCCATGCTCATGGTTTTGGGTGTCTCGAAAGAGAAGGATATCACCTTGAAAGTGTGTCCTTGTGCGTCCTTCACAATACCAATGCACAAGCAAGTGCGATGTAGAATTGTCGTGGTAGAAGGTGGTTCGCTCTCAAGAGCTCGAATGGTCAACTCACGTGAAGTGGAAGTCAACACGAAGTTCAAGTATCCAACACATACACAAAACAAAACAAAGAACGTATGCGCATGGTAGATAAACATATCATCCATCATGATGGTTCTCTTCTCTTGCACATAACCATTAGAAGCAAAGGTGCATGAATAATATGATGCAACCGTGGCTATATTCATGGCACTAGGCATATGGTGCAAAGAGGTAAGACAAGCATGCTTCACAAGAATTATGTCAAAATCTCCAAATATATGTGAGAATGCTATGGGGGCAATCTCTTTTGCAAGATGAAAGGCATTGTTGCACTCAATACATGGCACATCATTTAGCATGTGAGAGGCAACATATGGAGACATATGGCAACATGGACTAGCAATCATGTGCAAAGCATGGAAATAGGTGCCATCAACCCCATGAAACGAGCAAATATGAATCATCGGTGATGCAATACACGAAGCAAGCAAATCTATCACGTCGTGCAAGCTAGTGGCGCAAAGATGCAACACACTAGAGGAACTCATGACAATCATGTCATGTGAGCAAACGGTGGATATAGGCAATGCACATGACATATCCCAAGCATGAAAGTGAATCATGGCCAAAGTATCATCATAGGCATTGGGCACAAAGCAAACATGACAATAACAAGAGAAATCTCAACCAAGCTTGCAAATACACGTACAAGGACTAGAATCATGGATCATGTGTAATGCAAAGCATGGGTCACAAATGAGCATATCATGCAATGTGAACATGGCAATATGGGCAAATGATACATAACGGTCAATAAGCCATAACCATGTGAGGGCCATGTAGAAGAAATGCGCGAAGTCTTTACGCAAAGGGAGCGATGGGAAGATAATCCACGGAATCCCAAGTCATCATTGCTCTCTAGAGCTCTTTTCGTCAACTCGTGCGTTTGTGAAGTTGACGAGTATGGATGGGTACCTACACAAAAGAGACACAAACCAAAGAAATTGTGCGCGTGGTAAATGTACACGTCATCCATCATGATGTGTATGTGCATGTGTGAGTTAGCACAAGATAAGCATCGCTCAAAGAAATTTGATGCATGGTATAAGAACATGCCATCCATCATGAATGAATAGTTATTGTGTATAGCATGATGTGGATGCAAATTGAGCATACAATTATATGGCACATCTATAGCATGTTCATTCATGGGGAGCATATTGTGCACACAAGCGTGGAAATCATGCAATGTATGGGATGGATCAAAGTCTCCTAAAATGTATGAAGAAACTATGGGGGTTCCTCATGAGCAATATCGGGAGCATAATGTGGAGAAGTGGAACAACATCCAAAACAATGCATGTCCGAAGCTAGGTAATCATGGCATGGCATATGATGGATATGATGCAAAGTAAGCATGTCAATATCGTCACAAGAAAAACAAATGTCAATAACCATGGGCTTGTCATCTATACCATATGTGCAATTTGGGTTTATTTTAATGGCATGTGCATAGTCACTACGATGAGATTGCAAATGTGACATATTGTTGATCTCTGGATAGCATACGACAAGTCAAGCGGGTTGTCAAACATGATGTGACCAAGATAATTATCACAAGAAATCCTATGCAACATGGCATCACAACTAATAGACTCCACATGGCAATCATCAAACTCATCATAAATGGGTAAATCATCGCATGGGGAAATCATACTAGCACGAAGCATGGCAATAGGTGGATCAACATCATGCAAGCAATCAAAGTTCACATAGTCCACTAGTGGGACGAGAGCATCACCTTCACCTTTGTTACCTTTCTCATTCCACTCTTGTGGTGTAGATGAGGTAGGAAAGACCAAATGGTGGTCACCATCTTGATCTTGATGGAACCATGTGGGGGGTGCATCATATTCCACCATGGCCATCGTATTGTCCATAGGAAGGACGAAGTCGTTGAGGATCGACGCATCATCATATATGGGACCTAGCACCAAATGAGAAGACACAATAGTGGTAGAGGTCAAGTCATTAGTGTTGAAAATGGCCTCACATTACCTATCAACTATCTCACTCTCTCTATGTGGTGGCTCACTCACTCCCTCAAAATAGGTGCACTCAATGTCGCATATGGTGGAGTCACTCATCTCACTCAAATGGTGGGGGTTGTGGCTCTCCTCACATGGGAATTGGGGCTGCTCATCATATATGGGGCTAGTGGTGAACTCGCTCTCACTCTCAATATGGTGGCACAAGTCACTCAAGTCATCATATGTCGCCGTGGTCGAAGGGAAAATCCCATGCTCAACCATCTCGTCATCGTCGCTATGGATGAAGGCCGAAGATGGCACATCATCACTCTCGCCTCCAAGGATGGAAGCATCATCCTTGCTCGTCACCATGTCGGTCGCCTTCAAAGCTTGGTCCCCGAATGGCTCCGTAGTCGTAGTCATCACCGCACCGTCTTGAAAAAGAGTCAAAGTAGACTCGACATCATCAATGCCACAAAAGAGGGATGGCGGCGAAGTCGAACGTGGGAGCGTTGTCTTGGAGCTCGTTGGGCTTGGACATCATGGTGGTACTAGCCTCATGCTCGCCGTCTTGGAGCTTGGTCTTCGAGAAGTGTGCTTGCGGTGGAGAAACCTTGGCCTTCATGAGGTCTTGTTCCGCCTTGAGAGTACCAATGTAGTTGTCGCCGAGGGACTTTGTAGTTCTCGAGGAAGATAGTCTTGTAGATGTCGTTGTGCAATCCCATCATGAAGTGGAGCTTCATGAAAATGGGGTCGTGCACGCCGGCTCGTCGCAAGGCATTCTTCATGTCCTTGAAGTACTTGTCGATGGACTTGGATCCTTGGGCAGTGTTCTCCAATTGGCGTAGAAGTCGTTCTGTGTAGGTGGGAGGCACGAACTCTCGCCGCAAAGCTTTCTTCGTCTTGGTCCAACTCATGTCATACTCCTCCGAAGGTGTGTGAAACCACCATGTCGATGCGAAGTCGTGGAAGTTTCTTGTGGCGCACTTCACTTGATTTCCGGGAGGAACGTGATGTAGCGTGAGGTAGTCATCCATCAAGCATTCCCACTCGAGATACTCCTCGGGTTCTTGAGCCCCATAGAAAGGAATCTCATGGTCGGTGTCGAGGTTGTAGTAGCTCGTGGAAGTCGCGGACTTGAGCTTGGGTAGCTTCTCTTGAGCATAAGCTTGGGGTGCTTGTTGGCGAATATGCCATATGTCCAAAGGCGAAGATGCCTTGAAGTCGCTTGGTGAAGATGCCAAGGTACATGGTGAAGTCGTTGAGCGGTTGTTGGAGTTGAACTCTTGAGCTTCACGTTCTTGTCGTTGATGATGTCGATGCTGATGAGATCTTGCCGGAGATGGTAGCTCGAAAGGATGTGCACTTGAGCGTCTTCTCGAAGATGAGGGAGACCTCTTGCAGTTCTTGATGAGGGCTTTGAGCTCCTTCATTTGAGCATCCATGTTGGCGCACAAGTGGTTCGTCATGGCATCGAACTTGTCGTTGTTGTTGTTGTAGGCCGAAGTAGATGAAATGCTTTGCCTATCCGTCACAAGACTCGAGCAAAGGTGAGTAGGAGATGATATAAACAATACCAAGTTACCTTTTCCCAACATTGAGGATGTATCCCGTTTCACTTAATGTGAAATGAAAGAATAGTGGAATTGGTACAGGACTTGTTCACTCACACCTATCAAGTAAAGCTTATCGAGTGGCTTGGTTAGGATAAGTGGCACAAAAATTTGATGCAAAATGTTAGCAAGAGTCAACAAAGTTGAAAGAGATTCACAAATTCGCAAATCTAACAAGTAGACCAATAGCAATGAGTGACACACGAAAACACGCACACAGATATATAAATGTGGTTGTGCAACCAAGGATTGAGCTGAAAATGTGGAATCCACGAAAAATGCTCTTGTCGCACAACACTAGAGAGACGCTAGCTGATTGCTCAATAGGTGGATACGAACTTGTGCACTACCTATATGAGACAAAATGTAGCGACTTCCTATCACAAGTATGCTATGTGTATGATGTTCCAGTGCTTTTAGCACAAGATGATCCAAGATGATCGGATATGGCAATCTTATATGCAATGTGGTATGATGCTATGGCTCTTGCTTACAAGCTTCTTTGCTTTTCTCCTTTGCTTAAAAGCTTTTTTTGTATATGGCCACCATGCACAAACCAAGATAGCAATTGTGTATATGTGGGAACAATCTTGTGACACAAGGGATGATATGATGATACCAAGATGATATGGTATGTATACAATGGAAGGGCGAATCACTAATGTGCACAAGTAACGTTTCCGGCAATACTCAAATGGCTAGTCTCGATAGGCAAGTGACGCAAAATGGGCTAGGGGTTAACAATGCAATTGCAAGGGGAATATACAATGATGTCGTCGAGGTTACCATCCGAGTCGATGATGAGAGGCGGTGTTCTTGATGTAGACCCGTTCCTAATTAGCTGAAACACCTTAGGAAATGGAAAAACCACAACTCAAAATCTCAAGGACAAATGTCAAATGGTGGTAGCGGAAAGCGGTGGTGGTTTGCACTCAGCAAGTGGAATGAAGGGTTATGTGAGTCGAAGTTGAAGTGATCGTCCCTAAGTAGCCGAAACACCTTAGGAGACACAAGCCACAACTCAAACAAGCTCGAACAAAATTGGGTTAGGTTTGGGTGGCGGAAATGTATGGTGGGCAAAGTTATGCGGAAGTGGTGGTGGTTGATGAAGAAGCAATGCTATAGTGGACAAAATGGGTTAGGTTGCGGAAGGCTATGGTGGCTATGCGGATGATATGGCGGAAGGCCTAGGCAAACTTGCCAAATTTGACAAATTTTTATGGAGTCAAATGATGATGTTAGTATTTTTGTGGTATGGGGGATATCAAGAGCTTCAAAACGAGCTAAAGAACGTCGAAAACGGACTCCGGATGAATTAGTTATGGCCGAAACAAGAATCTGTCTGCGTCAGTTTCAGGGTTACCCGGACATTCGGGAGAAAGTCCAGCTCATCCAGGCTATGTCCGGATGATCCGGGAGAACATCTGGATGATCCGGGTTCGTCAGCTCCGGTTCTGTTTTTCGGGTGCGTGCATTACACGGACGTCCGGGAAAGGGTCCAGCTCATCCGGGAGGTGTCAGGATGATCCGGGACTTTGTCCGGATGATCCGGGCGGGTCAACTCCGCTCGGGATTTCCTCTCGGGGACGAATTTGGGGGCGGAAATGGACGATTTTGGGCTCAAAATTGAGAGGATTTCGTGGATGGAAAGTGGGAAAACCTGTGGAGATGCTAGATCCACTTGAAACCAAGCGAATCCATGGATCAAAATCAACAAAATCTCATCAAACCAGCATATCACAAAAACAATTGGGGCTATTTTTGGTGGGGAAGTTTCGAATTTGAGGAAGAACACAACAAAACAAGGCTAGAAAATGGTGGGGAGGCTCCAAATTCGTGATGAGCCAAGGCTCATGATACCATATGATACGGGGTCAACCCGATCTAGACCGATCTTTCACAAAATGGAGAGGATCCCACGAAGAACACGATGAACACGGGGAGAAAACACAAGGGAAAACACTCAAGAACAAGTCCAATCGCACATCCACTAGACAATCAAACACACAAGATCACAAGGTACATGAACAATAAAGGGAAAGATACAAGGTAAAGTTCATCTCCGTGCGGAGGTCTTGAATCCGCGAAGGATTTTCCCGTTGGTGGTCTTGAATCCAAGGTGGATCTTCTCCGTAGAGGGGCCGCGGTCTCTCGTAGGAGTAGAACCACTAGGATGAGCAAAGCTCTAGTCTAAAATGAGTTATCATATTTGCTAACCCTAAAATGGTGGAGGTGGAGGAGTATATATAGTCTAGGGCCACGAAGGGGTAAGTGAGGGGCGAAACAGGTACATGGGCCTCGGCCCGGATACATGCGCGCAGGCAAGGCCAGATGATCCGGACGGGGTCGCGGATGATCCGGGCGTCGGGGTGTCCGGATGATCCGGGCGGAGTCCCGGATGATCCGGCTTCGGTGGAAGCCTTCGGGTGTCCTCTGCGCACTTACCCGGATGATCCGGGGGAAGGTCCGGATGATCCGTATGGACGTCCGGACGTCCGGCCTGACTCCAGCAGCCGCTCCATCTTCTTCTCCTTTCTTCCATCTTCTCTTCCACGCTTCCGTCGGGGATGATGTCAGTGTTCTCTTTTGCTTGCACTCCTCCTCGTTATCCGTGAAGCTCCGACAATACCTATGCATGCACACGAGTGGGGTGTCATCTAGTATACTATCCTCGAAGGGGTCAAGTGAACACGTGTAAAGGAGATGATTCACCATTTTGTATGTGAAGTAGATGTCGCACGTGTCACTTGCCAAACAGACTCTTGACATGGTGATGTCCGTAGGATGCTCCGCATCAAACCGATAATTCAATAATGCAAATAATGAAAAGAAAATTGCAAAGTCTCAGACTAGCTAGGACAAAGGATGAATAGATCTAACTTTTTTGTGGCTTTTCCTTGAACAATATGTAAGAAAATAAATCTAATCTGGGAATGACTGGAAATTCTCACCGAGCAACCTGAAAACTGATACCACTTGAAAGAGGCGAGGGGCCCAATCTTTCGATGAGATGATAACTATCGATTTGGTGGAGACCACTTTGACGATCCGACTACAAACGTGCAAGACGTTGCGCCTTAGCAATTGCTAAACCAATCCTCAGGGGTTACTGACAATGCCAGAAGCATGATCAGCCTGACCACGAAGGTCTATTCCTGCATGCAATCGAAGAACAAGTAAGAATATGATAAAGCAATCAGAATATTGCAAATATAGATGAAGTATTGATAAATGTGGGGATCCGAAAGCGGTCTTGGTCTGGTCGTTGGACACAAACGAAGTACACAAAGTTGCAACGGCTAACTTTTGACTAAACAAATTCCAAAGAAAAAGCTACTAGATGGATCTACTTATATAGGAGCAAGGGATGGCGGCCAAGGAGGTGGGAGGATGTCCCAAGGCAGCCTAAAAGTAACCCTAGGTTGTACAAGGCTCATGGGCCCAAGTGGAGGTGATGCAACACCTTTGGACTTGTAGTTTGACTCGGATTCTACTGCGGCGTCAGATTGTTTCGTCGATATCTCAACGCCCCAGACGAATTTGAAGGTGAATCCAATTGGGTTGGAAAGTGTACGAAATCTAGTTTCGAACAAAAAAAGAATCACCCAATTCGGAGTCCGTATGAAGGAGTTCTTGCCGTTTTGAGTCAGGTATGTCTGTGCAGTCCGAATCTGGATGCAGAACGTGAGAGACTTGGACTCTATCTTCTCTTGGCCCAAAAGTGGCGTGAGAGAACTTTTTGAACATCACCCAAACTTCTCTTTTGTCCTTATCTTCTTATGTGGATTGTACAAATGTCCCATACACCTGGAATTAGACATGGCACAAAAGTCTCTGAAGTATTTTTTGTCCTGGATGACATAAATAACTTGTTGCATAGTTTGCATTAGAAATCACCTCACAAATATACATGTATGCAATATTTTTGGTCGTATCCAAGGTAGTCATGTCCTCATTAGATTCCTCTTGTGTTCGTGTGTTCTCGCCACTTTTCCCCCTCCAAGTGTGAAAAGATCTCACCTAGGGTTTCACCCTACAATAGCCGAGCTACCTCTTCTCCAATAGCCTTACGTCTTTCTTCATTAAAACGATGACGGAACTGCTTCACCAACTTATACTTAGGATCAATGTTAAGAGTGTGCTGAGCGAGTTCTCTCGGTACTGAAAGTACTGTATATCGACTAGAGGGGGTGAATAGGCAATTTTTTTGAAAGGCTTCAAAACATGAAAGTTTCGAAGACAAACAATAGAACCGATCCTATTTATATGCAGCGGAAGTTAGACTACACTAGACAAGCCATAGTCAAGTATTCAATGAAGTGAAAGCACGAAGACTAATAGCAGCTAGGCAGTATGGATCAGGATGGAAGATTGTATGAAGCCAATCAGAGCAAGTAGTCACACAGTGAAGTCAAACAGATAAGGCAAGCAGGCAATGACTTCACATAGAGAGACATTAAGTAAAGAGAAGGAAGGGATAGAACCAGTAGCTTGGGGAAGACAATGATTTGTTAGACCAGTTCCAGTTGCTGTGACAACTGTACGTCTGGTTAGGGAGGCTGAGATTTAACTGAGAAGACCGCGTCTTCACCTTATTCCCCTTGAGCTAAGGACACCTAGTCCTCGCCCAATCACTCTGGTAAGTCTTCAAGGTAGACTTCCAAACCTTCACATACTTCGTTCACCGGCGATCCACAATGACTCTTGGATGCTCAAAACGCGATGCCTAACCAGCTGGAGGAAACGCAGTCCTCAAATGTAACAAGTCTTCAGGTCACGCAGACAGAAAGATTTCAGTGATGCCTAACACTCTTTGGCTCTGGGTGTTTGGGCTTTGTCCTTGCAAGGATCTCTCTCTCTCAAATGCTTCGGAGGTGGGTTTTTCTCAAACGACAAAAGCCGTGTAATAACTCTCAGCAGCCACCAATTTGTAGTGTAGGGGGTGGGCTATTTATAGCCTCGAGGCAACCCGACTTGATTTGTCCGAAGTGACCCTGGGTCACTAAGGAACTGACACGTGTTCCAACGGTCAGATTTGAAACACACACGACAACTTTACTTGGGCTGCAAGTAAAGCTGACTCATCCGGCTCTGGATAAGATTTGCTCTTATTGTCTTCGCTCGAAGACATAGGATTTGGTTGAGCATCACTTCAGTCACTCTGACTTTGTTCACTTGGACCCCACTTAACAGTACGGTGGTTCCTATGACTCAACAAAGAAGAAAAGGAAACAACGAAACGTCTAAGTCTTCGCGCTCCATAGTCTTCACACAATGTCTTCTCTCGTCATAGTCTTCAATATGAATATCTTCATATACCACCATTGTCGTCAATGTCTTCATACATTTTTAGGGGTCATCTCCGGTAGGTAAACCGAATCAATGAGGGACTACTACCTGTGTTATCCTGCAATTCTCACAAACACATTAGTCCCTCAACCAGGTTTGTCGTCAATACTCCAAAACCAACTAGGGGTGGCACTAGATGCACTTACAATCTCCCCCTTTTTGGTGATTGATGACAAACTGGTTGATGTTTTCAACGGGGATAAAAGTATGTGAAATTGAAAAGGATAAGGTATTGTCGTCATAAGTAGCAAAAGGCTCCCCCTGAAGATGTGCATATAATTAATTTGCTTTTGAATGCAAATGCACATGGCAGGTTGTACTTGTGGAGATCCTCTTCAACTTATGAAGACAATTCATCATGCACAATTGATATTTCGAATATAATGATATGCATAATGAGAAATGGATGTCCGCAGAATGAATAAGTGCGGAATTTATCGTCGCACATGCGGAATTTATCATCGCATTACAGAGTATCAGAAAACGTAGCAGACGACCATCAAGTTTAAGTGTTAGAACTCAAAGAACCAAATGTAGCAAAAACGAGAGTTGTAAACACTAGGCAAAAATATAAAGCACCCGCCCATATGGACCCGCTTGAAGACTATCAACTCATATGCTTCTCCCCCTTTTGACAGTAAGGACCAAAAAGGTTTGAAGACATAGAGCCTCTACTCGTTCCCAGTTGGAGCAGGAGAAGATGCAGGGTCGGCATTGGTGTTTGGCGGTGCAGAAGAAGTTGGTGCAGTGTCGACATGCGCTGAACGAGGAGGTGGTGAGGTAGCATCATCTTGATCATCGATCACCCTCACATCCACCATTGTAGCGGAGGAGGAATAGTCAGAGTCTTCAAGAGACGGAGTTCGACGCAAAATAGCATTCCTTAGGGGAGTGTGGTCAAACTTGAATCTTTTTGTGAAGCCATTGTCTTGAAGATCTGCTTCAGTACTCAGCAAAGTCAAACTTTTCCATGACCTCCGGCATGTTTCATGAGCAACAAAGGCATTCTTGGTGGCAAGGTTGCGAATACGATTGACATCCACCAAGAGGCTTTGCATCTGACACTTCAGCCAGTAGTGATGCTTATCCTGTTTTTGATGTAAGGCAACGAGAAGCTCTCGGTCATTGAGAACATGAGATCGCTTCCGAGGCCTTTGGGCAATGGTGCTCTCAGTAGCTTCAGTCTCTGCATGGCAAGGTAAGCGAGTATGGCCAGCTAGAGGATAAACACGAGTGACTGCTGGAACTCCTTCAATGGGTTGAGTGAAGCTTTGGTGATCAGCGTTGTGAAGACAAACATGCTCTTTGGCAGGCTCTTGGTATATGGCTTCAGTTGACATATCAACCTCTGGCAAGAATATGTGATGGTTGCGAGCAGAAGGCTGATAGTTGATAGAAGAATGAAGCTTGATGAGGCGCATGACCCATGGAGCGTAGAACTTAAGTCCAAAGAGATCAGAGCCTGATACAGCCAACTGCCTGATAAAGAAGTCTTGAGCATTGAAGCTAATGCCATTGAAGATATAGAAGACCAATGTCTTCATTGTGCCTTCAAGTTTGGCTGATGAAGAGTGTCCTTTGACATGCCATAGAGTTTGCCCGATGATATGATATATGGTGCGTGGCAGATACTCAAGGTCTTCAACAAAGAACTCCTTTGGGTACTCAGCATCTAGTGGCAAGGGCTTCATCATGATCAACATTTGGCTCATGTTGGGCTTTGGCTTCTGAAAGATGCTCTCCAAAGCTTCACAGTGTCGCTGACAACCAGGTTCATATAGTTCTCCTGGAGTGGGCAGGCCAGTTAGCTCAATGAGGTCAAAGGCTTTGGCTTCATGATGGACATTTCCTGTCATCCACTCAAGGACCCATGTCTTCAGATCCCCGCTGTATCCGCGGATGTGGAGGGTTGCATAGAATTGCAAAAGCAGCTCTTCATTCCAGTGCTCTTTATCAATCACAAAGTTCAGCAGGCCAGCATCACGGAAGTAATCAAGAGCTTCTTCAAGACAGGGCAACCCAGTAATGGCTTCAGTGTCAAGACGCATATGTGGAAAGATGCGCCCTTGATCATAGAGACTCATGAATAATAACTGCGCTGTTGATGGCTCCAGATCCTATCTGATGAAATCCTTGGTTTGGAGTAGGGGTTCTTGGCGCTATCAAAGTAAGTGTTATGCGCAATGAAGCCATTAGCATTGAAGGACCCTGGCGAAGTGGCAGAACCTGGGAACCTGGGCAGTCTTGGCTTTGGCTTCTGAACCTGAGGCCTGCGCTCGACGTGGTAATCATATTGAGGACCAGCAGCAGGCGAAGGAACCAAAAGAGGCCATTTGACAGAGATGAGCTGGTCATCTTTGTCATATGCTTGCTCGATGGTATGTGGCCTTGGAGGCAGAACAGGAGCAGAGGCATTGACTTCAGGCTGCTGATGTGCGTCAGGTGCAGCATTGGCTTCAGGTGCCATCACTTCAGGCACCACATTGACTTCAGGTGCCACATTAGCTTCAGCCATGACAACGTAATTGGCTTCAGTGGTGGTGTTGGTGGCAGCGTCAGAATTTGTAACCTCCACTTCAGGAGCTGGAGGGTCGGACGCATTCTCCTCGAGAACAACTTGGTCGGCAGGGGGTGTGGCAACACGAGCTTCTTCTTCTCTTGCACTTTCTTCATCGGCTGATGCAGCCGGAATATCTTCAGCTTCTTTGGCTTCAGACTCTGGGAGGTTCACAGTAGGAGAGGCTTCAGGAACAGATTGGTGCTCATCTCCTTCTGGAACACTGGAAGGATCGACTTGAGGCCTTGGTCCTTTGCGAAGCCTGCGGAATGCTGGCGACACTTGTGGAGAGTTAGTTGGGCCTCAAAGTCTTCGTCTTCAAGCACCAAACCAGTGACTTGAGTTGGGGGAATTACTGGTGTGTCTTGTGGGTGATCAGCCCATGAGTCATCGTGTGCAATTGGCATCAATGGACGACCAATGCTGATGCGTTCGCTGTTCATGAGAACAGGCAATGATACCACATTGTATTCAATCTGAGGAAGGACTTCATCATCTTCAACATTGTCGTGAGGACCAATGTCTTCAGCTGTGGTGGGGTCAACAGCTAGAATGTCTTCAGGAGCCTCTGTGCAAGCAGGCTCATGAACAGTCAGACGACGTTCTTCGTGTGTAGATGCAGGACAAGCAACAGAAATTGGCTCGATGACAAGGGGCTCTATGGGAGTAGCCCGGACCTTCTTGATCTTGCGCTTCTTGGTGGGTGGAGCATCATCAGTGGTGTTCTTGTGCTTGCGGGCTTCAGCTTCAGCGACCTTTGTCTTCTTAAGCTGTGAAGCAACTGTGGGGACCTTAGGCTTCGTGCCTGTCATGCTGGCATGGAAGACAATGCTAGGTTCTTCCTGCCTTGATTCTTCAGCTTGGGCCACAGTTGGCTTCTTCTTCTTTGCAGCCATCCTGGGGTCGATGCCTGGACACCCAAGGGCCTTGCGCTTCTCAGCTTCATTGTAAGCTTGAACACACTTGGCAGCCAAGGCCTTTATACGCTCACGAGAACCTTTAGCTTCGTCACGCTTCTTGTGAAAGGCTTCCTTGAGCTCATGCATCATGACTTTGAAATTCTGGATATCTTGGACGTTGAGCTTGGCCATATGCTTCCTGAACTAAGCCTTTTCATAATCAATCTTTTGCTTCAGATCAACAATTCTCTGAGCAAGAGCTAGCTCAGAAGCAATGGCACCGTTGAATGAGACGCTTAGGCCAATCGGAAGTTGCAGATCATCGAAGCTGAGGTTGGGGGTGTCAAACCACTCATCAATGAAGTTATTGATGACTGCCACGTCAAAGAGAGGCAAGTCATTGAAGATTTCTGCATCTTGCTTGCTCTTTATCAGTTGCTCAAGAGCGTCATCAGCAAGATCTTCATCACTTGATAGATCAATGGCTTCATTCTCGTTCCTCAGAACAGAAGCAGGAGTCAGAGCTGGACTGGGGTTGTGCATGGGCTTCTTCCGTAGCTTCTTTGGCTTGGAGATGCGAGAGTGTTCTTGAGACTGCACACTTGGTGCAGGTGGAGCAGTGGCCAAAGGCTTCACTCTCGAAGCTATTGGTGGAGTGGTCTTCGAAGCCTTGGATTTCTTCTTCTTCTTTGGCTTCGGAGATGCAGGCGCTTCATCAGAGTCAGCGTCGTCTGCAGGTTGATCCACATCCGCCCCTTGAACCCTTATGTGAGAGATGAGACCTTCTAAGTTGTAGAAGGGCCCAACCAGATTTGGTTCAGCTTCGCGTGTGCCATCGGCACGAGGCGCAGACGGGCCAGGGTTGAAGTCTAATCCCCAAGTTTTCTTGTTCTCCTTGGCCGAGTTCTTGGCATACTGGAGATTGCGCTTGAACAGATTGTCGTCACGACACCATAATAATGATGATGGGTCGGCATTTGCTGGTTGTGGCCCACGGACCATGCAAAGATAGTAGCCTTGAGCAATGGCTTCAGCTTGGGTCCTGGGTGGAAGATTTTTGTATAGAATGTCTCCCAAGGGTCGCTTGATGGCATTCTTCTCAGCATACTCCTGGGTCACAAATCTGTACTTGAACCACTGTTCTGCCCAATATCTTCGAATCCATTGGATTCGAGTCTTCCTCTGATTGTAGTCCTCCTCTGGATCAGTCTTGTACATCTCATGGAGGTCAGGAGGTAAATCTATGGAGGTGTTTCCACGGCGCTGTCTGCCACCCTTCCTAACAGACTTCTCAGTTGCCATTGGGTTCAAACTGAAAGGCTTCAATGCAGTCAAAGGCTTCCGTCTGCTGGTCAGACAGGAACTGGCTTCAGGAGAGTGAATGTGACGCTGCAAGAATTCTGCAAATGAATGCAGACTACGAGAACCAAGGGATTCTCCCACGGACATGTACCTGTGACAGCATTAGAGATGCGAGGGAAGGGGAAGAGGTCATATGCATTCTCAGAAGATTTTGAAGATAAATCAGTTTTGAAGACATTGACCTCATAGTGCGAAGACATTCACTTATATGTAGAGAGTTGGTTCCAGATTTGTATGAATCCAAGAATAGGTACAAGTGAGGAATCTAACTATGCGTGAAGCATAAGTGAATATACTAGGCAAAGTATGAGATGCAGACAGGATAGATCCAAATATGTGGAGACAGAAACTTCTTATGGTAAAAAGGATGAATCTATTGGATCAAGAAGACGGTAAAAAGAGAGTTTTAATTTACCACACGATGAACTGCTAGACGGAGAAGAAGTGGATGCCGAGTAGTTCGATTTTCCGTGCCCTAACTTGGCGACGGAGGACACCTACGGTGGCGGCGGAGAAGACGATGTCCGCGGCCGGCGTGAATACGGCGTCGACGAGGTCGCGACAGTGGAGCGCTTTGTCGCCGGCGTCGTCGAGAGCTAGCGGAGGCGCTAGGGTTGGTCGAGGTGGAGAGGTGGTAGAAGAGTTTTTTACCGTGATGGGACGGGAATTTATAAGGATGGGACACGGCACATCGCAATTACGCAGGTGCCCCTGGCTGTTCACATCTGAGGGACATGTGGCGGACATGTAACACATTGAGAGTTGTTCCACGATCCCACGCACGCCTGGACTGTCGGGGTGGTCGTTCCGGCTTCTCCGGATTTCAGGCAATAAGGATTGAGTATTAAAAATAGATTTAATGTTTATCTCTGTATCTTCTGCTGACAAGGACGCAGAGAAGACATTCGACAGTTCCAACAGAATGCATATGATTTGGATAGATAGAGTTTGAGGTGAGAAAGCATAGAGAGGTTAGGGTCCGATCACATTCACTTAGTTCAAAAGATTCAAATAAGAAGACATAGCTATAAGTGAATGCTGTAGAGGATGGAACACAAGTCTATATATGTCCTATATGAAGATAAACCAAATGCGAAGATTTTGCAAATGTAACGCCAAGAGAAACACTTCAAACAAAGATCTGGTGGTGGCGTTACCCACCGTATAGGAAGTATAAGACCCAGACACGGCACACAATTATCGTGGCGCTCCGAAGTCAAATTCCGCGTTAATGTATTCACACTCAGAGTGTAAGTCTTCATTGATTGAAGATATACTTTACTTCGTGTGTTGCGCATCTAAGTCATCAACATGCATAAGTGTTAGGATGTGTGCCTGATTACATGACATTTGAGGATTCTAAGATATTTAGCTCACACCGCAACTTGCAAAACCTTTTCTCATCCAAGGGCTTTGTGAAGATATCTGCCAGCTGCTCTTCAGTTTTGACGTGTATGATATCAATATCTCCCTTCATGACATGATCTCTGAGAAAGTGATGACGAATTTCAATGTGCTTTGTCTTCGAGTGCTGAACTGGGTTGTTGGCAATCTTGATGGCGCTTTCATTGTCGCAATAGAGTGGCACATGCTTCAGATGGACACCATAGTCCTTGAGAGTTTGCTTCATCCAGAGAAGCTGAGCGCAGCAAGATCCGGCAGCAATGTATTCAGATTCAGCAGTGGAGAGTGATACACAGTTCTGCTTCTTTGAAGACCAACAGACAAGTGATCGTCCCAGAAAGTGACATGTGCCTGATGTAGACTTGCAATCAACTTTGTCACCAGCATAATCAGCATCTGAGAATCCAACTAGATCAAACTCTGAGCCCTTTGGATACCATAATCCTAGTGTTGGGGTGTAAGCCAAATATCGAAGAATTCGCTTCACAGGTAAGTGATGCGACTCCTTTGGTGCCGCTTGGAATCGAGCACACATGCAAAAACTAAGCATAATATCTGGCCTAGATGCACATAAATAAAGTAAAGAACCAATCATGGAGTGGTATACCTTTTGATCGAAATCTTTACCATTGGCGTCAGGACTCAGATGACTTTTAGTTGGCACAGGTGTCGTGTATCCTTTGCAGTCTTGCATACCAAACTTCTTCAGGCAATCTTTGAGATATTTCTCTTGAGATATGAAGATGCCGTTGCTTTGCTGACGAATTTGAAGACCAAGGAAGAACTTCAGCTCACCCATCATTGACATCTGATATTGCTCTTGCATCATGTGACCGAACTCATCACTGTATCTTTTGTCAGTGCAACCGAAGATAATGTCATCCACATAGATTTGGCAAACAAACAGTTCACCATCATATGTCTTCGTGAAGAGTGTGGGATCCAAGGAACCATGTTTGAAGCCTTTGCTCTTCAGGAAGTCTGTGAGGGTGTCATACCAAGCACGAGGGGCTTGTTTGAGGCCATACAGTGCCTTGTTGAGCTTGTATACCATATCAGGATGTTTTGGATCTTCAAAGCCAGGTGGTTGTGCAACATACACTTCTTCTTCAATCTTGCCATTGAGAAAAGCACTCTTCACATCCATTTGATACATAAGGATGTTGTGATGGTTTGCATATGCTAGCAGTATGCAAATAGCTTCAAGCCTAGCCACAGGAGCAAATGTTTCATCGAAGTCAATCCTTTCTATCGGAGTGTATCCTTGAGAAACGAGACGAGCTTTGTTTCTGACAACTTGACCATGCTCATCTTTCTTGTTGCGATATATCCATTTTGTGCCTATTATATTGTGCTTGCGGGGGTCAGGACGCTTGACAAGTTCCCATACATTGTTCAACTCAAACTGTTGAAGCTCTTCTTGCATAGCTTGAATCCATTCAGGTTCCATGAAGGCTTCAACAACTTTCTTGGGTTTAGATATTGAGACAAATGCAAAGTGCCCATAGAAATTTGCTAGGTGTGTTGCTCTTGAACGAGTGAGTGGACGAGGTGCATTTATGCTGTCAATTATCTTCTCAACTTGTACTTCATTTACAACACGAGGATGAGCTGGACGAAGATTTTGCTCTTGCTGGTCATTGTCATCATCAAGAGGATTGTCTTTAGGCTGAGCATTGTCTTCAGGTTGATTGGGAGCAGAAATGATGAGTTCCTCGTCAGGATGTGCTTTAGAAGACATGATTTCACCTGTTCCCATTAGCTTGATAGATTCACTAGGTGGAGCTTCATCCAGCACATTTGGCAGGAACTCTCTTTGTGAGCCATTCGTTTCATCAAACCGCACATCCACAGTTTCAACCACTTTATAGAGAAAGATGTTGAAGACTCTGTAGGAGTGTGAGTCCTTTCCGTAGCCGAGCATGAAACCTTCATGTGCTTTTGGTGCAAATTTTGATTTTTGATGTGGATCCTTGATCCGGCACCTAGCTCCAAATACCTTAAAGTAACTGACATTTGGCTTCTTGCCAGTAAGGAGTTCATAGGACGTTTTCTTCAGAAGCTTGTGAAGATAAACACGGTTGATGATATGGCATGCAGTATCAATAACTTCGGGCCAGAACTTTCTTGGTGTCTTGTATTCATCGAGCATCGTTCGAGCCATCTCAATTAGGGTTATGTTCTTGCGCTTTACGATGCCATTCTGCTGAGGTGTGTACAGAGCTGAGAATTCATGAGTGATTCCCATTGTATCCAGATAAAGATCAAGGCCGGTATTCTTGAACTCAGTTCCATTGTCACTTCTGATATGCTTGATCTTGGCACCATAGTTGTTCATGGCACGGTTGGCGAAGCGTCTGAAGACATCCTGCACTTCAGTCTTGTAGAAAATTATGTGCACCCATGTGTATCTTGAATAATCATCGACAATGACGAAGCCATAGAGACAAGCTGTAGTAGTGAACATGGAGTAGTGAGTAGGGCCAAATAAGTCCATGTGAAGCAGCTCGAAGGGTTTGGATGTCGTCATGATTGTCTTCGAGGGATGCTTGGCCCTAGTCATCTTCCCAGCTTCGCAGGCACTGCATAGATGATCTTTCTTGAACTTGACGCCCTCGATGCCTACGACGTGCTTCTTCTTTGCGAGAGTGTGCAAGTTCCTCATGCCGGCATGTCCTATACTTCGATGCCAGAGCCAACACTCTAAAGCTTTTGCTAGAAGACATACGGCCATCTGTGGTCCTGCTGAGAAATCTACCATATACAGATCACCTTTCCTGTATCCTTCAAAGACTAGAGACTTGTCAGATTCCATTAGTACAAGGCAATGATATTTTCCAAATATCACAATCATGTTTAAGTCACAAAGTATTGAGACAGACATTAAGTTGAAACCAAGGGATTCAACAAGCATGACTTTATCCATGTGCTGATCCCTTGAGATTGCAACTCTACCTAGACCCAACACCTTGCTTTTACCAGTATCAGCAAATGTGATGTGACTCTTGTCAGATGGACGTAAGGTTGAGTCCATAAGAAGACTTCGATCTCCAGTCATATGATTAGTGCATCCGCTGTCCATAATGCATTCTGAAGTCTTTGGTGTCATACCCTACAGTACAGTTAGGGGGATAGGCTTCACGAATAGTCAATGTGAAGCATAAAAATTTGACGTACAAGCGGATTATGAAAGCTTAGTTCCAAGTTGGGACTGATAGGATGATAAGCAAGCGATTCAGGAACAAAATACATAGTAAGACCATTTGGGTATTTGATCTTGCGCCCTACAAGTTGTTTTAGGTCCCCAGCAATAGCATCATACGCCTTTGATTTTCGGCTGGAGACCTTTCCCTGCAAGAGAAAGTTAATTCTTCTTAACCACCCACATCTTCAGGGGTGGCTTAGAAGCAATGAGTCTAAGAGCAGCATGTGAGAATGTTTGCTTTGGAGCCCTAGCAAATAGTCTTGCAGTAGGAGAATAATACTCATAAGAATAAGCAGAAAAGTTCTTTGTTTTGTGAATATAGCGGTTTGAGTAAACATGCTCATAGTCATGGGTCTGAGTATAATTTCCCTGCAAAATATTGGTGTTAGGGTGAATCAGGTGAGTCCTCTGTCTCTGTGAAGCCTTAGGACCGTATGAAGCCTTTGGTCTGGGGTTTGTCTTCTTCCCAGGTGGTGTCATGATGACATTTACTGGAAGCTTCTCAAGACAACCTTTGGGAACCCAGATCTTCTTCATAGGTGGCCCGTTCCTGCAGTTAGTACCAATATACCTGGCAAACACTTCACCATTCTGATTCTTAAACAATTTATAGTTTGCATCAAAGGATTCATCAATGATAATAAGATTTGCACAAGTGAAGCCAGATAAGGTAGACGGATCCACTAAAGGTTCCTTTGCAGCAACCCATGTGGTTTTGGGGTACTGCTCAGGCTTCCAGTATGAACCATCAACATTCATTTTCCTCTCGAACCCTACACCCTCTTTCCTAGGGTTTTGGTTCAGAATCTGCTTTTTGAGGACATCACATAAAGTCTGATGACCTTTGAGGCTTTTGTACATCCTTGTTTCAAGCAAAGTCTTCAACCAAGTATTTTCATCAGCAATAGTAGTGGTATCCTCAGCAGAGGGGTTAGTTACCACATCAGCAGTTGAAGATATTGCAACAGTGGCAGCAGTAGAACATTCAGCAACAGATGTAGCGTTATCACACTCAATGCATTTTAGACATGGTGGTTCAAATCCTTCCTGAGCGGAGCTGATCTGTTGAGCGCAGAGTGACTCATTTTCTTTTTTAAGATCTTCATGAGCCGCTTTCAATTTCTCAAGATCTTGCTTCCTTTGAAGATAATCGTGGGAAAGCTTTTCATGAGTTTTTGAGAGCGATTCATGAAGACTTTCAAGTTCCTCGTACTTAACATGAAGATTTTTTATGTCTTCAATTAAGGACTGAGAACGGGTCATTTCCGCGTCCAACAGGTCATCGCTTTTGTCTAACAGTTTTTGAATATGTTCCATAGCTTTATTTTGTTCAGTGGCAATTTTAGCAAGTGTTTTGTAGCTAGGTTTGGATTCACAATCTGAGTCATCTTCACTAGATGTTTGAAAGTAAGCATCGCGTGATTTTACCTTGGCACCGCGTGCCATGAAGCAGTAGGTGGGAGCAGAGTCGTCGTTCTCATTATCATCAGTGTTGGTGACGGAGCCATTGTCTTCAGTGTTGAAGATGAACTTGGCAACGTAGGATGTGGCTAGAGCCAGACTTGCAACACCAGAATCGGACTCCTCCTCAGACTCCACCTCCGCTTCTTCTGAAGCAGACTCCTCCTCTGAATCCATCTCCATGCCAACAAACGCACGAGCCTTGCCAGATGAATTCTTCTTGTGTGATGAAGACTTCAATGAAGACTTGGAAGAAAACTTTGAGGACTTCTTCTTTTTCATGTCATCAGAATCATATTCCTTGCTCTTCTTCTTCTTCACTACAAGAATCAGCTTCTTTGCCGACTGCCATGGCAGTCGGCAAAGGCATGAATGGCAGTCGGCAAAGCTCTTTGCCGACTGCTAGCAGTCGGCAAACAGTCCGGCTGAATTAGCGGCGGTAAAGGACTTCTTTGCCGTCTGCTTCATAGAAGCAGTCGGCAAAGCTCTTTGCCGTCAGCCTTTTGCGGCCAGCAGACGACAAAGAGCGTAGACGGCAGTGAGGTGAGGTGGGAGCCGTTAGGGGTTAACGGCGTGGTTTGCCGTCAGCCGGCAGACGGCAAAGAAGCTAAGGTCTTTGCCGTCTGCTGGCAGACGGCAAAGAGGCCAAATAGGAGTCACTGGGAAGCTGCCACGTGGCCTTTTTTGCCGTCTGCTAGCAGTCGGCAAAGCTCTTTGCCTCTTTGCCGACTGCCGGCAGTCGGCAAAGAGCTGAGCCTCTTTGCCGTCTGCCGGCAGTCGGCAAAATGCCCAAATAGGCAACCAGTGTTCCCAGGTTGAACAGGGAGCTGCCACGTGGCATTCTTTGCCGACTGCTTGCTGTCGGCAAAGAGCTTTGCCGTCTGCTAGCAGTCGGCAAAGCTCTTTGCCGACTGCTGGCAGACGGCAAAGAGCCTATATAACCCCTGTTTTTAATTGAATTCATTCAATTTGACAGAAATTCATAGATATACACAGATAATACATATATACTCAACAAGCATATCCAACAATATATTTACTCAAGTCCAACATATATCCATATGACATAAGAAGTTTCCAACAATATATTTCCTCAAGTCCAACATATATCCATATGGCATAAGAAGTTTCCAACAATATATTTCCTCAAGTCCAACATATATCCATATGACATAAGAAGTTTCCAACAATATATTTTCTCAAGTCCAACATATATCCATATGACATAAGAAGTTTCCAACAACATATCCAACAATAAGAAGTTCCCAAACATGTTTTCATAAACAAAAAGGAAGCACAAGGAGAATATATGAGTCCATCAATGCAAGCTTCCTCATCTCAAGCAAATCTGCAAATTGGGAAAGATGAAAGTTAGAAGAAGAAGAATAGCTAGAAGAGGAAAAGAAGAAGATAAAGAAGAGGAAAATAAGAAGAAGATTTTATCTTCTCTTTCTTTCTCTCCTCCCCCTCTTCTTTATCTTCTTTTTTCCAACAAATGTAGTTAAAAAAGCCAATTTAGAGCTAAGCTAGGTAAATAGGTCATTTTGGAGATAAGATAAGTTCAATGTATCATATTGGAGCTAACCTAGGTAAACTTGGTCATTTTGGAGCTAAGCTAAGTTAAATGGATCATATTGAAGTTAACCTAGGTAAACTAGGTCATTTTTTAGCTAACCTAGGTAAAAATGTCATTTTTTGCTAAGCTAGGTAAAAATGCTAAGTGTGTAGGTCAATTTAGAGCTAGCTTAGGTAAATAGGTCATTTTGGAGCTAACGCGGGTAAAATGGATCATATTGTAGCTAACTTAGGTAAACTTGGTCTTTTTGGAGCTAACGTAGGTTAAATGGATCATATTGGAGCTAACATAGGTAAACTTGGTCATTTTGGAGCTAACCTGGCTAATTAGGCCATTTTTGACATAACTAAGCTTATTGTGTCATTTGTGGACTAAATAGGCTAAATTATGTTATAAATGGACTAAATAGGCTAAATAAGAGGAGGAAAAGAAGAAGAAGAAGAAGAAGAAGAAGAAGAAGAAGAAGAAGAAGAATAAGAAAAGAAGAAGAAGAAGAAGATCTTATTCTTCTTCTTCTTCTTCTTCTTCTTCCCTTCCTATTCCTTCTTTTCTTCCTATTCCTTGATTTTCTTCATCTTATTATGTCATTTGTGGACTAAATAGGCTAAATTATGTCATAAATGGACTAAATAGGTTAAATAAGAGGAGGAAAAGAAGAAGAAGAAGAAGAAGAAGAATAAGAAAAGAAGAAGACGATTTTCTTATTCTTCTTCTTCTTTTCTTCTTCTTCTTCTTCTTCTTCTTCTTCTTCTCTTCCTATTCCTTCTTTTCTTCCTATTCCTTGATTTTCTTCATCTTATTATGTCATTTGTGGACTAAATAGGCTAAATTATGTCATAAATGGACTAAATAGGCTAAATAAGAGGAGGAAAAGAAGAAGAAGAAGAATAAGAATAAGAAGAAGAAGAAGAATAAGAAAAGAAGAAGAAGAAGAAGATCTTATTCTTCTTCTTCTTCTTCTTCTTCTTCCCTTCCTATTCCTT
>LR738711.1:451733530-451878812 GCA_902687465.1 Secale cereale | reverse complement strand
GAGAGAGAGAGAGAGAGGGAGGAGGTGGGGGCAACGGTTTTTTTAACCCAAAAAAAAATAGCCCCACCTCTTTGCCGACTGCCAGCAGATGGCAAAGAATTCTTTGCCGTCTGCCAGCAGACGGCAAAGAGGATAACCGTTAGCCCTTCCAACGCCGTTACACTGTGGGCCCCATCTTACCTCTTTGCCGTCTGCTGGCAGATGGCAAAGAAATCTTTGCCGTCTGCCAGCTGACGGCAAAGAAGTGGCCGGTGTGACCTAGCCAGTGCAGTACCCCATGGGGCCCACTTTGGTCTTTGCCGTCTGCTGGCTGATGGCAAAGACCTCTTTGCCGTCTGCCAGCAGACGGCAAAGATCTGGCAGATGGCAAAGACCCTCTTTGCCATCAGCTGGTTCTTTGCCGTCTGCTTTGACAAGACAGACGGCAAACAGCCTCTTTGCCATCAGCTGGCAGACGGCAAAGAGCTGGCAGATGGCAAAGACTCAGATTCCAGTAGTGCTTCTTCTTCTTCTCATTGTCCCATTGAGGACACTCAGAGATGTAATGACTAGGTTTCTTGCACTTATGACATGTTCTCTTCTTGTAGTCATGGGTAGAAGCTTCATCATTTCTTGAGCTGGATCGTGAAGACTTTCTGAAGCCTTTCTTCCTAGTGAATTTTTGGAACTTCTTCACAAGCATGGCAAGCTCCTTTCCAATGTCTTCAGGATCATCAGAACTATAGTCAGATTCTTCTTCAGATGAGGAAGCAGCCTTTGCCTTCAAAGCGCGAGTTCGGCCATAGTTGGGACCATAGATGTCACGTTTCTTAGATAGCTGGAACTCATGTGTGTTGAGCCTCTCAAGTATGTCAGACGGATCGACATTCTTGAAGTCAGGGCGTTCTTGAATCATCAGGGCAAGGATGTCAAATGAGCTGTCAAGTGATCTCAGTAGCGTCTTGACGATTTCATGCTTGGTGATCTCAGTGGCGCCAAGTGCCTGAAGCTCATTTGTGATGTCAGTGAGGTGATCGAATGTGTGCTGGACATTCACATTGTCGTGTCTCTTGAAGCGATTGAAGAGGTTGCGAAGGACACTGATTCTTTGATATCTCTGGGTTGAGACGCCTTCGTTGACCTTAGAGAGCTAGTCCCAGGACTTCCTTCGACATTTCCAGAGCACTGACACGACCATACTATCCTTTGGTCAGATGACCATAGATGATATTCTTGGCAGTGGAATCCAGTTGGACGAGCTTCTTGACATCAGCAGGGGTGAGACCTTCACCAGTCTTGGGAACGCCGTTCTTGACGACAAACCAGAGGTCAACATCAATGGCTTCAAGATGCATGCACATCTTGTTCTTCCAGTAGGGGTATTCAGTGCCATCGAAGACGGGGCACACAGCGGAGACTTTGATTATCCTTGCAGTCGACATAGCTAAAACTCCAGGTGGTTAAACCGAATCACACAAAACAAGGGAGTACCTTGCTCTGATACCAATTGAAAGTACTGTATATCGACTAGAGGGGGTGAATAGGCGATTTTTATGAAAGGCTTCAAAACATGAAATTTTCGATGACAAACAATAGAACCGATCCTATTTATATGCAGCGGAAGTTAGACTACACTAGACAAGCCATAGTCAAGTATTCAATGATGTGAAAGCACGAAGACTAATAGCAGCTAGGCAGTATGGATCAAGATGGAAGATTGTATGAAGCCAATCAGAGCAAGTTGTCACACAGTGAAGTCAAACAGATAAGGCAAGCAGGCAATGACTTCACAAAGAGAGACAGTAAGTAAAGAGAAGGAAGGGATAGAACCAGTAGCTTGGGGAAGACAGTGATTTGTTAGACCAGTTCCAGTTGCTGTGACAACTGTACGTCTGGTTAGGGAGGCTGAGATTTAACTGAGAAGACCGCGTCTTCACCTTATTCCCCTTGAGCTAAGGACACCTAGTCCTCGCCCAATCACTTTGGTAAGTCTTCAAGGTAGACTTCCAAACCTTCACAGACTTTGTTCACCAGCGATCCACAATGACTCTTGGATGCTCAGAACGCGACGCCTAACCGGCTGGAGGAAACACAGTCCTCAAGTGTAACAAGCCTTCAGGTCACGCAGACAGAAAGACTTCAGTGATGCCTAACACTCTTTGGTTCTGGGTGTTTGGGCTTTGTCCTCGCAAGGATCTCTCTCTCTCAAATGCTTCAGAGGTGGGTTGCTCTCAAACGACAAAAGCTGTGTAATAACTCTAAGCAGCCACCAATTTATGGTGTAGTGGGTGGGCTATTTATAGCCACTAGGCAACCCGACTTGATTTGTCCGAAGTGACCCTAGGTCACTAAGGAACTGACACGTGTTCCAACGGTCAGATTTCAAACACACACGGCAACTTTACTTGGGCTACAAGTAAAGCTGACTCATCCAGCTCTGGATAAGATTTGCTCTCATTGTCTTCGCTCGAAGACATAGGATTTGGTTGAGCATCACTTCAGTCACTCTGACTTTATTCACTTGGACCCCACTTAACAGTACGGTGGTTCCTATGACTCAACAAAGAAGAAAAGGAAACAACGAAACGTCTAAGTCTTCGCGCTCCATAGTCTTCACACAATGTCTTCTCTCGTCATAGTCTTCAATATGAATATCTTCATATACCACCATTGTCGTCAATGCCTTCATAAATTTTTAGGGGTAATCTCCGGTAGGTAAACCGAATCAATGAGGGACTACTACCTGTGTTATCCTGAAATTCTCACAAACACATTAGTCCCTCAACCAGGTTTGTCGTCAATACTCCAAAACCAACTAGGGATGGCACTGATGCACTTACAGGTACACCCGGCATGTCTGAAGATTTCCATGCAAAGATGTCCCGATTCTCACGGATGAACTCGATGAGTGTGCTTTCCTATTTTGGATCCATATTGGGATTGATGGTGAACTGCTGAGATGAGTCGCCTAGGACAAAATCAACTTGCTTAGTGTCATCGGCCGACTTAAACTTTAGCAAAGAGTCTTGCTCAATGGTCGGCTTCTTAAAAGGGGATATATACGCCAGGTCAACATTATTGTGATAGAATTTAAGCTCCTCCATGGCACAAGCCGACTCAACATACGCATCATCTCCCTCTTCACATTCGAACGCAATTAGTTGATCGCCATGGACTATAATCGTGCTCTTACGCCCTGGCATTTTAAGCTGTAAGTAAACATAACATGGCTGTGCCATAAATTTGGCATAAGCTGGCTGTCGAAACACAACATGATAAGGGATCCTGATTTTAATCACCTCAAACCATAACGTCTCTGCTCTGTAGTCATAGTCATCACCAAATGCTACTTCCAAAGCAATCTTCTCCACCGGGTATGCCGACTTTCCAGGTACCACGCCATGAAAACTGTAGATGGCGGCTTAAGATCCTTGTCAGTTAAATTCATCTGGCAAAAAGTCTCATAACAAAGAATATTGATGCTACTGCCACCATTCATGAGTACTTTAGTGATCTTATAGCCCCCAACTGACCCAGATTCTCAACCTGGGGCAGGTGATCCTCTCTACTCAATGTAATTGGATGTTCTGACCATCGTAGATACCGAGGTACTGCCGGCTCAACTGTACTAACCGCACGATTTTGAACCTTCTGATCTCGCTTGCAAAGACTTGTAGTAAACACATGGTATTGCCCCCCATTGAGCTGCTTTGGATTGCTTTGATATCCTGACTGATTATTTTGTTGCTGGCTTCCCTAACCAGATTGCTGATTATAACCACCCTAGTTACCTTGACCTTGAAAACCGGAACTTGAGCCGCCATTGCCAAAACCAGGCCCTTGAGAGTCGGACCCTGACCCACCATGTGGCCCATTATTGTTGCCGTGGCCCGGGTTATAATTCCGCCATTGCCTCATGATGAAACAATCTTTCCAGGCATGAGTCGATGGTTGACCCGGCAAACTATGCTTCGGACAAGGGTCATTGAGGGTTGCTTCAAGGTTAATTTTTGGTCCTCCAACTTGCCTGTCGTTCCGACGACGCTGATTTTTATATCGAGTATTGGTGTTATCGACATAATCTGACCCACCATCGGGATGCCTACGCTTTCCACCGTTGCCCTGGCCATTGCCATTGTTTCCTGCTGTGTGTTGCTGCTGCTCTTTACCATTAGTACTCTTCTTTCCCTTGCTGGATTTTTCCTCATCAGACCCATGATCCTTAGTAGAATCTGAGTCGACATATTTGATGAGAGCCGGCATGAGCTCTCCCATACCATTGCAGTATCTTTTAAGCCAGCCAAGTTTCAACTTAAGAGGTTCACAATGACAATTCTTCTCTAGGAGCAGGACAGTCGAACCTGCTGCAATGCTATCCGATAAGTGGATAATAGCTGAAACTCGGCGAACCCAATGGTGGGCCGACTCATCCTCTCGTTGCACACAGTTAGCCAAGTCGATGATTATCAGAGGCTGCTTACAAGTCCCTTGATTTTTTTTGATAAAACGTGCCTTCAACTCAGCCCATGAATTGATTGAGTTTGCAGGCAAAGCTTTTAACCATGTACGTCCTATCCCATCCAACATCATGGTGAATTATTTAGCACACACCGCATCATTAACATCTAACATCTCCATGGACAATTCAGAACTCTCAATCCAAGCCTAAGGGGGAAGATCAGCTGTATAATTAGGTACCTTATGAGGGCCTTTAAAGTCCTTGGGAAAACACTTATTGCGTAGAGATGGTGCTAAACATGGCACTCCCACTGTTCTCGAGGTCATTCCAGCTTATACTGATACTAAAGGAGTCACTGAAGGCTGCTGATAAACCCCCTATTGAGCCGCTGCTTCCATCTCACGCTGAGCCCTGGCGTTGTCCACAATAGCTTGGGCATTGACTATCCGTTCATCATTATGGGGTGGGTTATCTCCACGGGGCGGGTTACGACGCTGCTCACTACTGGAGACTCCGTGCAACTCAACATGCCTGTTGTAACTTTGACTCGGTTGAGGGGTTGAATGGACCCGATCATGGCTGTATGAATAAGCCGCCTGTTTTGCCACCGTCGTGTGAAGAAGATTCGTCACGTTTCGGGTCTCTATTGCCAACGCTGACTCGCCTTCAATCGGAATGGCTGCCAGCCGTGCAACCGCGGCTATCATATTATCCACCGGGTTAGAATAATGGTCGGGGGTGTTAGAAACTATTGGGGCGGGGTTGGATCCCTACGAGGCGGGTCTGGCAGATGAGGTTGTACCGTCTGTTGGAAATATGCCCTAGAGGCAATAATAAAAGTATTATTATTATATTTCCTTGTTCATGATAAACGTCTGTTATTCATGCTTGAATTGTATTGTACGGAAACAACGATACATGTGTGAATATATAGACCACAATGAGTCCCTGGTGAGCCTCTAGTTACCAGCTCGTTGATCAACAGATGGTCACGGTTTCCTGACCATGGACATGGGATGTCAGTGATAACGGGATCACATCATTAGGAGAATGATGTGATGGACAAGACCCAATCCTGAGCAGAGCACGAGATCGTATAGTTCGTAATGCATAAGCTTTTCGGTGTCAAGTATTTATTCCTTAGACCATGAGGTTGTACAACTCCCAGATGCCGTAGGAATACTTTGGGTGTGCCAAACGTCACAACGTAACTGGGTGGCTATAAAGGTACGCATCGGGTATCTCCGAAAGTGTCTGTTGAGTTGGTACGAATCGAGACTGGGATGTTGTCACTCCGTATGACGGAGAGGTACCTCTGGGCCCACTCGGTAAGACATCATCATAATGAGCTCAATGTGACTAAGTAGTTGGTCATGGGATGATGGATTACGGATCGAGTAAAGAGACTTGCCGTGACGAGATTGAACAAGGTATCGGGAATACCGACGATCGAATCTCGGGCAAGTACCGTACCGATGGACGAAGGGAATAACATACGGGATTGAGTGAATCCTTGACACGGTGGTTCATCCGATGAAGATCATCTAGGAACACGTGGGAACCAACATGGGTATCCATATCCCGCTGTTGGTTATTGACCGGAGAGTGGTCTCGGTCATGTCTACGTGTCTCCTGAACCCGTAGGGTCTACACACTTAAGGTTCGGTTACGCTAGGGTCGTAGAGATACATGCACGTGGAAACCCGAAAGTTGTTCGGAGTCCCGGATGAGATCCCGGACGTCACGAGGAGTTCCAGAATGGTCCGGAGGTAAAGATTGATATATAGGAAGTCAGGTTTCGGCCATCGGGTGATCTCCGGGGGTCACCGGGAGCGTCCCGGGACCACCGGAGGGGCCCCGGGGGTCCACCGGGTGGGGCCACCCATCCCGGTGTGGCCCCTAGGCCGCAAGGGGGAAGTGTCCAGCCCTAATGGGCTGGCGCACCACTAGGGCCCACCTCCCCATGCGCCTAGGGTTGAAACCCTAGGGGGGAGGGGGCGCCCCACTTGCCTTGGGGGGCAAGGACTCCCCCCTGGCCGCCGCCCCCCCCTTGCAGATTGGATCTGCAGGGGGCTGGCGCACCCCCTGCCCCCCTATATATATGTGGGGGTGGGGGAGAGGGCAGCCGCACCCTTGCCCTGGCGCCTCTCCCCCTCCCGTCACACCACCATACTCCCAACGCAGGGCGCCCAGCGAAGCCCTGCTGCGATCTCCACTGCATCCACCACCACGCCGTTGTGCTGCTGGATCTCTGACGACTTCTCCTCCCCCCTTGCTGGATCAAGAAGGAGGTGACGTTGCTGCACCGGACGTGTGTTGAACGCGGAGGTGCCGTCCGTTCGGCGCTAGATTATCGGTGACGAAGAACGCGAAGAGTACGACTACTTCATCCACGCTTCTTCGAAAGCTTCCGCACTCGATCTACATAACGGTATGTAGATGCACTCTTATTTGCTCGTTGCTAGATGTCTCCATAGTTGGATCTTGGTGAAAGCGTAGAAAATTTTGAATTTTGCTACGTTACCCAAAAGTGGCATCTGAGCTAGGTTTTATGCGTAGCATCTTGCACGAGTAGAACACAAAAAGTTGTGGGCGTTTGAGTTTGTTCAACTTTCTTGCCATTACTAGTCAATCTTGATTCGGCGGTATTGTGGGATGAAGCGGCCCGGACCGACTTTACACGTACGCTTACGTGAGACTGGTTCCACCGACAGACATGCACTAGATGCATAAGGTGGCTGGCGGGTGTCTGTCTCTACTACTTTAGTCGGATCGGATTCGATGAAAAGGGTCCTTATGAAGGGTAAATAGAAATTGACAAATCACGTTGTGGTTTTGGCGTAGGTAAGAAACGTTCTTGCTAGAAATCCTATAGAAGCCACGTAAAACTTGCAACAACAATTAGAGGACGTCTAACTTGTTTTTGCAGCATGTGCTATGTGAAGTGGTATGGCCAAAACGAAGATGTGATGAATGATATATGTGATGTATGAGATTGATCATGTTTCTGTAATAGGGAACCACGACTTGCATGTCGATGAACTTGACAACCGGCAGGAGCCATAGGAGTTGTCTTAATTATTGTATGACCTGCGTGTCACTGAATAACGCCATGTAATTACTTTACTTCATTGCTAAACGTTAGCTATAGTAGTAGAAGTAATAGTTGGCGCGACGACTTCTTCAAGACACGATGATGGAAATCATGATGATGAAGATCATGGTGTCGAGCCGGTGACAAGATGATCATGGTGCCCCGAAGATGGAGATCCAAGGAGCAAGATGATATTGGCCATATCATGTCACTTTAATTGATTGCATGTGATGTTTATCATGTTTATGCATCTTGTTTACGTAGAACGACGGTAGTAAATAAGATGATCTCTCACTAAAAATTTCAAGAATTGTGTTCCCCCTAACTGTGCACCGTTGCTAAAGTTCGTTGCTCCGAAGCACCACGTGATGATCGGGTGTGATAGGTTCTAACGTTCGCATACAACGGGTGTAAGACAGATTTACACACGCGATACACTTAGGGTTCACTTGACGAGCCTAGCATGTACAGACATGGCCTCGGAACACGGAAGACCGAAAGGTCGAACACGAGTCGTATAGAAGATATGATCAACATGAAGATGTTCACCGTTGATGACTAGTCCGTCTCACGTGATGATCGGACACGGGCTAGTCGATTCGGATCGTGTATCACTTAAGATGACTAGAGATATGTCATTCTGAGTGGGAGTTCATTAAAATTTGACTAAGATGAACTTAATTATGATGAACTTAGTCTAAATTCTATACAATATCTCTTGTAGATCAAATAGCCCACGCTCCAGTTTCCCTCAACTTCAACGCGTTCCTAGAGAAAACCAAGCTGAAATACGATGGTAGCAACTATACGGATTGGGTCCGTAACCTGAGGATTATCCTCATAGCTGCCAAGAGAACATATGTCCTAGAAGCACCGCTAGGTGACGCTCCCGCCCCGGCAAACCAAGACGTTATGAATGCTTGGCAGTCGCGTTGTGATGATTACTCCCTGGTTCAGTGCGGCATGCTTTACAGCTTAGAGTCGGGGCTCCAAAAACGTTTTGAGCACCACGGAGCATATGCGATGTTCGAAGAGCTGAAAATGGTTTTCCAAGCTCATGCCCGAGTCGAGAGATATGATGTCTCCGACGCATTCTACAGCTGTAAGATGGAGGAGAACAGTTCTGTCAGTGAGCACATCCTCAAGATTTCAGGATTGCACAACCGCTTGTCTCAGCTGGGAATGAATCTCCCAGATGAAGCGGTCGTTGACAGAATCCTCCAGTCGCTCCCACCAAGCTTCAAGAGCTTCGTGTTGAACTTCAATATGCAGGGGATGGAGAAGTCCATTCCCGAGGTGTATTCGATGCTGAAATCAGCGGAGGTGGACATCAAGAAAGAACATCAAGTGTTGATGGTCAATAAAACCACTAAGTTCAAGAAAGGCAAGGGTAAGAAGATCTTCAAGAAGGACGGCAAGGGAGTTGCCGCGCCTGGCAAGCCTGTTGCCGGGAAGAAGCCACAATATGGACCCAAGCCTGAGACAGAGTGCTTTTATTGCAAGGGAACGGGTCACTGGAAGCGGAACTGCCCCAAATACTTAGCAGACAAGAAGGCCGGCAACGTCAAAGGTATATATGATATACATGTTATTGATGTGTACCTTACCAGCACTCGTAGTAGCTCCTGGGTATTTGATACCGGTGCAGTTGCTCACATTTGTAACTCAAAACAGGAGTTGCGGAATAAACGGAGACTGGCGAAGGATGAGGTGACGATGCGCGTCGGGAATGGTTCCAAGGTCGATGTGATCGCCGTCGGCACGCTACCTCTACATCTACCCTCGGGATTAGTTTTAAACCTCAATAATTGTTATTTAGTACCAGCTTTGAGCATGAACATTGTTTCTGGATCTCGTCTTATGCGAGATGGCTACTCTTTCAAATCGGAGAATAATGATTGTTCTATTTATTTGAGAGATATGTTTTATGGTCATGCCCCGCTGGTCAATGGTTTATTTTTGATGAATCTCGAACGTAGTGATACACATATTCATAGTGTAGATGCCAAAAGATGTAAAGTTGATAATGATAGTCCCACATACTTGTGGCATTGCCGCCTTGGTCATATTGGTGTCAAACGTATGAAGAAGCTCCATTCAGATGGACTTCTAGAGTCTCTTGATTATGAATCATTTGACACGTGTGAACCATGCCTCTTGGGCAAGATGACCAAGACTCCGTTCTCCGGAACAATGGAGCAAGCGACCAACTTGTTGGAAATCATACATACCGATGTGTGCGGTCCAATGAGTGTTGAGGCTCGCGGAGGCTATCGTTATGTTCTCACCCTCACGGATGACTTGAGTAGATACAGGTATATCTATTTGATGAAACACAAGTCTGAGACCTTTGAAAAGTTCAAGGAATTTCAGAATGAGGTTGAGAATCAACGTGACAGAAAAATAAAGTTCTTGCGATCGGATCGTGGGGGTGAATATTTAAGTCATGAATTTGGCACACACCTTAGGAGCTGTGGAATTGTTTCACAATTGACACCGCCCGGAACACCTCAATGTAACGGTGTGTCCGAACGTCGAAATCATACTCTGTTGGACATGGTGCGATCTATGATGTCCCTCACTGATTTACTGCTATCTTTTTGGGGTTATGCTTTAGAGACTGCCGCATTCACTTTAAATAGGGCTCCATCGAAATCCGTTGAGACGACTCCGTATGAACTTTGGTTTGGCAAGAAACCGAAGCTGTCGTTTCTAAAAGTTTGGGGTTGCGATGCTTATGTCAAGAAACTTCAACCTGAAAAGCTCGAACCCAAATCGGAAAAATGCGTCTTCATAGGATACCCAAAGGAAACGATTGGGTACACCTTCTACCACAGATCCGAAGGCAAAGTTTTTGTTGCCAAGAATGGATGCTTTCTGGAGAAAGAGTTTCTCTCGAAAGAAGTGAGTGGGAGGAAAGTAGAACTTGATGAGGTGACAGTCACCCCTCCTGGACCGGAAAGTAGCGCAGCGCAGGAAACTATTCCTGAGGTGCCTGCACCAACAAGGGAGGAAGTTAATGATAACGATCATGAAGAAATAGATCAAGTTACTACTGAACTTCGAAGGTCCACAAGGGCACGTTCCGCACCAGAGTGGTACGGCAACCCTGTCCTGGAAATCATGTTGTTAGACAACAGTGAACCTTCGAACTATGAAGAAGCGATGGCGGGCCCGGATTCCAATAAATGGCTTGGAGCCATGAAATCCGAGATAGAATCCATGTATGAAAACAAAGTATGGACTTTGGTGGACTTGCCTAATGATAGGCACGCCATAGAAAACAAATGGATATTTAAGAAGAAGACAGACGCGGATGGTAATGTGACCATCTATAAGGCTCGGCTTGTCGCTAAGGGTTATCGACAAGTTCAAGGGATTGACTACGACGAGACTTTCTCTCCCGTACCGATGCTGAAGTCAGTCAAAATCATGTTAGCTATTGCCGCATTCTATGATTATGAGATATGGCAAATGGACGTCAAAACAGCATTCCTTAATGGCTTCCTCAAGGAAGAGTTGTATATGATGCAACCAGAAGGTTTTGTCGATCCAAAGAACGCTAACAAGGTATGCAAGCTCCAGCACTCGATTTACGGGCTGGTGCAAGCATCTCGGAGTTGGAATATTCGCTTTGATGAAGTGATCAAAGCGTTTGGCTTTATACAGACTTATGGAGAAGCCTGTATTTACAAGAAAGTGAGTGGGAGCTCTGTGGCATTTCTCATATTATATGTGGATGACATATTGCTGATGGGAAATGATATAGAATTCTTGGAAAATGTAAAGGCCTACTTGAATAAAAGTTTTTCAATGAAGCACCTTGGAGAAGCTGCTTACATATTAGGCATCAAAATCTATAGACATAGATCGAGACGCCTCATTGGTCTTTCACAGAGTACATACCTTGACAAAATATTGAAGAAGTTCAATATGGATCAGTCAAAGAAAGGATTCTTGCCTGTTTTGCAAGGTATAAGATTGAGCAAGGCTCAGTCGCCGACCACGGCAGAAGATAGAGAAAAGATGAGTGTCATTCCCTATGCCTCGGCCATAGGTTCTATCATGTATGCCATGCTGTGTACCAGACCTGATGTGAACCTTGCCATAAGTTTGGTAGGGAGGTACCAAAGTGATCCCGGTACGGAACACTGGACAGCGGTCAAGAACATCCTGAAGTACCTGAAAAGGACTAAGGATATGTTTCTCGTTTATGGAGGTGACGAAGAGCTCGTCGTAAAGGGTTACGTCGATGCTAGCTTCGACACAGATCTGGATGACTCTAAGTCACAAACCGGATACGTGTATATTTTGAACAGAGGGGCAGTCAGCTGGTGCAGTTGCAAGCAAAGCGTCATGGCAGCATCTACATGTGAAGCGGAGTACATAGCTGCTTCCGAAGCAGCGCAGGAAGGAGTCTGGATGAAGGAGTTCATCACCGACCTAGGAGTCATTCCAAGCGCGTTAAGCCCAATGACTCTCTTCTGTGACAACACTGGTGCTATTCCTATTACCAAGGAGCCAAGGTTTCACAAGAAGACCAAGCATATCAAGCGCCGTTTCAACTCCAACCAGAATTATGTTCAGGATGGAGATATAGATATTTGTAAAGTGCATACGGATCTGAATGTCACAAACCCGTTGACTAAACCTCTTTCACGGGCAAAACATGATCAACACAAGAACTCTATGGGTGTTCGATTCATCACAATGTAACTAGATTATTGACTCTAGTGCAAGTGGGAGACTGTTGGAAATATGCCCTAGAGGCAATAATAAAAGTATTATTATTATATTTCCTTGTTCATGATAAACGTCTGTTATTCATGCTTGAATTGTATTGTACGGAAACAACGATACATGTGTGAATATGTAGACCACAATGAGTCCCTGGTGAGCCTCTAATTACCAGCTCGTTGATCAACAGATGGTCACGGTTTCCTGACCATGGACATGGGATGTCAGTGATAACGGGATCACATCATTTGGAGAATGATGTGATGGACAAGACCCAATCCTGAGCATAGCACGAGATCGTATAGTTCGTAATGCATAAGCTTTTTGGTGTCAAGTATTTATTCCTTAGACCATGAGGTTGTACAACTCCCGGATGCCGTAGGAATACTTTGGGTGTGCCAAACGTCACAACGTAACTGGGTGGCTATAAAGGACCGCATCAGCTATCTCCGAAAGTGTCTATTGAGTTGGTACGAATCGAGACTGGGATGTTGTCACTCCGTATGACGGAGAGGTACCTCTGGGCCCACTCGGTAAGACATCATCATAATGAGCTCAATGTGACTAAGTAGTTGGTCATGGGATGATGGATTATGGATCGAGTAAAGAGACTTGCCGTGACGAGATTGAACAAGGTATCGAGAATACCGACGATCGAATCTCGGGCAAGTACCGTACCGATGGACGAAGGGAATAACATACGAGATTGAGTTAATCCTTGACACGGTGGTTCATCCGATGAAGATCATCGAGGAACACGTGGGAACCAACATGGGTATCCAGATCCCGCTGTTGGTTATTGACCGGAGAGTGGTCTCGGTCATGTCTACGTGTCTCCCGAACCCATAGGGTCTACACACTTAAGGTTCGGTAACGCTAGGGTCGTAGAGATACATGCACGTGGAAACCCGAAAGTTGTTCGGAGTCCCGGATGAGATCCCGGACGTCACGAGGAGTTCCGGAATGGTCCGGAGGTAAAGATTGATATATAGGAAGTCAGGTTTCGGCCATCGGGTGATCTCCGGGGGTCACCGGGAGCGTCCCGGGACCACCGGAGGGGCCCCGGGGGTCCACCGGGTGGGGCCACCCATCCCGGTGGGCCCCCTAGGCCGCAAGGGGGAAGTGTCTAGCCCTAATGGGCTGGCGCACCACTAGGACCCACCGCCCCATGCGCCTAGGGTTGAAACCCTAGGGGGGAGGGGGCGCCCCACTTGCCTTGGGGGGCAAGGACTCCCCCCTGGCCGCCTCCCCCCCTTGCAGATTGGATCTGCAGGGGGCTGGCGCACCCCCTGGCCCCCTATATATATGGGGGGGGGAGAGGGCAGCCGCACCCTTGCCCTGGCGCCTCTCCCCCTCCCGTCACACCTCCATACTCCCAACGCAGGGCGCCCAGCGAAGCCCTGCTGCGATCTCCACTGCATCCACCACCACGCCGTTGTGTTGCTGGATCTCTGACGACTTCTCCTCCCCCCTTGCTGGATCAAGAAGGAGGTGACGTTGCTGCACCGGACGTGTGTTGAACGCGGAGGTGCCATCCGTTCGGCGCTAGATCATCGGTGACGAAGAACGCGAAGAGTAAGACTACTTCATCCACGCTTCTTCGAAAGCTTCCGCACGCGATCTACATAACGGTATGTAGATGCACTCTTATTTGCTCGTTGCTAGATGTCTCCATAGTTGGATCTTGGTGAAAGCGTAGAAATTTTTGAATTCTGCTACGTTACCCAACACCGTCGCCCCGACCCCTAGCACCTCAACATCTCGGGTCACGCCGGGCGGGTTACTCGTTCCTGCTTCGGGCGTATTAAAGAGATTTTGTCCCTCAAACTGTGAAGGCAGGCGACTCTGATATCTCCTCCGTAGCACAGATTGGATGCATTCTGATCTAAATTTAACCGAAAAGCCTTCGCCCTTATCCGCTGCGACCCAGCCTCCAACACGCCCGTTCTGTTGCCATCCTGACATTTTTCGTGTTAATATCCTCTTGAACCTTGGCTACCTCGTCTCACACTTTTGTAATTTCTGCATTATGTTGCACTTGATTCGTTGGAGTCACTTATGCTGCTAACAAAGTCGTCAGAGTGTTCAAAGGCTCAGACAAAACTTGAGCCGGCAGCCGTGCTGACCTGTTCGCTCCTGCCGTCGCCACAACAGTTGAATCGGATGTCATAACAGCCGTCATTGATGAATTTACCATCAGCTGCGTGACAACCATAAAGATAGCGGCCCTGCTCGGCGTCTCGTAAGGATTCGAAATGCTGTTGTCATCGGAATAGCCCTCGAGCCCACCGTCTTGAAGCTGGTAGATTGATTCCATCTCTTCGGTGGATGCATTATCTGAATAAATAAGAGTCGCCTCACCAGACGTAGAATTTTCCGCAAGCTCCAAGCCTTGCGTGAAGCCGACGAAAACATGCTTCCAGCCGGGTTGACACCGGGCGGGTTGCGTGTGCCGAGTCGACTTGAAGAGGTCGGGGAAGATGTCTGGCTCAGGCATAGAGTCGCCGATCTTGCCGATGAGGACGTGGATTCCACCGAAGCGGACCCGGTACCCGTACTCGATTGAGTCGACCTTGGGGCCCCAGCCAGCATCGTCGATGTACAGCTTTCCACGTCGGCTCTTGGTCATCCCGCCGAAGACGTATCCCGCAAGCTCTGGGAAAGTTTCCTTCAAGAATTCAAAAGCACAGTGTCCTTGCTCCATGGTGGGCGCCAACTGTCGTGGTTTTATCACGGTAGATGCCCTTGTGAAAGGACTTAGGTGTGAGGTCATGGTCATGGTGATTAGCTTGAAGGGGTTGAGCGGGACGAGAGACACAGGTTTACCCAGGTTCGGCCCCTCACCGACGAGGTAAAACCTACTCCTGCTTGTTGATATATTGCTTGTATATCGATTACAAGGGAGAGAATCCACTTGACCTAGGTATCGATCGATTGTTACTTGTTCTTAACCCGTCGGCGGGTCTCACCTTCATACACACAGGTCGAGGCCTGGTGGCTTACAGAAGTCCAGGTCGGGTCATACAACGTAACCGACTCTAGCTCTAAAGGCCAGTTCTTTTGGCGGCTTAAAAAATAAGCCGCCTCCTCCCCAGCTGTTTCCATAAGCCGCCTCCCTCATTCATTGGCGCTTCTAACCTAGTTATGGCGATACTAATTTAGAAGCCTCAACAAATTTCGGGAGCAACTTATTTTTTAAGCTGGGTTGAGGCAACTTATTTTTTAAGCCGCCCAAAAAAACTGACCCTAAGTCGCCCTGCCTTGCTAGGAAAGCTGCCGTTGGGCAGCTCACTCCTTTGGGTCTTGAGTCACCTCCTGGTTATGGGCTCCCAATGAGCCTGCTTGTAAGCCACCTCCGGTCTTCTCACCTTGTCTTCTTAGGCCTTTGTGGGCCTTCTTTGTTGAGCCACCAACGGTATAACCCTTCCCCTCCTGGGCGGGTCATACCATGGGGTTATATCCCCAACAGACGAGTACGTCCATATGAGCGAGTCTACATGCCTAGACTCCCTATATAAGTTCTGCAAGGCTGTTATTAATGTGTTTGACCCTGAGTACTTGAGAGAGCCGACTCCTGAAGATACATCCTGATTGTTGGCGATGAATGCCAGCAGGGGCTTCTCAGGGATGCTTGCCAGCATAGACTGCATGCACTGGGAGGGAAGAACTGCCCTTCTACTTGGCAAGGGCAGTATAAGGGCCATGTCACGGCTTGCACTGTCATACTTGAGGCCGTGGCGTCTCAAGATCTCTAGATCTGGCACTCTTTCTTTGGCATGTTCGGATCACACAATGATATCAACGTGCTTCAGCGCTCACCGGTGTTTGCTAGGCTTGCCGAAGGCAACAACCCACCGGTGAACTTTACTATCAATGGCCACAACTACGACAAAGGATACTACCTAAGTGACGGTATCAATCTTCAGTGGACCACTATTGTGAAGACAATTCCAACCCTGTCGGAGAGAAGATGCAAAGATTTTCCCAAGAGCAAGAGGGTGCTAGGAAGGACGTCGAGCGTGCCTTTGGTGTTTTGCAATCTTGATGGGGCATCATTTCGTATCCTGCTAATACTTGGAGCATGCAGAAACTGTGGGAGGTGATGTCTGCTTGTGTGATCATGCACACTATGATCGTAGAAAATGATCATCCGGAATGTCTCTATGATCAAGGGTTTCAGTTTTAGGGTGAGAATGTTGTGCCTGAGCATGGAGGAGCGGCAACGTTTGAATAGTTCACCCAATTTCATCATGACTTGCGTGATTGGGATACTTACATGCAACTGCAAAATGATTTGGTTAAGCATATATGGGCTCATGTTGGCAACCAATAGATGTATCTTTTTTATTCGACTTGCAAAACTGTGTGAGACATTTTTAGTTTTATTCGGCTTGTAAAACTATGGTATTTTATTCGGTTGAAACTATGCTATTTATTTGGTTCTGGACTATATGTTTGAATGCAAAGTTGTGTGTGAAACAATGCAAAAAATGAATTATTTTTTGAAAAAGGGCGGCCAGCCGGCCACGCCGGCACATATGGGTCGGCGCATTAGGTGCACTGCCAACCCAAATCTAAAACTGGGCGGACGCCGGGCGGGCGATCGACCCAAACAAATAAAAAACAGATACAAATGCCGCCTGTTGGTCGGCGCGTTGGAGTTGCTCTAACTGACGCCCATTTCGGACGTCCCTTCACCATGTGTATATAGAATACAATCAATGAAATCCAGGACTGTTAGTTCATTTTCCATCACTTTTACATTTAATACATTATCATGCATTGTTGCTCTTCGTTGAGAAAAGGGCCACACGAGAAGCGAGACTGCTGCCGATTCGATGAGCCAAAATCACGTCCACGGTAAGAATCCATGGACATGAGAGAGAAAAAATCGATCACGAGATTGTTCAATTTGTTTTTGTCTTCTTGGAATCAATAAAATATCTACTAACTGGTTGCGTTTTGTGAATCACTTCACCCAGCATGTGCGCGTGGCAGGATGGATTGATCGATATCCAAACAAAAAGGACAGAATAAGAAGTGACATCAAGAACAAGACTAGAAGATGAGGAATGGCAACAAAATCCTACGAACTTGTTCTTCACATACATAAGATAATAGTCTCATACTCTTATTGTCCACGCATCGCTCTGGATCAAGCGACATCAGCCCCGACGAGTGTACCTCAGCGTTAGGCGACGACGGCGGTTCCACCACTCGGCGCACAAGTGTGTAGCCCAGCCACGGGGCACCTCTGGTTGCATGCATCCCCTACAGGTAGGGACGCGTAGCCGGCGTGCGCGCATCAACGTCCTCCGTCGCGACTTCAACATCCTGAAGAGCGGGCGCCCTATGGCGACCGTGACAACCTCCCGCAGCGGAAACAGTGGCGGCCTTCGGCCATCGATAACTTCAAGCGTCGCGACGCGTCGCTACCCCCTCCGGCGGAGCACCATCACGGTGTGTTGCGTGCAGCTCCTACGCACTGGGCTCTCCCAGCGGTGGTGAAAGCAGCTAACGGATGGAGCGCGACGGAGCCGTCCCGCACTACTCCTTATCTTAGCTACGGCTGTTGAAGCCATGAACCGCGGCGGCATTATCACTTTCAAGGCGGCGACAACTGTCGGTGTCAAAACCGGCGAATCTCGGGTAGAGGGTCCCGAACTGTGCGTGTGAGGATAGATGGTAACAGGAGACTAGGCAGACGATGTTTATCCAGGTTTGGGTCCTCTCGATCGAGGTAATACCCTACTTTCTGCTTGATTGATCTTGATGAATATTGGGTTACAAGAGTTGATCTACCTTGAGATCGTAATGGCTAAAACCTTAGGAGCCTAGCCTATGTAATTGTGATTCTGCCGCTACGGACTAAATACTCCGGTTTATATATGCACCGGAGGGACTTAGGGTTGTACATGACCATCTTGCAGAGAAAGGAAATACTACACCCGGACTCTAAACTTACTATTTTACACATATGGGAGTCCTATCCGAATACGGGGGATAGTCTTCATCGATAATCTTCACGGCCCACCAGTCCGGCTCATAACGAGTGATCCGGCCACCTGAGGACCCCTTAATCCAGGACTCCCTTAGTAGCCCATGAACCAGTGTTCGATGACGATGAGTCCGACTCGCGTACTGTCTTCGGCATTGCAAGGCAGGTTCCTCCTTCGGAACATATTGAAGCATTATTTCCCGCACAAAGGAACCATGTCCGGCTCTGCATGATTGTAAGTGTGTACTGAAGACTTATGGTTAAGGGACTAATGTGTTTTGTCTATGAGGAGTTTGATATTTACGATGAAAGTCGACCCCTAAAAATGTATGTCTTTAGTTGAAGACTTTGGTTTTCTTGAAGACTTTGAAAGTGAGGAAATTGGTGTGACCTTGAAGACTTGGATATTCATGCGAGGATTATGAAGCGTGAAGACTTTTATTTTCGTAGTTTCATTTTCTTTTTCTTGAGTCATAGGAAACACCATACTGTTAAAGGGTGTCGAGTTAAAACTAAGGAAACCTATTTCCAAGTGATGCTAACCTCAAAGCCTACACTGTCAGACCCAAGATGCGATTCTATCCCGATCACGTGACACTTACGTGATTGGGGCACAACCGCATTTCGGGCGCTTAGCAAGATGGATATCATTACATCGTACCATTACATACATACATGGGGGATACAACAATTCATACAAGTCACATGAATACAACAACACCAATACAAGTATCCGACTACGGATACAAACAATAAAAGCACAAAGACATCCATCTGCTATCCCAGGCTGCCGACCCGGAACCTAACCCAAGACTGAAGAAGAAAGAAGAAGAACTCCAACACAACGATCAACGCTCTCACGTCAAGACATCGGAAACCTGCACCTGCAACTGTTGTGGTAGTATCTGTGAGCCACGAGGACTCATCAATCCCATAACCATGGGTAACAAGACTATCAAAGCTTAATAGGTAGGAAGAGGTAAAGTGGTGAGGTTGCAGCAGCGGCTAAGCATAAATATGGTGGCTAACTTACGAGTACAAGAATAAGATGAACAACTACGCAAACGATCGCAAATAGTAGTGATCGCTAAAGATCCTGAACTACATACGAGTCAAACATAACCCCACCGTGTTCTCTTCTCAAAGTGAAAAGAGACAGTCACGGTTACTCACACAGTTGTGTGTTTTACTTCAGATCCTCTGTCAAGTTTTCTACAACCGGACATTAACAAATTCCAATCTGCTACATAACCACGGGCACGACTTTCGAAAGATCATAACCCTGCAGGGGTGTCCCAACTTAGCCCATCACAAGCTCTCACGATTAGCTGAAGTGATAAATATAATATTATCACCCCTTATCTTAGGGAAATCCGATCAGGCTCGGCATCCCGGTGCACAAGACATTTCGACAATGGTAAAACAAGTCCAGCAAGACCTCCCGGCGTGCCGACACCCTGATAGTAGCCGCGCGTATCTCGTCTCAGGCCACGACCGGATGAGCATAGCGTACAGCAGCCAAACCCCAAGTTTCCAAGGGGGGGGGGGCGCACACGACTCTATTTGGGACCAACACCATCAGCACTGGCCCCCCTGCTATGTAGAAAAGAGTACCGGAGGGTGCGACCCCCTATGCAAATTTAATTAATTAATTAAGTTGTTATTATGAGGCAAATTAAAACCAATGTTGGGCCTTGCTGGAGGAGTTTTATTCAAAGTCGAAGTGTCAAGGGGTCCCCATATACCCATCGTGTAAAGAACGCAAAATCAAGGAACATAATGCCGGTTTATCGGCGCCTAAGGTGGCATGAGTGGAACAAAACACCGAGCAAAAGGCCAAGTCTTCCACCCATGCCCAGTATATAGGTGTGTTATTATATATATAACATATTGTGATATTCCAACAACAAGTTCCCTCCTGGAACGATCTTCATCTTCACCTGCAACTAACAACGCTATAAGAGGGGCTGAGCAAGCGGGTAACCTAGCCAAACAATGGTTTTGCTAGGAAGGTGTCAAAGGTTAGAGGTTTCATGGCAACAAGGAGAGGCTGACATAAATGATGGGTAGTGCGACATATAACGATAGCATCGAGACAACTAAGCAAAGGCAATGTTAGTAAGGGTATCCAAGGGTATGATCATCTTGCCTGAGATCCCGCAAGGAAGAAGAACGGTTCCGTGAAGAAGACGGAGAAGAAGCCTTGAAGAAGAACCACGGGTAGACGATCGAATCCTCACGAACGCAACGGAACAAGCACTAACGAGAAGAAGCAAGCAACACGGTAAACAAACCACTCAAGACCATGACAATAGGCACTACCAAGTATGATGCAAAACAAGTCTACTTATGATGCACAGAAAGTCTACACAGGAAGCAAAACATGGCAAGGTAGGAAGCACAGCAAAACAACACAAGTTTATATATGATGCAATACATGGCAAGGTATGATGCATGACAAGACTAAATAGGAAGCATAACATGGCAAGGTAGGAAGCACGGAAAACATCACAGGAAACATGGCAATGTGCTTAAGCAAGTATGAAGCAAACAAGTCTATATAGGAAGCACAACAAGTCTATACAGGAAGCATAACATGGCAAGGTAGGAAGCATAGAAAACAACACAAGTCTATATGATGCAATACATGGCAAGATATGATGCATGACAATCTATACAGGAAGCACAACAAGTATATTCAGGAAGCATAACATGGCAAGGTAGGAAGCATAGAAAACAACACAAGTCTATATGATGCAATACATGGCAAGATATGATGCATGACAATCTATACAGGAAGCACAACAAGTATATACAGGAAGCATAACATGGCAAGGTAGGAAACATAACATGACAAGGTAGGAAGCACAACATGGCAACGGTGCAAGATGCACCCAACATCAACCAAACTCACTCCAAACATGAGAACACTATGGTATTATGATTCTACATGCAAAATCACTCAAGTTTCATATAAAGAACACCCCAAACAGAGCAACGGGCTAAAAGATACACATGAAACAAGAATAACAACAAGCTGAAATTAACAGCCACATAGCAACTTTGGAGCATGATAAATATAAGCTACAACACTCAAACATGGTGATAAGAAGCATGAACATGAAGTAGACATATCCTACAGCAAACAACTCCATTGGAGCATCTCCATAGGAGGCATGGATCAATAGCAACAAGCTACAACATTTTGATCATGACAATAAAAACCTGACAGCAATATTTTATAGCAACTTGGGAGCAAGAAATAAGTAAGCTAAAGCAACCCAACTGAGCAAGTGAAGGCATGAATGGATAGAAAACAACATAAACAACAATGAATGATCAATGGCCACCCCAAAACTATCACGGATTCACCTAGGGCATCAAGCAAACATAGCATCAGGATATTACAGATTCCAGACTTGGTGAAATTTCACTAAGTGTTAATACAACAATAACAACATGGCATGTTTGTGAGCATGTTTAAGTCAACACAAGGCATATCATGGAAAGTTAAATGCACCACATCAAAGAGCACATCATGGAGATTCTAAAACATCTAGGCATGTGACAAGGGGACAAACACAACAATAGCAACGAGCTCCTCAACTAGGCATCTCGTAACAAGTTTCAGAACATAACAGCCAAATGCACTTTTGCAACAGAGTTAAACAAGGCAATATGAACTCAAACAAGCATGCTATAGCAACCAACATGTAGAGCATCTCATGATGAACATTTTGACATATCATTTGCATCATTTGGATAAACATGCACCAAGTTATCATATCTCAAACATGGCAACAAAATAACAAGTAGCAGCAGTTTATAACAAGTAGCACTCTTGCAACAGATATTTAAGCATCTAGATGGACTCAAACATGCGTGACACACTGGAACAAAGTGTAGAGCATATCTCCACGATCATTTTGACATATCATACACTCAATTTGGATAAGCACACAATTATTTACAAGCAGTGAAAGATGCAACTTTAAAACAGTTTCTGGGGACTTAGCAAAAAAAAAAAAACAGCACCTCAGGATCGGACATGTCCAGAGGCAGCGGACACTCCTGACGAACGGGGCCCGCATGGCAGTGTCACAAGAGGAAGAAACGGACATGTCCGGGCTCCTCCCGGACATGTCCGTCGGTGCGGGGTTCGGGGTCCCACTTGGCAGTGAGAGGACGAGGGAGGCCTGGACATGTCCAGAGGCAACGGACATGTCCTGTTTCCGAGCAGAGGAGGCCGGCGGCCATGGCGCGGCGGTGGCACACTGGTGAGGACGGGGATCAGCGCCTAAGGTGCAGGGAGAGGTGGATCCGGCGCCCTCCTTGCCGGATCCGACCGGGGCGGCCACCGGAGTAGCTCGGCCGGCGTCTGGCAGTTCCAACGGCGAGGAACTCTGGTGAGGGAGGCCGCCGGCGGGGTGCAGGCAACAGATCCGGGCCCCGCTCAGCCGGATCTGGCCGACGGAGGTCCGGCGGCGGAGCTGGGGTCAGAGAAGTACGGCGGGGCAGCACCGGTGGGGCACGCCGGCAGAGGCGAGCGGCCGAAGGCGCGCGGGGGAAGCAAGGGAGGAGCGACGCGCTCGGGCGGCTCGGGGCCCGGAGCGATTGGCGGCGGGCCGCGGCCAGGCCTGGCGGGCCTGGCGCGGGGAGCCAGCCAGGGGCGCGGGGCGACGTGGCCGCTCCACTTGGCGCAAGGGGGTTGGCCAGGGGCTGCCCAGGTGGCGGAGCCGGCCACTGGGAAGGCGCCACGTGGTGGAGGAGGGCTGGAGAGGCACGGATTCCGAGGAGGAAGAAGGTGGTGGCTGCGGGAGGAGAAGGGAAAGCTAGGAAATGCCAAATTTGGCATGAGGGGGGTCTTTATATAGGAAAAACCTAGGGTTTGGAGGGTTTGGACCATTCCGGAGACATCGGATCGTGATCCAACGGCAACGGAGCGAAGGGGGAGTAGGCTGGGCCTAGTTGGGCTGTGTAGATGCATTGGGCTGAGATGAGAGGAGAGGGAGAGAGGCCCGCGGGGGTTTTCGGAGACCGAAAACGTCCGACGAAATAACCGGCGACTAGTGCCGCTATATATATCCGTTGGGCTATCAAACGAGCTCCGATTGCGATGAAATTTGGCAGGCGGCCTGTCTACACTAAAATAAGACCACACGCCAAGTTTCAACCCATTCCGAGAACATTTTTTGGCCACTTATAAAATAAAAATTCGGAGGCACCGCGGGCGCGTGTGAGTGTGTCTGGGCTCAGAACGGACAACGGAAAGGACGAGGGGACTCGGGCGGATGCAAGTTTTGAAAACATGCTGATGCAACACACAAGATGACATGGCAAGAATGCACACGCAAGCAGATGACATGGCACTGACAACGAATAACTAGCTGACACGTGGCGCACCGGTCTCGGGGTGTCACAACACTCCCCTACTAACAAGAGATCTCGTCCCGAGATCTTAGGAACGAGATGGGAGGGAAAAGGAAGAACAAGGTTCTTCGAGGGCAAAAGTGTGAAACCAAAGAATGTTGAGAGGTTGAACCACTCAAAAAGAAGAAGAATGCAACGAAGAAGAACGAAGTTGCAAGGACTTCGTTAGACAAGAGGAAGAAGGAATTCGACGAGAATCCAAAAGGTTGAAGGAATAAGAATGAATTCGAACCCACTCCGGTTAAAAAGAGATAGAAAAAGGAGTCTGAACGAAGTAATTCGGGCAGCACTCCGGCTGAAACTGAAAGAAATAGCACACCGGTTGAATATGAATGGAATGGAACAAGAATTCGAAAGGATGAGATGATACTCAACGAGAGCAACAACTCAATGCCCCCGAAAGAATTGAAATGATGGAATTAAAAGAATGGAGAAGAAGATGACAACTTCGAGCACAAATGAATTTGAAAGAGCATATTGAAGGAAAGACTCGAACGGAGTTGTTGAGAAAAACAACCACAAAAGAATAAGCTTGTCGTGGACTTAGGTAAACATCTCAAAGCTTGAGGCGAATTACCGCCGCAACGAAAAGAAGGATTATCTGAGAATGAAGAATTGCAAAACTCCACTTCAAAAGAATACGGAGAATTATTGCACTCGAGAAGTAAAAGAATAAGAATGCTTCAGCTGCTCCAGAAGAATTAGACGAATATTTGAAGAATGAATTAAATGATAAAGAACCACCATGAAGAACTCTGGTAACGAAAGGATGATGAAGTATAAAAAAGAATAAGAATAAAGCCTTGCAATGATTTAGACGAGAGTCCGATGAGAAGGTCGAGAAAATTTGAACTCCGGAAAGACAAGAATAAAAACACTTGGAACTAGAATTTATTCATCAAGAATAAACTCCGAACGAAGGGATTAAACAACTTGATGAAAAGAATAAGAATTATGTTATGCTTATCCTCCACCAATTAAATTGATGAGAAGCAATGGATTTGCATATCACTTATTCTTGATGAAATTGATTAAAGAAGGAATATATCACAAACTTGCGAAATTCTTCAAGAAACACCGGTAGGATAGAAGAACGATCGAATTGATATGATAGCACCGAAAAAGAACTCTTGAGCGAACAACCGGAAGAACTAAAGCCGAGTGAATAAAATGAATGAACCACCGGGAAGAAATAAAATCGAATGATTAAAGGAACAAACCACCGTAACGAAATGAAATTGAACGATGCAAGAGGACAAGCCACCGTGGAGAATTGAGATTGAGTGAACACAAGAGAATGAATCGCCGGGAAGAATAAAGCACTTGAGGACAATTGCATGACGAGAACGAAGAGATCGCGGACGGATTAAAGAATACTTGAACGAAACACCGGAAAGAATGTGAGACGAACGAAGAGGCATCAATGAAGAATATTTAGAGGATGAAGTTGAAAACTGAGAATGCAGAAATCTTCTAAATGATTACCTTCGGAGGAACACAAGAAAAGAATTCCTGAAATACTCCGGAAGAGGAAATGTTGGACCAACGATGGAAAGAATTAAAAGCGATCTTGCTGAAGGCATATGACTGATGGAATCCATACTTACATCACACTTGAAAGAATTTCGGAACACTCCGGGAAATTAGAAGAGTCAGGTAAGATCCTGGGAAAGACCTGTGGGTTATGAGCCCATCGAAGAGAAAAAACACCGCCGTTGAGAATTGATTAAAAGAAGATGATGCACCGGAAATGATTGAAAAACTCGAATGAGGAGACAACCTTGAATTAATTGGAACACAGATAGAACTCCTGAAATTACTTCGGAACTCCGGAATAATTAAATGACAAAAGACGAATGAGCAAGAGGAAACATTTGAGCAGAGGGAAAAGAATATGAACAACACCGAATACTTGAGTTGAATCCACCGGAAAACAAGAAGAGGTGAAGAATATTAAACGAGAGGAGAATTCACCGGAGAAGAAAAGAGAAGAATGATGACGAGCTAGACGAGAATTCACCGGTTGAAATAACTGAGGAAAGAATGCAAATGATTCACACGAGTAGGATGGATACTCAATTAAGGAATCCGGATCCGAGAAGCAAAAGGGTGGGCGGGTGGGAAAAAGAAGAAACACATCGGACGGAGAAAACACCGTCGGTTGAAAAGAGCTAAGGTTGAACTTGCAAAGAAGAAGAGGGTTGAATCCACTTGACGAGAGATGCACCAGATGAAAGAACTAACAACGCAACAAACGAAGAACTAACCATGAGATCCTAAAAAATTTGAAGGGGAAGAGGAGTAATTCAAAACACCTACGTCAAGATTCCTCACCAGAGCGACGAAGGGACCGAGGAGTAAAAAGAGAATTCCTACTCTCCGATATAACTAGACTCCTAAAAGTTTTCTGCTAGACTCAACAACGGACAAACTACGATCAATCAAGGGGGCTCCTATGGTCGGTCGAGGCTCTGATACCAACTTGTCAGACCCAAGATGCGATTCTATCCCGATCACGTGACACTTACGTGATTGGGGCACAACCGCATTTCGGGCGCTTAGCAAGATGGATATCATTACATCGTACCATTACATACATACATGGGGGATACAACAATTCATACAAGTCACATGAATACAACAACACCAATACAAGTATCCGACTACGGATACAAACAATAAAAGCACAAAGACATCCATCTGCTATCCCAGGCTGCCGACCCGGAACCTAACCCAAGACTGAAGAAGAAAGAAGAAGAACTCCAACACAACGATCAACGCTCTCACGTCAAGACATCGGAAACCTGCACCTGCAACTGTTGTGGTAGTATCTGTGAGCCACGAGGACTCAGCAATCCCATAACCATGGGTAACAAGACTATCAAAGCTTAATAGGTAGGAAGAGGTAAAGTGGTGAGGTTGCAGCAGCGGCTAAGCATAAATATGGTGGCTAACTTACGAGTACAAGAATAAGATGAGCATCTACGCAAACGATCGCAAATAGTAGTGATCGCTAAAGATCCTGAACTACATACGAGTCAAACATAACCCCACAGTGTTCTCTTCTCAAAGTGAAAAGAGACAGTCACGGTTACTCACACAGTTGTGTGTTTTACTTTGGATCCTCTGTCAAGTTTTCTACAACCGGACATTAACAAATTCCAATCTGCCACATAACCGCGGGCACGGCTTTCGAAAGATCATAACCCTGCAGGGGTGTCCCAACTTAGCCCATCACAAGCTCTCACGATTAGCTGAAGTGATAAATATAATATCATCACCCCTTATCTTAGGGAAATCCGATCAGGCTCGGCATCCCAGTGCACAAGACATTTCGACAATGGTAAAACAAGTCCAGCAAGACCTCCCGGCGTGCCGACACCCTGATAGTAGCCGCGCGTATCTCGTCTCAGGCCACGACCGGATGAGCACAGCGTACAGCAGCCAAACCCCAAGTTTCCAAGGGGGGCGCCGCACACGACTCTATTTGGGACCAACACCATCAGCACTGGCCCCCCTGCTATGTAGAAAAGAGTACCCGAGGGTGCGACCCCCTATGCAAATTTAATTAATTAATTAAGTTGTTATTATGAGGCAAATTAAAACCAATGTTGGGCCTTGCTGGAGGAGTTTTATTCAAAGTCGAAGTGTCAAGGGGTCCCCATATACCCATCGTGTAAGGAACGCAAAATCAAGGAACATAATGCCGGTTTATCGGCGCCTAAGGTGGTATGAGTGGAACAAAACACCGAGCAAAAGGCCAAGCCTTCCACCCATGCCCAGTATATAGGTGTGTTATTATATATATAACATATTGTGATATTCCAACAACAAGTTCCCTCCTGGAACGATCTTCATCTTCACCTGCAACTAACAACACTATAAGAGGGGCTGAGCAAGCGAGTAACATAGCCAAACAATGGTTTTGCTAGGAAGGTGTCAAATGTTAGAGGTTTCATGGCAACAAGGAGAGGCTGACATAAATGATGGGTAGCGCGACATATAACGATAGCATCGAGACAACTAAGCAAAGGCAATGTTAGTAAGGGTATCCAAGGGTATGATCATCTTGCCTGAGATCCCGCAAGGAAGAAGAACGGTTCCGTGAAGAAGACGGAGAAGAAGCCTTGAAGAAGAACCACGGGTAGACGATCGAATCCTCACGAACGCAACGGAACAAGCACTAACGAGAAGAAGCAAGCAACACGGTAAACAAACCACTCATGACCATGACAATAGGCACTACCAAGTATGATGCAAAACAAGTCTACTTATGATGCACAGAAAGTCTACACAGGAAGCAAAAGATGGCAAGGTAGGAAGCACAACAAAACAGCACAAGTTTATATATGATGCAATACATGGCAAGGTATGATGCATGACAAGACTAAACAGGAAGCATAACATGGCAAGGTAGGAAGCACAGAAAACATCATAGGAAACATGGCAATGTGCTTAAGCAAGTATGAAGCAAACAAGTCTATATAGGAAGCACAACAAGTCTATACATGAAGCATAACATGGCAAGGTAGGAAGCATAGAAAACAACACAAGTCTATATGATGCAATACATGGCAAGATATGATGCATGACAATCTATACAGGAAGCACAACAAGTATATACAGGAAGCATAACATGGCAAGGTAGGAAGCATAGAAAACAACACAAGTCTATATGATGCAATACATGGCAAGATATGATGCATGACAATCTATACAGGAAGCACAACAAGTATATACAGGAAGCATAACATGGCAAGGTAGGAAACATAACATGACAAGGTAGGAAGCACAACATGGCAACGGTGCAAGATGCACCCAACATCGACCAAACTCACTCCAAACATGAGAACAATATGGTATTATGATTCTACATGCAAAATCACTCAAGTTTCATATAAAGAACACCCCAAACGGAGCAACGGGCTAAAAGATACACATGAAACAAGAATAACAACAAGCTGAAATTAACAGCCACATAGCAACTTTGGAGCATGATAAATATAAGCTACATCACTCAAACATGGTGAGAAGAAGCATGAACAAGAAGTAGACATATCCTATAGCAAACAACTCCATTGGAGCATCTCCATAGGAGGCATAGATCAATAGCAACAAGCTACAACATTTTGATCATGACAATAAAAACCTGACAGCAATATTTTATAGCAACTTGGGAGCAAGAAATAAGTAAGCTAAAGCAACCCAAATGAGCAAGTGAAGGCATGAATGGATAGACAACAACATAAACAACAAGGAATGATCAATGGCCACACCAAAACTAACATGGATTCACCTAGGGCATCAAGCAATCATAGCATCAGGATATTACAGATTCCAGACTTGGTGAAATTTCACGAAGTGTTAAAACAACAATAACAACATGGCATGTTTGTGAGCATGTTTAAGTCAACACAAGGCATATCATGGAAAGTTAAATGCACCACATCAAAGAGCACATCATGGAGATTCTAAAACATCTAGGCATGTGACAAGGGGACAACCACAACAATAGCAACGAGCTCCTCAACTAGGCATCTCGTAACAAGTTTCAGAACATAACAACAAAATGCACTTTTGCAACATAGTTAAACAACGCAACATGAACTCAAACAAGCATGCTATAGCAACCAACATGTAGAGAATCTCATGATGAACATTTTGACATATCATTTGCATCATTCGGATAAACATGCACCAAGTTATCATATCTCAAACATGGCAACAAAATAACAAGTAGCAGCAGTTTATAACAAGTAGCGCTCTTGCAACAGATATTTAAGCATCTAGATGGACTCAAACATGCATGACACACTGGAACAAAGTGTAGAGCATATCTCCATGATCATTTTGACATATCATACACTCAATTTGGATAAGCACACAATTATTTACAAGAAGTCAAAGATGCAACTTTAAAACAGTTTCTGGGGACTTAGCAAAAAAAAAACCAGCACCTTGGGATCGGACATGTCCAGAGGCAGCAGACAATCCTGACGAACGGGGCCCGCATGGCAGTGTCACAAGAGGAAGAAGCGGACATGTCCGGGCTCCTCCCGGACATGTCCGTCGGTGCGGGGTTCGGGGTCCCACTTGGCAGTGAGAGGACGAGGGAGGCCTGGACATGTCCAGAGGCAACGGACATGTCCGGCTTCCGAGCGGAGGAGGCCGACGGCCATGGCGCGGCGGTGGCGCACTGGTGAGGACGGGGATCGGCGCCTAAGGTGCAGGGAGAGGTGGATCCGACGCCCTCCTTGCCGGATCCGGCCGGGGCGGCCACCGGAGTAGCTCGGCCGGCGTCTGGCAGTTCCAACGGCGAGGAACTCCGGCGAGGGAGGCCTTCGGCGGGGTGCAGGCAACAGATCTGGGCCCGGCTCGACCGGATCTGGCCGACGGAGGTCCGGCGGCGGAGCTGGGGTCGGAGAAGTACGGCGGGGCGGCGTCGGTGGGGCACGCCGGCAGAGGTGAGCGGGGGAAGCAAGGGAGGAGCGACGCGCTCGGGCGGCTCAGGGCCCGGAGCGGCTGGCGGCGGGCCGCGGTCGGGCCTGGCGGGCCTGGCGCGGGGAGCCACCCAGGGGCGCGGGGCGACGTGGCCGCTCCACTTGGCGCAAGGGGGTTGGCCAGGGGCTGACCAGGTGGCGGCGCCGGCCACTGGGAAGGCGACACGTGGTGGAGGAGGGCTGGAGAGGCGCGGAAGAAGGTGGTGGCTGCGGGAGGAGAAGGGAAAGCTAGGAAATGCCAAATTTGGCATGAGGGGGTCTTTATATAGGAAAAACCTAGGGTTTGGGGGGTTTTGGACCATTCCGGAGCCATCGGATCGTGATCCAACGGCAACGGAGCGAAGGGGGAGTAGGCTGGGCCTAGTTGGGCTGTGTAGATGCACTGGGCTGAGATGAGAGGAGAGGAAGAGAGGCCCGCGGGGGTTTTTAGAGACCGAAAACGTCCGACGAAATAACCGGCAACTAGTGCCGCTATATATATCCGTTGGGCTATCAAACGAGCTCTGATTGCGATGAAATTTGGCAGGCGGCCTGTCTACACTAAAATAAGACCACACGCCAAGTTTCAACCCATTCCGAGAACATTTTTCAGCCACTTATAAAATAAATATTCGGAGGCACCGCGGGCGCGTGTGAGTGTGTCTGGGCTCAGAACGGACAACGGAAAGGACGAGGGGACTCGGGCGGATGCAAGTTTTGAAAACATGCTGATGCAACACACAAGATGACATGGCAAGAATGCACACGCAAGCAGATGACATGGCACTGACAACGAATAACTGGCTGACACCTGGCGCACCGGTCTCGGGGTGTCACATACACTACCCAATCCTTTCGAGTGAAGCCATTGGAAATCTCATACAGTTCAGTCAATTTCTTCAGTGACAGAGACAAAGTTCTTGGTCTCTGAGGAATTTGTTCTGACTGAGGAGTTAGGAATTCGCCATTGCATATTGCCTATAAGTGAGGACATGATAGCCCTAAGGAATTTCAGAGCTCAATTTCCGACCGTTGCTGTGATGTGCGCCAGTTGTCCCAAAATATCTTATCCACCTAACGGTCATATCATTTAAGGGCATTTATGTCTTATCATGTCGGGTTACTCCCTAGGCTATAAATAGCCGCCCCCTACAACCACCAGCTGGTTGGCTGCTCCGACAGAAACTGACACTTGTCATTAGAGCAACCCATCCTCCGAGGACTTTGAGTGAAAATCATCCAGTGAGGAAAAACCCCAAACCCAAACACCTAAAGCCCAAAAGTGATTGGGCATCATTGAAAAAAGTGTTCCTGTGTGGAGCCGACGCTTGTTACCTTTGAATACTATGATCTTCCAGACGGTTAGGCACCAATGGTCTAGAGCATCCAAGAGGAATTGTGGATCGCCGGGTGACCAAGTCTATGAAGGTTTGGAAGTCACCTGTGAAGACTTACCACGAGTGATTGGGTGAGGTATGTGTGACCTTAGCTCAAGGGGAATACGGTGAGGACTTGGTGCCTTAGACTGTGTGTCCAGGACTGGGTGTCCGGGACTGTGTGTCCTCAGGTTTAAATACCTAGCCGCCCTAACCAGACGTACAACTGTCATAGCAGTTGGAACTGATCTAACAAATCATTGTCTTCATCAAGCCTACTGGTTCTATTTCCTCAACTCTTCCATTTACTCATTCATGTGTTGATGAACTTGATCTGTACTGTTTGAAGACTTTGACTGAAGAATTTCTCAATTTCCTCAACCCAATTTCTTCAGTCCTCAGTCCTCAGTCCTCGGCCTGCTTTTCCTGTTTACACGCTACTTGTACTCTGTGCTTGTTTTCATTTCATCATGATGACCATGTTACTGTATTGTTATGCTTGCACCGGAGTATCTATTCCGCTGCTAAGTAGTTCGTTGCTTAGGAAATTCCTCGGTCCTCAGTGACGAATTTGTAAAAATCGCCTATTCACCCCCTCTAGTCGATATAACGCACTTTCAATTGGTATCAGAGCAAGGTACTCCCTTGTTCTGTGTGATTTTGGTTTAACCTCCTGGAGTTGTAGTTATGTCATCTACAGGTATGATCAAAGTCTCGGCTGGGTGTCCTACTTTTGATGGGACGAACTACCCCTACTGGAAGTACAAGATGCGCATGCATCTTGAGAAAATTGACAACGATATTTGGTACGTTGTGGAAACTGGCGTTTCATCTGTCTCTCCTTCCGTGAACGCTGCTGATGTGAAGAAATTCAAGCAACTCTACTCTCAGGCAAAGAATATCATATGTGGCCATCTGAGCAAAGAGCAGTATGGTAGAGTGAGTTCTTTGGAGACTGCAAAGCTTATCTGGGACATGCTCTCCAAGGTCAACGAAGGAGTCTCAACTCAACGTTACTCTGGAGTTGATGTTCTTTGCAATATCTTCAACCGCTTCAAGAGACTTGACAATGAAAATGTTCAACAAACCTTCAATCGCCTCACTGATATCTCAAATGAGCTACAAGCACTTGGTGCTACAGACATCACATACCACGAGGTGGTGAAGAAACTGCTGATATTACTTGACTGCTCATTCGACACTCTGGCACTGATGATTCAAGGGCGTGGAGACTACAAGTCACTTGATCCTGCTGATATACTCGAGAGGCTAAACACGCATGAGTTCCAACTTGCTGAAAAGAGAGATCTCTATGGTCCAAACTATGGTAGATCACGTGCACTGAAGGCCAATGCAGTTTCCTCATCTGAAGGTGAAGAATCTGATAGCACCCTTGGCGATCCTGAAGAACTGAACTAGGAGCTAGCAATGCTCGTGAGGAAATTTCAGAAGTTCTCAAGACGTTGTGGCTTTGTAAAATCTTCAGGTAATAACTTAAGATCTGATTCTTTATCTCGCGATCCCAAGAAGAGGACCTTCCACGAATGCAAGAAACCTGATCACTTTATCACTGATTGTCCTCAGTGGGCAAAGGAATCGAAGAAGAAGAAATACAAGGACTACAACTCAATCGACTCGAAGAAAAATAAGAAATCTTCAAAATCCTCATCATCAAAATCTTCAAAGTCTTCCTCTAACAAGAAGAGCAGGTCCAGGAAAGCTCGGGCATTCATTGGCAAGGAAATGGACTCAGCTGAATATGAAGAAAATGAGGAAGAGGAGGAATCTGAAGAACCAGACTTTGGTGTGGCAAGCCTGGCTCTCGCTACCGCATTCGTCAGCAAGTCCATCTTCAACATTGAGGAAAAAGACTTCCTCGACACTGCTGACGACAACAACGATGACTACACTCCCACCTACTACTTCATGGCAAAAGGTGCCAAGGTACTCAACCGTTCCACGTCTGATTCTAGTGAAGATGAATCTGATGAAAACCTCAAACATAGCTATTCCAAACTTGCTAAAATTGCCATAAAATATCAAAACGCCTTTGATAAGGTTCAAAATCTGCTAGAAAGAAGTGATGACCTGTTGGGTGAGGAAATGGATCGGTCTAAAATCTTGACTAAAAATCTTCAGAGACTTCAGTCCAAGTATGATAACCTTTAGGATAATCATAACACTCTCTTATCTGATCATGAGAAGCTTTCCTATGAATTTCTTCAAAGAAAGTAAGATCTTGAGAAGCTAAGGGAGAGTTATGAAGATCTTCAGAAGGAACGAGATTCATTGCTTGCTCAACAGATCAACGCTTCTCAGGAGGAATTCATTCCACCATGTCTTAAATGCATTGAACGTGAAACTACAAATTCTTCACCTGAAAGTTCAAATGCTTCTACTGTTACAAATTCTTCAACTGTTTCTATGGTGACAATTTCCTCAACTGAGGAAAACACCGATGCTACTGACGAAAATGCAGGGTTAAAGAAATTGTATGTGACAGGCATGTACAAAAGCCTCAAAGGTCATCAGACTATGTGTGATGTGCTTAAAAAGCAGATTCTAAACAAGAACCCTAGGAAAGAGGGTATTGCCTTTGAGAGGAAACTCAATGTTTATGGGACCTACTAGAAACCTGAGCAATATCCCAAAACCTCATGGGTTGCTGCAAAAGGACTTCCCGTAGATCTATCTACCTTATCTCGCTTTACTTGTGAATCTTCATTTTCTTCTGATGAGTCATTTGACTCCAACTATAAACTGTTCAAAAATCAGAATGGTGAAGTATTTGCTAGATACTCCCTCCGTTCCTTTATGTAAGGTGTATTATTTTTGGCACGGTGACCAAGGCACGTAATTATAGACATGTTAGGACGAAATTACCCTTGGCAAATTTGTTTGTTAGCGGCAAGTAAATCAGTTACTCCTGGAAAGTAAAAGATAGATGCAATCGATAGAGAGATAGTTTCCTTCTTTTGCTACAAGGAGAGATACAGACAATCAGGAGAGAGACACTTTCCTTTTTCTGCAGGGCTAACATGGGAATTATGAGGAATTAGAAGAAATGCACCTTACATTCTGGAATTTTATCAAAAAACAAATACACCTTATATAAAGGAACGGAGGGAGTATGTTGGAACTAACTGTAGGAATGGTTCCCCTATGAAGAAAATCTGGGTCCCTAAGAGGCACCTTGAAAATCTTCAAGTTAATGTCCTCATGACACCTCCTGTGAAGAACAGGAACCCCAGATCAAAATCTTCGTATGGATCCAAATCCTCATATGGACCAAATTCCTCAAGTGGATCAAATTCCTCATATGATCATCATCGTGCTAACACATCTGTTTCGCAGGGAAAGAAGGATTATGAATATGTGCATTATCCTTCAAATCATTATGTTCATAAGTCCTCAAAGAATTTCTCTGCTTACTCATATTCATACTCTAACCCATCTCCTCTGAAACGAAGTGCACTTGCTTCGATGCAACCATTCTCAATTGGTGCTCGTCGAATGATGAACTCTTTGCCACCCCTTCAGATGTGGGTGGTGAAGAAAAATAACTAATCTCTTTTGCAGGGTCAGGTCTCCAAACGAACTTAAACGTTTGAAGAATTTGCTGGAGACATGAAAATGCTTGAAAGGACACAAGCTAATCATGCAGAAATGATTCATTCGTTTCTCACGTTCTCATTCTTCTTACATTGCTCTTATTGATGAAATTCATTCTGATGAAATTGATGTCATATTCTTCACAATGAAGCATATGAATTGTAAGATGTACTAATTCTACTACAGGATGACTCTCTCAAAGCTACTGAGTGGGTCCTGCACAGTGGATGCACAAATCACATGACCGGTGACAAGAACCTACTTATGGACTCTGCTTTATCTCCATCTCACCTGAAGCATATCACCTACGCTGATAAAGGTAAAAGCAAGGTATTGGGTCTAGGTAAGGTTCAATCTCAAAAGATCGACACATGGACAAAGTCATGCTTGTCGACTCTCTTGGGTTCAATCGCATGTCTGTCTCAATGCTTTGTGACCTTGATATAGTTGTTGTCTTTGGCAAATATCGCGGTGTTGTAGTTTTAGAATCTGACAATTCCAAAGTCTTCGAAGGCTTTAGGAGAGGAGACTTGTATATTGTTGATTTCTCTATAGGACCACAACCTGCCACATGCCTACTTGCAAAAGCTTCAGAAGGATGGCTATGGCATCGATGACTCGGTCATGCTGGCATGAGGAACTTGCACACACTTGTGAATAAGAAGTATATCCTTGGAATTGAGGGTGTCAAATTCCTCAAAGATCATCTTTGTGGGGCTTGCGAAGCTGGAAAGATGACCAAATCCAAGCATCCCTCGAAGACTATCATGATTACCACTCGTCCTTTTGAATTTCTTCACATAGACCTCTTCGGCCCTACACATTATTCTGCATTCACAAATGCAGCATCTCTCTATGGCTTTGTCATTGTTGATGACTATTCTCGTTATACATGGGTGCATATCATCACATTTAACCATGAAGTGCAGGAAATCTTCAAGCGTTTTTCCTCAAGGGCCTCGACGAATTTCGGTGTGAAGATCAAGCATATCCGGAGTGATAATGGGACCGAGTTCAAGAACACTGGTCTTGATGACTATCTTGATGAACTTGGTATTACTCATGAGCTATCAACCCCATACACTCCTCAGCAGAACACCGTTGTGGAGCGCAAGAACATAACTCTTGTTGAGATGGCTCGCACTATGCTTGATGAATACAAGACGCCTCTTCGGTTCTGGTCTGAGGCTATCAACACTGCGTGCCACATCATCAATAGGTTATATCTTCACCAACTCCTCAAGAAAACCTCATATGAACTACTCACTGACAAGAAACCCACTGTGAGTTATCTCAAAGTCCTCGGTCCTAAATGTTGGGTTAGAGATCCTCATCACAATTCCAAATTTGCACCGAAAGCACATGAATGTTTTATGCTTGGTTACGGAAAGGACTCACACACCTACAAAATCTTCATCAATCATCTTCACAAGATTGTTGAGACTGTAGATGTGCGGTTCGATGAAACTAATGGCTCGCAAAGAGAGCACCTGCCTTCCGTGTCAGGTGAAATACTTCCTGAGGAATCTATCAAGTTCAAGGTTACTGAAGATATCATCCCCACGGAAGAATCAGCTGAAGAAGTCATTCATGACAATGAAGAATCACAGAGCCCACCAAAGTTGATGAGGTATTTCTGGAACCTGGGTGGATTCAAGCTATGCAAGAGGAATTGTATCAATTCGAGCTCAACCATGTGTGGGAAATATAACCCACAAGTATAAGGGATCACAACTGTTTTCGAGGGTAGAGTATTCAACCCAAATTTATTGATTCGACACAAGGAGAGCCAAAGAATATTCTCAAGTATTAGCAGTTGAGTTGTCAATTCAACTACACCTGAAAGACTTAATATCTGCAGCAAAGTATTTAGTAGCAAAGTAGTATGGAAGTAACAGTAACGGTGGCAAAAGTAATAGTAGCAGTTTTGTAGCAATTGTAATAGTGGCAACGGAAAAGTAACTAAGCAAAGATCAATATGTGAAAAGCTCGTAGGCATTGGATCAGTGATGGATAATTATGTCGGATGCAATTCCTCATGCAACAGTTATAACATAGGGTGACACAGAACTAGCTCCAGTTTATCAATGTAATGTAGGCATGTATTTCGAATATAGTCATACGTGCTTATGGAAAAGAACTTGCATGACATCTTTTGTCCTATCCTCCCGTGGTAGCGGGGTCCTATTGGAAACTAAGGGATATTAAGGCCTCCTTTTAATAGAGTATCGGACCAAGGCATTAACACTTAGTGAATACATGAACTCCTCAAACTACGGTCATCACCGGGAGTGGTCCCGATTGTTGTCACTTCGGGGTTGCCGGATCATAACACATAATAGGTGACTATTGACTTGCAAGATAGGATCAAGAACTCACATATATTCATGAAAACATAATAGGTTCAGATCTGAAATCATGGCACTTTGGCCCTAGTGAGAAGCATTAAGCATGGCAAAGTCATAGCAACATCAATCTTAGAACATAATGGATACTAGGGATCAAACCCTAACAAAACTAACTCGATTACATCGTAAATCTCATCCAACCCATCACCGTCCAGCAAGCCTACGATGGGATTACTCACGCACGGCGGTGAGCATCATGAAATTGGTGATGGAGGAAGGTTGATGATGACGATGGCGACGGATTCCCCTCTCCGGAGCCTTGAACGGACTCCAGATCAGCCCTCCCGAGAGAGATTAGGGCTTGGCGGCGGCTCCGTATCGTAAAACGCGATGAATCCTTCTCTCCTATTTTTTTGTACCTAAAAGTTTATATATGGAGTTGGAGTCGAGGTCAGTGGAGCCTCAGGGGGCCCACGAGGCAGGGGGGCGCGCCCCCACCCTCGTGGATAGGGTGTGCCCCCCTGGTCTTGATTCTTTTGCTAGTATTTTTTATAAATTCCAAAAATATTCTCCGTGGATTTTCAGGTCATTCCGAGAACTTTTATTTCTGCACAAAAATAACACCATGGCAATTCTGCTGAAAACAGCGTTAGTCCGGGTTAGTTCCAATGAAATGATGCAAGTTAGAGTCCAAAACAAGGGCAAAAGTGTTTGGAAAAGTAGATACGTTGGAGACATATCAACTCCCCCAAGCTTAAACCTTTGCTTGTCCTCAAGCAATTCAGTTGACAAACTGAAAGTGATAAAGAAAAACATTTACAAACTCTGTTTGCTCTTGTTGTTGCAAATATGTAAAGCCAACATTCAAGTTTTCAGCAAAGATTTTGAACTAACCACATGCACAATAACATTTAGGTCTCATGTTCACTCATATCAATGGCATAATCAACTAGCGAGCAATAATAATAAATCTCAGATGACAACACTTTCTCAAAACAATCATAATATGACATAACAAGATGGTATCTCGCTAGCCCTTTCTGAGACCGCAAAACATAAATACAGAGCACCTCTGAAGATCGAGGACCAACTAGACATTTTAATTCATGGTAAAAGAGATCCAGGCATAGTCATACTCAATGTAAATTGATAGTAATGCATGCAAATGACAGGGGTGCTCTCCAACTGGTGCTTTTTAATAAGAGGATGATGACTCAACATAAAAGTAAATAGAGAGGCCCTTCACAGAGGGAAGCAGGGATTTGCAGAGGTGCCAGAGCTCGAGTTTTGAAACAGAGATAATGATGAGGACATCACTAACAAGGTTACACCCACAACCCCAACTGATAAATATACATGGCCAATTACTAGAGCTCGCGCATGCCAATTAAATTACCAGGGACTTTCGTTTCTTGGTAATGATTCTAATGTTCATGAGAATATGATGCTGCCTAAATTGGATACATTTGTCTTGCTTACAAATGAAGGGCCTAGCTTGGACAAGAAGGATGAACATTGGAGCAAGATCAAGCATGGAGATGATGGCATGCGCAAGGGGAACAAGAATGGAGTTAAAATTGATGATTTCAGGACTTTCAAGCCACCATAATGAGTGCGTGAAGCCTTGGACGAAATATACAAGATGGCACTTCAAAAATTTCGTCCAGAGGCTATTATAGGTGCTGCGTCACCTTATTATTGGGCCAGGCCCATGTAATTTCAAAATACTTGAGTATATGCTATTTTTAGAGTCCGTATGTGTGGGGAAACAAGAGTTAGCGTTGGTTTGGGACCCCACCTCCAAGGGCCACGAAATTTCCCCCTCTTCCTCCATAGCTGCAACTTTGGGTACTTCGTTTGTGTTCAACGACTAGACACAGACGTCATAGAACCCCACCTTGATCAATAAAGCTTTCCTCCTATATTCACAATATCCAGATTGCAATCTTAGTTTCTTGCTTGTTCTTCATTTGCTTGCAGGAAATAGACCCTCGTGGTCAGGTTGATCGTGCTCCGGCGTGGTGAATAACCTCTCGGAGTTGGTTTAGCGATTGCTAAGGTGCGACGTCCTCGCACGTTCGTAGTCGGATCGTCAAAGTCTACTCCACCAAAAACGATAGCCACCATCTCATCGAAAGACGGGACACCTTCGCCTCTATCAAGTGGTATCAGATTTCCAGGTTGCTCGGTGAGATTTTCCAGTTTTTCATAGTTAGATCGAGTCTGCTCTTCATACCTATAGTCCACAAAAAAGGCAATTTTTTATTAGGGTTAGTTCATCATATCCGAACCAATCTGAGCCTTTGCATAATCTTTTTAGGGTTTTGCTTTGTTGAATTTTTGGTTGCATCGTCGTGTCGAGTTGCTGGTCTTAGCGTCTAGTTCTTTAGAGTTTCGAGTTCTGTTCATAGTTTCTCACGCCACTGCCGCACCATATTCATCGCTGCTGCCATACCACCACCGTTGCCATATCCCACCACCGCCACCATATCCCACCACCGCTGCCACATAGCACTACCGCTGCCATAACCTACCCCCGCTTCCATATCCTACCACCATATATCCACCACCAATCCGAGTTATTTTCATATTAGGTCTATTCTCGAGATCCATCTAGTTTCGGATTCGTGTTTCCTTGCCTGCGTAGGTCTAAAAAAGAGTCTGGAGACCCCCGGGCAGTTTTTAGGCCAAAATTTTGACAGGTGAAAATATTTTTTCCCTAACCTATTTTTAGGCTTTTCTGAGTCTTTTGAGACATGTGCCATCATACTGTTTTTTTACCGCACTTTTTCGTCATCGCTGCCTTGATTCCGAAAAAAAATTCGTTAAAAAAATTTCGTGCCTATCATCTTAGTTTGACCTGGGAAGAGTTTTGAGACACTCGCTATTACAGTGATTTTCGGCAAAAAAAAAGGAGTGCAAAAAAAAATGAGCGCAAAAAAAGAGGCGAAAAAATCGGAGTGTGCTTCCCCCTTGATTACATGCAGCACCGTGATTTTGTTAGTGTTCTAGGCTCACGTCTCTAGTGCAGTCTAGCCTAGGACCAACACAGTACCGTCGTTGAGCGTTTATTCAACTTTGCATCTCTGAATTGATTATTGTTGAGCCTTTTTGTTACCATATTATAAGCCTTCCCAGCTCCACCTACTACGTCGTGCATTTGACTCTCCCTGGTAATCGCTTTATCGAAGCTTTGAGAGTTTTGACTACCACAGTTGTCAATCACCACCTGCTGCTGGGTAAGAACTGGTAAGAATTTGAGATTTGCTTGACGGATTTGTGACGCCCCACCACCACCTTTTTTTGGTAGTATGTAGGATCATATTTTTGTGTTTCTATTGCTGCTAACCATGCCAGGATCACAAGTCGACGAGACTGACTGGGAGAACATGACGAACAAGGAGTTGCATGATAAATTTCAGCAAATGATGGGTCAACAGGTAGAAGATGTGATGACCAGTTTTGGCGATGCACTAGCGAGGATGTATGTCATTGAGAAGTCAATTGACACCAAGTTGGATGCCAAATTCGCTGAAGTGCTTGCGCGTCCACCTCCACCTGCTGCACCATTGCAACAACAATAACAACCACCTTCACGTCCCGAAATAGCCCTCCATAAAGCGAGACATGTCGCTCTTCAGCCTGGCCAAACTGTTGGTGTTGCTGTTGATACTTCTGTGGCTCATGCTGCTGCTGAGGAAGAGGACGATTATGTGGGATATTACGAGGATGAGGTTGATCAAAATCAGAACTACGTGCAACAACCAGCACCACAACCACCAGGTCGTCCACATGCAAATAATCACAATGGTAGGGCTGCACCACACCCTCAGGTACGAGATCATGACCATCTCCCTAAACTGAAATTGACTATTCCACCATTTGAGGGTAGATATCTTCCTGATATATATCTTACTTGGGAGTTAGAAACCGAACAACGTTTTACATGTTTAGAATATCCCGAGGAGAGATGTGTTACTGCTGCTCTTTGTGCTTTCACTAGTTTGATTGTGTGTGGTGGTCTGAATATTATAGATTATACCCGAATAATATTCCAACTACTTGGGCTGCTTTGAAAACTGCTATGCGTACTCGTTGGGTTCCACCATATTATCTACGCGAATTACTTCAGAAATTGCAACGTTTAAGACAAGGAAGAAAGTATGTAGAGGAATATTATCAGGAATTACAAACTGGCCTGATTAGATGTCGTATTGTTGAGGATAATGAGGCTATGCTTGCACGTTTTATGGGTGGCTTAAATAGAGAGATTCAGACAATTCTAGAGTATAAGGAGTATAATAATATCACTTGTTTATTCCATCTTGCTTCCAAAGCTGAACGCGAAGTGTGGGATCGACAGGCCCTGGCGCGAACTAATTATTCTGCAGGTCGACCTTCATCATGGACACCGCGTGCATCATCTGCTGCGACTTGTCCGGCTGCACCACCGCTTACTTCATCCGTCACTTCTAGCCGTGATAAAAGCAATCCGGCACCACCACCATCAACCAGGAGTACACCTTCCGGTCCCGCGTAGAGCTCTTCTTCATCCATGGCATCCATAGGGCCAACACATGATGTTATATGTCGTCGTTGCACTGCTCGTGGTCACTATGTGAGCAAATGCCCATCTCAGCGTGTCATGATTGCTACTGAGGATGGTGGTTATGAGTCCGCTAGTGACTATGATGAGCAGATTTTGGCTCTTATTGCACGTGAAGAACACGATGGCTCCTGATAGAGGCAAAGGTGTCCCGACTTTCGATGAGATGATGGCTATCGTTTTGGAGGAAGTCGACTTTGAAGATCCGACTACGAACGTGTGGGGACCCCAACTTATAAGTCGAGATCACCGAATGCACGTGTACAGTGATCCTAGAGATCAATGCTCACTGAACACACAGAAGCTGAATAACAAGAGTCTTACATCCATACATACCGTATTACACAAATAGGACCATAATGGTCAAGTCTTGAGTATAACATTGCAGCGGAAATCTTCAACAACAACATGGACCCATGCCATCTGCCTTAACCCTACGGGCATTCTGACTGGGAAGCATCCTAGCTCGCATGCTCGCCACCAAGAAATCTTCATCATATCCTATTCTCTCATGCCTGGCCAATTAAATAACCAGTGGCAAGCCAATGAGTACTTTGAATGTACTCGCAAGCAACCCAAGTGTGATGACAGAATAATTATGCAAGGCTCTACTGCTAGATTGGCAGTTTTGCGGAAAGCTAGTTTTTCATATGCAAGTATGATCAACATATAACATGGACATGCATGTGTCTGCAACAAGTATCAGGAGGTCACAGACATCAATATCGAGAAAGAGTTGTAATCAACTCATGCTCAAGCTCATTGTGACTTCCTCAAGAATCACACCATCAACAGATCCACCATACCGTGTTGTTCCCTCACACTCACACACACCAGGTTTCACAAACATTGGATGTAGCCCAAGAGCGGTTACCCAACTGTGCTTGACCGCGGACACGGCTATTCGAATAGTTTTACACTCTGCAGAGGTTGCACACTTTACCCACTAGATTCGGGGAACTTCCGTGACATCCACGACCCGCGGTACCTCAAGTACCCGGGGTAAGCACCCGATCACTATCTTTCCCTAGACGACACTAACATAGAGTCCACTCGATTGGTAACAGCCCCGTGCCAAACTTTTCACATCTTAAAGATTGTGGAGCCTTGCTCCCATATTCATCTCATACCAATGACATGGGGTACCAACGGTGTGTTCGGTGCCCTGTGAAAACAGTCATGGCCGCCTATCCAAGCACGACCCCGTCCCGAGAGTGACCTCATGTCACCCCCGTCACTAGTAATGCGGGCACCATGCTAGTACCGACCTAGGTAATCAATAATGCCCTTTCCCATATAAGGTTAGAGTGGTTGCGCATGTAAGGTTGGAATAACGGTCGCAACTTAAACCAATCCGTTTTCAAAACAACACACACACTTTCCTCGGTACACCACTTCGTCATCAAGTGGTTACCCATCTCACCACCTCCCTCGGGCATAAATGGCTCCCGACGGGGTTTTCGAAAAGTCTTTTGAAAGTATTCTGCCTCCGTCACCATGCATATACCCGTCCCATTTGCGTAGCCACTACTATAGCATATATCTATCTACTCCCACCCACATAACCCTCATAGGAAGGTAGGGTCATGTTTGATGCAAGTTTCAATAGCAAAGCAACAAAGGTACCAACCAAGGTGGTCACCTCTTCTACATGATTCCGATGCATTGATAATAAGGCGTTATAAGACATGCATAAAAAGGTTTCTCGAACATGGTCAAAGGGCTGCTTGCCTTATTCTTCCGAGTCTTCAAACCTTCTGGTCCATCTTTGAGTACTTCGTTTATCTCGTCAACTAACGATGGAAACAATCATAATAAGCAACACAATCAAAGCAAAAATAAAAGTGCTCTAAAAATAGGAGTTGGACTTTTCTAGGATACCTCTGGTCATATTAGAAATGACCAAGGTGGTTTCATAGGTATAGGATCAATTGATGATTTGGAACATTTCAATATGATAGAATCAAGGGGTTTATGGATTTGAAAGAAGTGTACAGAAATATATTCTTGAATGATGAGCAAAGGCACCCATCAACAAGTCATGATTTTAGAAGCATCTAGGAGTTGGTTTCACTGGATTTGGAATTCAAATGAATTTCCTAGGATTTTGCAAAGCTAATAAATATGAAGAAATGGCTCAATATTTGGTGGGGTACAGAAAGTATTAATAAAAATGTTCCAAAACTAAGTTTCGATATGACAAGCATCTAGGAATTTGAACCATTGCATTTGGATCAAATTTGAGCCCTCTGTCATTTTCTAAAGTTCATCACAGAAAATGGAATATGGGTATTTGATAATTATCTGTGAAGGAAAAGTTTCTGGAATACTGTGCATGTTGCACCAACAGGTAGAGCATGATTTTTGAAACTACCAGAAATTTGAATCATGCAATTTGGAGTTTATTTCAATTATCTAAGCATTTTTGAAGTTTACAGAAAAAGTAAAAGGGAAAAGGGGAGGGGATTTATACCTATACTGCGTTTTGGCGCAGTATAGCGCCGCAGCGCTCTGGGCCGGCCCAACTACACAGCAGCGCGCAGGGAACCTGGCCACGTCGAAGGCGCCCGCCAGGAAGGGCGTTTCCGCGCGGGGAAGGCGGCCGAGGCCAGACCCGTTTCCACTTAAACGGAGGGGCCCGCTCACTGGGTCGCTGACGCGCGGGCCCCCAGCGGCAGGCCGTCTTCTTCCTCCCGCGCGGTACGACGGGGAACAGGGGAGGTACGGCCGAGCGGCGCCGGCGCTCTCCCCGGCGGCACCGACCACCTCCGTCAACGCCCAGCACACCGGCGTGCTCAGGACGGTGTGCCGCACCCGTAGAGGTGCGCCACGACCGCTGGGGTGGCCGGACTCGAGCAGCGCATCGGCCGCGGCGGACGGTGGCGATGGTGCTGTTCAACACGGCGAGGAGAACACGAGGAGGAGGGAACGGGGCCTGGGGTGAGTTGGCGGTGGTGATGAAAGGGTGTGGGGATTCTCAGGGGGAGGAGAGAAAGGTCGAGGCCCGCGAATTTAGGCGGCGGCCGGCGGCTCTGCTCCGGCCGTAGTGATGGATGGAGGGCACGGGAGGAGGAGTGGGACGGTCCAAGGGGATCAGGAGAGGGAGAGGGAGTCCAGGGCATAGAGAGGGAGGCTCGATATGGCCTTATGTGGCGAGGCTTCAGTGCACCGTGGGTGGCATCCACGGCCATGGCCAAGGCAGTGCCAGGGGACGGAATTGGCGCACAAGCCCTTGTCCAGGGTGTTCGTGGGCATGGCCTAGGACCAGGGAGAGAAGAAAGGGAGCGGGGAAACGGTCAGAGGAGTCGCGCGTGTGAGCTCGCTAACTAGAGCTCGGGGTCGGCCGGTGCGCGTGCGAGCAGGGGTGAGAGAGGAGGAGAGAGGAGGGGGCCGACAACGCTGCATGACGCGGACGTCGAGGCGGCCTCGGGGGACACGAGGGGGAAGCCCAAGGCTGTCGGATGCTCCTGATTGGAGGTGGCTACAGTGCGCCAGGGCACTGTAGCGTGCTCTAGAGCACGGACCCTGCATGCCATGGCATGAACAAGGTGTCATTGGCATGTCCCCTCATGTCCAGCAGTGCTAGGGGTTGGTAAACAAAGGTGTGAAGGTCTTGGATGCCCTGGGGAGCCACTGGAATGAGGAGAGAGGTGAAATAGGAGAAGAGTGTTGCTGTCCACAAGAGTAAAAATGGGGTTTTCACCCCCCAATCATTGAGCTGAGGACATGGGGAAGTTACTGGGGGTAGAAGATGATTAGAAGAAGTTGTGGTAAGAATTTGAGGTAAAGGGAAATAGTAAAAGGGGTCCAAACAATGGTTTTGGTAATTTGACAGAAGGTGTTTGATCATGTTTTGGGCAAGCAAAATAGCTCCACTTGACATGAGACTTAACAGGATCAAATGTCACATATAATTAGGACCTTTCACCAAATTTGAGCTCATTTGGGAAAAGTTGCCAATGTAACTTTGGTGAACCCTAGAAATCAACAGAAATGGTTTCACCTTGTTTGAGTTGAGCTATTCATCTCCCCTTGATGCACCACTTGGTGTAGCATCATCATTTGGGGTTATGATCATGCCCACAAAGTTTGAAGCCCCAGGTAAAAAGTTGGTAATGTAAAGTTGTTCAAATTTGAATTTGAACAGAAATGGTTTTGGGGCACTTAGATCAAGTTATGCTTCTCCAAAACATGTGCCATTTGGCATAGATGCATAATTACATCATTTTAGCATGTGCACCAAGTTTGAGAGCATTTGGACAAGTTTGGCAATGTAAAGTTGCTCAAACTTCAAAATGGACAGAAATGGTTTTGAGGGGATTAGATGATGTTTCCTTGATCTTCAAGGCATGAGGCTTTGCAAGATCATCAAATATGTCATGCTTGACATGTTAGAATTTCCCTGGAATTTTTGGAGAATATTCCCTGTGTAAATATTTCAAAAGCTTGAAATATCCAAAAAGGGTTTTGAAAGGATTTGTCCATTATTTTGAACATGACCATGTGTTGAAACTCTTATATATGGACAATATATGTCCTATGAGTTTCCCTGAATTTTGGCAAATATTGTAGAAATGATTAAATAAATTTTCCCTATTAAAGACCATTTCTGGCCTTAAGAAAAAGCTTTTAAATAAAATATAAAAATAACTTTTAAAATTATAATTTTGTGGTTTCTGGGTGTCCTATACCTAATAGGATTCAAATATACTTTTTGAAAGATTTTTCACACCCTAAATAAGGTACTTGCAGTGCAAACCTCAATTCAGGGGTTTTTGGAAAACTAATTTTAGAAAATACTATTTGGCCAAAATATTTTTATAATAAAATTATATATTGTTCTATACACATGGCATGATCATTGGGAGGAGGTTTTGGATCAAGGAGATGAAGTATAATAGTTGGAGGATTTATTTGATTTTTAGAGCACTAGCAAACAGCAGACATAAAATCAATCAAGCAAAGCCAAAAACACTCAAAGTTTTTGTAAATCCACATTTTAACATGATAATTAGCTTAAGCAAATGTGACATGAAAATCAGGGTGTGACAGACCTACCCCCCTTACAAGAATCTCGTCCCCGAGATTCCTAGACTAGGCGTGAAAAAGAATTACGGAGTCTTGGATACGGGGTAGTCTTCACTTCTCCTGGTTGGTTCTGCGTCCGAGTGGTGCTCCATGGAATCTTGAAGTACTTGGTGGTGTGGCTTCTTGCTTGATGCAGGTTGCTGAGGGGTCTCTTGCGTAGGTTAGGTTGGGTTAGTTGTCAAAGGATCGGTGATCGATGTCCTTGCGGGCACCGGGCTAGTTAGGAGGTAAGAAGTACTTCCAGAGTGGGGACTCGTGGAAGATTTGGTGCACAGAGGGTATCTCAGGTGGTAAATCTAGCTGGTAGACGTCTACTATTTGCAGTGGTCTTGATGAAGGGTCGATAAATCTTGGTGCGAGCGTCCTTTGACACGGAAATGCTCGCTCCCTTCGAGAGGAGCGGTTTGCGGATACGCCCGGTCTTCAACGTGGAAGTTTACTTCTTGATGACGGTGGTCGGTGTAGTTCTTCCTTCTTGACAGGGCGGTCTTCAAATGTCTTCTATCCAGCAGTCCGTCTCTTCTTTGTCTTCGGGCAGACAAGTAGGCCATCAAATAATGATGTTACCCAACTCGTCCAATTACTCCATGAGGTCTATGGGGGTACGCAAGGTAAGCTGGGGTATTGGTGGTGGTCTCCGTTGAGCATTTGCAGAGGTCTTCCTGACTTAGAGCAAAGGCCCGTGGTCAGAATCTGACCATGTTGTGGCTTGGTGGGGCTTAAGGGTTTCAAGGATTCTAGTGAGTGAGTGAACTTTTATTATCTTATCCTTAAGCACGGTTTCTGAGATGCCAATAGCTCTATCTAGTACTCCGAACGAAAAAGCATCTTCTCGCATAGACCAACTTTAATCACCACTCATGCCATATATATCCTCATGACTCTCAAGAGGCGGTCTAACAAAATTGTACTTGCCTACGATCCCCAAATCCATATGTATGTCTACCCCTAAAATCCATGGGTAGGTCATACATGCTACTAAGCTTGAATTAAACACCACAATCCAAGCGCTCAACCTATTCTTGCAAGGCTCAAGATAATGCATCACCAATCTAAGGAAACACGTCATATGCCACTCCAAGATTTTGTTTCCTTCCTATAGATCAACTCCAATAGCCCGGTAATTTCCATCAATCACCACATGATCCAACAATTCTACAACTCCGATGTCTACGGTGTTCCGCAAGATCTCAAGTCCCTATAATACTCAATACTTGGAAGTACTATGCATTACAATAGTAAGTCCACCAAATTCCCATCTTCCGGGTCAAGTAAACTCCAAGATCACGATTATATAGATCCCTAAATCAACTCCGACAAATAATCCAATCTCCTAGTTTATTGTCCACCGAGATGCATGGTATCATGATCAGGACCATAGGTCTAGATCCAATTTACTCCGAACCATGCAGACATATCAAGCATTTATACCAACCAGAATCACCTACACAAATCCAAATCTCATGCCCAACGGGTACTTCCACATGCTTCGCAAAGTCATGATCCTACCAATATGAAAACCTCACAATCCACCAAGGTCTCAGATAATTCCTCGAAGTCACTGATATAAAGCCACCAAGTCACCTGTGTCATATCCTCAAATTGGTCTATCTATGGCATCGTCAGTTCTTGTGCTATATTGGGATGAGAATGTGCTCGTTCACTGTGTCCACTAGCTCCTTTACGAACCCAGTGTTGTGCAAGGTTATAAAGGCTTAACTGGTTCTCTCGCAATACTATAGGTTAGGCACATGGTTAAGGGTTCGTGCTGGAGTGTCTCGTGAAGTCTCAAAGGGTCTAGGAAGAGGGTTACTGGTCTGGAGGGTTAAACATAATTCTACGGGGTTGCACTTGGTCACGGAGGTTGTAGCAGAAGTCTTCAGTGCCAGTTGGCTGCCGAGGTAGAATCCTTGGTGCATTTTGTCTTGCGGGTCTTCAGTTGGGGAGAGAGAGAAGAGAGGGAAAAAGTAGCGTAGAGGAGGGAAATGCCTAAAGGGGGTTCTATAGTGCAGGTGCAAACAAACAGGTGCAAAAAGGGTCAAAACAAAAGAAACAAGGCAAGGAAGATGATATAGCCATGCACTTGTTGCCTAGGGCAAAAGTGCGACTTATATCAAAACACAAACAAATAAAAGCAAACAACACACAATCATGGTTCTATTCGAACCATCATACGGACTCGATTGCGCATAGGGGGTACACGACTCATCCTACCCTAGGGGTTCTCGGACTCAGTGTCGTGACTTGTGCCTCGTGCAGTCTTCTGAGCTTCCTCAGGTGTTGCTATGTCCCTTGTAGTTGTCTGATGAATGGTCCGGGTTGAGCCTGAAGAATCTTCAACAACTTCTCGCCTGATGAGGTGATGCGGTGAAGGTGTCTCCTTGCAGCTGGCATTGACTTGGTCTTCTCTTGTCTCTTTAATCATGATGATCCCTTGAGCCTTCTGGGACGTCGAGGGTACTAGGTAGGCGATCTGTATGCAATGACAATAACAAGGCATAATAGGGGTCCAACATGTCGGTCACGGTGATGACGACATCGACACCAAGAGCGGGAGGACGAAGAGAACCGTTTTCCTGCTCACTATAGTGAGGCGGACCAAATGGCGAGGTTCTCATCCACCGGTGGTTGCCGATACAATAACGGTAGTGACATGATCACTCTATTAGCGATGTATATCCCGATTTTGCATAACCTATACCCTGGTAATCATGGGCCAATGTTGCACCATCTTGGGGGCTCTGTCAAGGGTGTCACCATCTTCTAGTCTTCATGTCCTCATTCCTCGAGGATGGATTTTCTGTTGGCATTTGTCTTATCATGGTGTCGCCAATCTTGTGTGCAGAAGTGGCGGGTGAGTGTTTGGCAAGGTGCACTCCACGAGAATTACAGAAAATCCAGTGGTCTGGGCATGAGGGTTCTAGCGACCAACAATTTTTGAAGGGGGAAGCGATTAAGTAACCTAGTTTTCGAAAAACTGAGAAAGGAAGAGAAATTATATTAAGTAACCTAGTTTTCGAAAAACTGAGAAAGGAAGAGAAATATAGATAGTTTTGAAATCTAGTAATAGTTTTGGAAATAGTTTTACCCTAACTAACGACCATGCTAACTAAGGCTTCCTACAGTCAAGACGGCTCTGATACCAGCTCTGTGGGGACCCCGACTTATAAGTCGAGATCACCGAATGCACGTGTACAGTGATCCCAGAGAACAATGCTCACTGAACACACAGAAGCTGAATAACAAGAGTCTTACATCCATACATACCGTATTACACAAATAGGACCATAATGGTCAAGTCTTGAGTATAACATTGCAGCGGAAATCTTCAACAACAACATGGACCCATGCCATCTGCCTTAACCCTACAGGCATTCTGACTGGGAAGCATCCTAGCTCGCATGCTCGCCACCAAGAAATCTTCATCATATCCTGTTCTCTCATGCCTGGCCAATAAAATAACCAGTGGCAAGCCAATGAGTACTTCGAATGTACTCGCAAGCAACCCAAGTGTGATGGCAGAATAATTATGCAAGGCTCTACTGCTTGATTGGCAGTTTTGCGGAAAGCTAGTTTTTCATATGCAAGTATGATCAACATATAACATGGACATGCATGTGTCTGCAACAAGTATCAGGAGGTCACAAACATCAATATCGAGAAAGAGTTGTAATCAACTCATGCTCAAGCTCATTGTGACTTCCTCAAGAATCACACCATCAACAGATCCACCATACCGTGTTGTTCCCTCACACTCACACACACCAGGTTTCGCAAACATTGGACGTATCCCAAGAGCGGTTACCCAACTGTCCTTGACCGCGGACACGGCTATTCGAATAGTTTTACACTCTGTAGAGGTTGCACACTTTACCCACTAGATCCGGGGAACTTCCGTGACATCCACGACCCGCGGTACCTCAAGTACCCGGGGTAAGCACCCGATCACTATCTTTCCCTAGACGACACTAACATAGAGTCCACTCGATTGGTAACAGCCCCGTGCCAAACTTTTCACATCTTAAAGATTGTGGAGCCTTGCTCCCATATTCATCTCATACCACTGACATGGGGTACCAATGGTGTGTCCGGTGCCCTGTGAAAACAGTCATGGCCGCCTATCCAAGCACGACCCCGTCCCGAGAGTGACCTCATGTCACCCCCGTCACTAGTAATGCGGGCACCATGCTAGTATCGACCTAGGTAATCAATAATGCCCTTTCCCATATAAGGGTAGAGTGGTTGCGATGTAAGGTTGGAATAACGGTCGCAACTTAAACCAATCCGTTTTCAAAACAACACACACACTTTCCTCGGTACACCACTTCGTCATCAAGTGGTTACCCATCTCACCACCTCCCTCGGGCATAAATGGCTCCCGACGGGGTTTTCGAAAAGTCTTTTGAAAGTATTCTGCCTCCGTCACCATGCATATACCCGTCCCATTTGCGTAGCCACTACTATAGCATATATCTATCTACTCCCACCCACATAACCCTCATAGGAAGGTAGGGTCATGTTTGATGCAAGTTTCAATAGCAAAGCAACAAAGGTACCAACCAAGGTGGTCACCTCTTCTACATGATTCCGATGCATTGATAATAAGGCGTTATAAGACATGCATAAAAAGGTTTCTCGAACATGGTCAAAGGGCTGCTTGCCTTATTCTTCCGAGTCTTCAAACCTTCTGGTCCATCTTCGAGTACTTCGTTTATCTCGTCAACTAACGATGGAAACAATCATAATAAGCAACACAATCAAAGCAAAAATAAAAGTGCTCTAAAAATAGGAGTTGGACTTTTCTAGGATACCTCTGGTCATATTAGAAATGACCAAGGTGGTTTCATAGGTATAGGATCAATTGATGATTTAGAACATTTCAATATGATAGAATCAAGGGGTTTATGGATTTGAAAGAAGTGTAGAGAAATATATTCTTGAATGATGAGCAAAGGCACCCATCAACAAGTCATGATTTTAGAAGCATCTAGGAGTTGGTTTCACCGGATTTGGAATTCAAATGAATTTCCTAGGATTTTGCAAAGCTGATAAATATGAAGAAATGGCTCAATATTTGGTGGGGTACAGAAAGTATTAATAAAAATGTTCCAAAACTAAGTTTGGATATGACAAACATCTAGGAATTTGAACCATTGCATTTGGATCAAATTTGAGCCCTTTGTGATTTTCTAAAGTTCATGACAGAAAATGGAATATGGGTATTTGATAATTATCTGTGAAGGAAAAGTTTCTGGAATACTGTGCATGTTGCACCAACAGGTAGAGCATGATTTTTGAAACTACCAGAAATTAGAATCATGCAATTTGGAGTTTATTTGAATTATCTAAGCATTTTTGAAGTTTACAGAAAAATAAAAAGGGAAAAGGGGAGGGGATTTATACCTATACTGCGTTTTGGCGCAGTATAGCGCCGCAGCGCTCTGGGCCGGCCCAACTGCACAGCAGCGCGCAGGGAACCTGGCCACGTCGAAGGCGCACGCCAGGAAGGGCGTTTCCGCGCGGGGAAGGCGGCCGAGGCCAGACCCGTTTCCACTAAAACGGAGGGGCCCGCCCATTGGGTCGCTGACGCGCGGGCCCCCAGCGGCAGGCCGTCTTCTTCCTCCCGCGCGGTACGACGGGGAACAGGGGAGGTACGGTCGAGCGGCGCCGGCGCTCTCCCCGGCGGCACCGACCACCTCCGTCGACGCCCAGCACACCGGCGTGCTCAGGACGGTGTGCCGCACTCGTAGAGGTGCGCCACGATCGCTGGGGTGGCCGAACTCGAGCAGCGCATCGGCCGTGGCGGACGGTGGCGATGGTGCTGTTCAACACAGCGAGGAGAACATGAGGAGGAGGGAACGGGGCCTGGGGTGAGTTGGCGGTGGTGATGAAAGGGTGTGGGGATGCTCAGGGGGAGGAGAGAAAGGTCGAGGCCCGCGAATTTAGGCGGCGGCCGGTGGCTCTGCTCCGGCCGTAGTGATGGATGGAGGGCACGGGAGGAGGAGTGGGACGGTCCAAGGGGACCAGGAGAGGGAGAGGGAGTCCAGGGCATAGAGAGGGAGGCTCGATATGGCCTTATGTGGCGAGGCTTCGGTGCACCGTGGGTGGCATCCACGGCCATGGCCAAGGCAGTGCCAGGGGACGGAATTGGCGCACAAGCCCTTGTCCAGGGTGTTCGTGGGCATGGCCTAGGACCAGGGAGAGAAGAAAGGGAGCGGGGAAATGGTCAGAGGAGTCGCGCGTGTGAGCTCGCTCACTAGAGCTCGGGGTCGGCCGGTGCGCGTGCAAGCAGGGGTGAGAGAGGAGGAGAGAGGAGGGGGCCGACAACGCTGCGTGACGCGGACGTCGAGGCGGCCTCGGGGGACACGAGGGGGAAGCCCAAGGCTGTCGGATGCTCCTGATTGGAGGTGGCTACAGTGCGCCAGGGCACTGTAGCGTGCTCCAGAGCGCGAACCCTGCATGCCATGGAATGAACAAGGTGTCATTGGCGTATCCCCTCATGTCCAGCCGTGCTAGGGGTTGGTAAACAAAGGTGTGAAGGTCTTGGATGCCCTGGGGAGCCACTGGAATGAGGAGAGAGGTGAAATAGGAGAAGAGTGTTGCTGTCTACAAGAGTAAAAATGGGGTTTTCACCCCCCAATCATTGAGCTGAGGACATGGGGAAGTTACTGGGGGTAGAAGATGATCAGAAGAAGCTGTGGTAAGAATTTGAGGTAAAGGGAAATAGTAAAAGGGGTCCAAACAATGGTTTTGGTAATTTGACAGAAGGTGTTTGATCATGTTTTGGGCAAGCAAAATAGCTCCACTTGACAAATAGACTTAACAGGATCAAATGTCACATATAATTAGGGCCTTTCACCAAATTTGAGCTCATTTGGGAAAAGTTGCCAATGTAACTTTGGTGAACCCTAGAAATCAACAGAAATGGTTTCACCTTGTTTGAGTTGAGCTATTCATCTCCCCTTGATGCACCACTTGGTGTAGCATCATCATTTGGGGTTATGATCATGCCCACAAAGTTTGAAGCCCCAGGTAAAAAGTTGGTAATGTAAAGTTGTTCAAATTTGAATTTGAACAGAAATGGTTTTGGGGCACTTAGATCAAGTTATGCTTCTCCAAAACTTGTGCCATTTGTCATAGATGCATAATTACATCATTTTAGCATGTGCAACAAGTTTGAGAGCATTTGGACAAGTTTGGCAATGTAAAGTTGCTCAAACTTCAAAATGGACAGAAATAGTTTTGAGGGGATTAGATGATGTTTCCTTGATGTTCAAGGCATGAGTCTTCGCAAGATCATCAAATATGTCATGCTTGACATGATAGAATTTCCCTGGAATTTTTGGAGAATATTCCCTGTGTAAATATTTCAAAAGCTTGAAATATCCAGAAAGGGTTTTGGAAGGATTTGTCCAATATTTTGAACATGATCATGTGTTGAAACTCTTATATATGGACAATATATGTCCTATGAGTTTCCCTGAATTTTGGCAAATATTTTTGAAATGATTAAATAATTTTCCCTATTAAAGACCATTTCTGGCCTTAAGAAAAAGCTTTCAAATAAAATATAAAAATAACTTTTAAAATTATAATTTTGTGGTTTCTGGGAGTCCTATATCTAATAGGATTCAAATGTACTTTTTGAAAGATTTTTCACACCCTAAATAAGGTACTTGCAGTGCAAACCTCAATTCAGGGGTTTTTGGAAAACTAATTTTAGAAAATACTATTTGGCCAAAATATTTTTATAATAAAATTCTATATTGTTCTATACACATGGCATGATCATTGGGAGGAGGTTTTGGATCAAGGAGATGAAGTATAATAGTTGGAGGATTTATTTGATTTTTAGAGCACTAGCAAACAGCAGACAGAAGATCAATCAAGCAAAGCCAAAAACACTCAAAGTTTTTGTAAATCCACATTTTAACACGATAATTAGCTTAAGCAAATGTGACATGAAAATTAGGGTGTGACAGAACGTGCGAGGACGTCACGCCTTAGCAATCGCTAAACCAACTCCGAGAGGTTATTGACCACGCCGGAGCACGATCAACCTGACAACGAAGGTTTGTTTCCTGCAGGCAAATGAAGAACAAGCAAGAAACTGAGATTGCAATCTGGATATTGCGAATTCAAGAGGAAAGCTTTATTGATCAAGTGGGGTTTTGTGACGTCTTTGTCTGGTCGTTGAACACAAACGAAGTAGGCGAAGTTGCAGGTATGGAGAACTTTAATGTAAACAAAACCCAAAATCTAAACGACGCCCTAAGGGCTGTATATATGGAGGAAGAGGGTGGAATTTCGTGGCCCTTGGAGGACGGGTCCGAAACCAACCCTAACTCTTGTTTCCCCACACATACGGACTCTAAAAATAGCCTATACTCAAGTATTTCGAAATTACATGGGCCTGGCCCAATAATAAGGTGACACAACACCTATAATAGCCTCTCGACGAAATTTATGAAGTGGCCATCTTGTATATTTCATCCAAGGCTTCACGCACTCATTATGGTGGCTTCAAAGTCCTGAAATCATCACTTGTAACTCCGTTCTTGTTCGCCTTGCGCATGCCATCATCTCCATGCTTGATCTTGCTCCAATGTTCATCCTTCTTGTCCAAGCTAGGCCCTTCATTTGTAAGCAAGACAAATGTATCCAATTTAGGCAGCATCATATTCTCATGAACATTAGAATCATTACCAAGAAACGAAAGTACATGGTAATTTAATTGGCGTGCTTGAGCTCTAGTAATTGGTCCTATATATGTGTCGGCTGGGGCTGTGGGTGTAACCTTGTTAGTGATGTCCTCATCATCCTCCCCATCTTGAATTGAAGTCGTCCTCGACGGAAGCTCATCTTCCTCACCCAAGTAAGGCTTCAAATCTGCAATGTTAAATGTAGGACTAACCCCAAAATCTGTAGGCAACTCAAGTTCATACGCATTATCATTTATTTTCTCTAACACCTTGAAAGTACCACCATCACGTGGCATTTGCTTTGACTTGCACAAATAAGGAAACATATCCTTACGCAAATGTAACCAAACAAGATCTCCAAGTGCAAAGACAACACGATTTCTACCCTTATCTCCAACAAGTTTATATTTAGCATTCATGCGCTCAATATTTTCCTTAGTTAACTCATGCATTTTTAAGATCAATTCAGCACGTTGTTTAGCATCAAAATTAACCTTCTCCAAAGAAGGAACATGCAACAAATCAATAGGTGCACAAGGTAGGAAACCATAGACAATTTCAAAAGGGCACATCTTAGTAGTAGAATGCAACGAACGATTATAAGCAAATTCAATATGAGGCAAGCATTCTTCCCACATTTTCTTGTTATTCTTCAAAACAACCCTAAGCATAGTAGACAAAGTTCTATTGACTACTTCAGTTTGTCCATAAGATGGGGGTCATAAGTAGTACTAAAAAGCAGTTTAGTCCCCAACTTAGCCCATAAACATCTCCAAAAGTGGCTAAGAAATTTAGTATCACGATCTGAAACAATAGTATTTGGCACACCATGCAAGCGAATAATTTCACGAAAGAACAAATCAACAACATTAGCAACATCATCGCTTTTATGACATGGTATAAAGTGTGCCATCTTCGAGAACCTATCCACGATAACAAATATGCTATCCCTCCCCTTCTTTGTTCGAGGTAAACACAAACAAAGTCCATAGATATCTCTTCCCAAGGAACACTAGGGACAGACAAAGGCATATATAAACCATTAGGATTGAGTCGTGACTTAGCTTTTTGACATGTTGTGCAGCGAGAAACAAAACGCTCAACATCCCGTCTCATCTTTGGCCAAAAGAAATGTGTAGCCAGTACGTCCTCCATCTTCTTCACGCCAAAGTGTCCCATTAATCCTCCTCCATGCGCCTCCTGCAACAACAAAAGACGAACATAGCAAGCTAGAATGCATAGCTTGTTAGCACGAAACACAAATCCATCATTAACGACGAACTTGTTTATGTTCTCCCATCTTTCCAATTCTGCAATACATCTTTAAATTCAACATCATGCACATATTGATCTTTGATGGTCTCCAAACCAAATATTTTAAAGTTAAGTTGTGAAAGCATAGTATAACGACGTGACAATGCATCAGCAATAACATTTTCTTTTCCCTTCTTGTGTTTAATAACATAAGGGAATGTCTCTATGAATTCAACCCATTTAGCATGTCCACGGTTCAGTTTTGCTTGACTTTTAATGTGCTCCAAAGATTCATGATCAGAATGTATTATAAATTCTTTGGGCCATAAATAATGTTGCCATGTTTCCAAAGTCCGAACAAGAGCATATAATTCCTTATCATAAGTAGAATAATTCAGACTAGGCCCACTCAATTTTTCAGAAAAGTATGCAACAGGTTTAGCATCTTGTAATAACACACCTCCTAACCCAATTCCACTAGCATCACATTCAAGCTCAAAAGTCTTATTAAAATCAGGAAGTTGGATTAAAGGAGCATGTGTCAACTTATCTTTCAATATCGTGAATGCTTCTTCCTGTGCAGTACCCCAAACAAAAGGCACATCCTTCTTTGTAAGCTCATTGAGAGGTGCAACAATGGTGCTGAAATCTCTCACAAAACGTCGATAGAATCCAGCGAGGACAAGGAAACTCCACACGTGTGTGACCGTTTTGGGCTGCGGCCAACTCTCAATAGCTTCAATCTTGGCTTTATCAACCTCAATTCCCTATGGAGTAACAACATAGCCAAGAAAAGATACTCGGTCGGTGCAAAAGGTGCACTTTCCAAGGTTACCAAACAAATGTGCATCATGTAGAGCAATAAAAACAACACGTAAATGTTCCAAATGTTCCTCCAAAGATCTACTATAAATCAATATATCATCAAAGTGTACTACCATAAATCGTCCAATGAAAGCACATAGAACTTCATTCATTAATCTCATGAAAGTACTAGGTGCATTAGTTAACCCAAAAGGCATGACTAACCACTCATATAATCCAAACTTAGTTTTAAATGCTGTTTTCCATTCATCTCCCAGTTTCATACGAAATTGATGGCATCCACTACGCAAATCAACTTTGGAGAATATTATAGAGCCACTCAATTCATCAATCATATCATCTAGCCTAGGAATACGATGACGATAACAAATAGTAATATTATTAATGCCTCTACAATCAACACACATACGCGATGTACCATCCTTTTTCGGCACTAGAATAATAGGAACATCACAAGGACTAAGGGATTCGCGTATATAACCTTTTTCGAGTAGCTCCTGTACTTGACGCATAATCTCCTTCGTCTCCTCTGGATTGGTACGGTATGGTGCGCGGTTGGGTAGCGATGCACCGGGAATTAAGTCAATCTGATGCTCAATCCCTCGAATAGGTGGTAATCCCGGTGGCATGTCTTGTGGAAAGATGTCCAGAAACTCCTGAAAAATGTTAGTGACAGCAGGAGGCAAAGAGGAAGGCACGTCCTCGAATGAAAATAATGCCTCTTCGCACACAAAAGCATAGCAAACATATTTTCTTAAATCTAGATCATCAATATCAGATTTGGTGGCAAGTAAACATCCAGTTTTTAATTTAATTTCAGATGCAACATGAGATGATGGTGTGTTATTAGGCTTCATTTGTTGCTCAAATTCTTTTGCCACACTCTGATTTTCATTCTTATTTTGCTCCTGTTTTGCTTTATTAGCTCTATTAATATCATCTTTCAAAATGGAATCAGGAGACATAGGAAGCAAAGTAATACATTTATCCTTATGAACAAGAGTATACTGATTGTTTCTACCATGGTGTACAGAATTTTTATCAAATTGCCATGGTCTACCACGTAATAAGGAACATGCTTGCATAGGTACCACATCACAATCAACATAATCATCATATGTGGAGATACTAAAATGCACACGAACAGTTCGTGTTACCTTAATGATGTAGTGTGGAACCCTAGATGGCCGATGTTTCACGAAATGGAGGGATCCCGCGATGAACACGAAGAACACAAAGGGGAAACACGAGTGAAAAATACAAGAGGAACACTCAAATCAACAAGAAGATGGTCACGCAAGTGCTAGATCCACGATACATAAAGATATACACGATCCACGGTCAACAACAGACGATACAAGGTAGTCTTCTCCGGAAGGAGGTCTTGAGGGTATCCCGTAGGATCTTCTCCGAAGCGGAGGTCTTGAATCCGTGTGGACCTTCTCTGTAGAGGGGCCGTAGTCACTCTCGAGGAGATGAACCACTAGTGGATGAGCAAAGCTCTAGGGTTTTGAGCTATCACAATGCTAACCCTCCAAAAAGGAAGTCAAAGGGTATATATAGTCTAGGGGTGAGGGGTACATGGGCTTCGGCCCTTCACTGCGCGCAGGCAGACGGGCCGGACGTCCGCTTGGTGTCCGGACGTTCGGTGGCTCGGGATGGGCAGGACGTCCGGTGCGCTTCGGATTTCCGGTAATATTCCCCGATTACGGTTCTGTAATGGATGTCACGAACGTCCGATGGCTTCCGGTCATCCGGTCGTCTGGGGTCGTCAGACGTCCGGTGTCTGTCGGTCATCTGGAGCCTGGAGTGGACCGGTCGTCGGTAAGGGCCGGATGTCCGGTGCCTGTAGAATCTTCAGCGACACTTCTTCTTGTTCCTTGTACTTGTCGATCCTTCCACCATGTCCAACTTGTAGAGCTGTTCCGTGGTCTTCGTCCAGGTATCTGAATATGCACAGAGTTTCCGATGAAGGTAGAAGCCATGTCTCATGTGAATCGAAAGGGAGTTGAGAGAGGAGTGAATTCACCTTGGCTTCGAGAGCTCTTGCACGGGCTTGTGTCATTGGTCCTTTGGGCACTTGGTGAGGCGACGATAGGTCCATGGGGATGTACATGGGATGCTCCGCATCATCTCCCCTCCCTTGGGAAAGATCCGACCTTGGATCGAAATCCTCATCACCATGGAAGGGAGATAGGTCCTTCATGTTAAATGTGTCGCTCACAATATACTTGTCACGCAGGATGTCGAGCTTGTAAGCGTTGTCGTTGTAGCGTGCTAGCACCTTGAAGGGTCCATCGGTGCGGGGTAGGAGCTTCTACTTGCGTTCGCTGGGGAAGCGGTCTTTGCGAGGATGAAGCCATACGAGATCTCCCGGTTGGAACACCATTGGTGCCTTGTTTACATTGAGCTTGGTGGCTAGGCATTGCACTTGTCGCTCGATCGTTGCCCTTGTATCTTCATGCACCTTCTTGAGATAGCTTGCTCGTGCACTTGCGTCCATGTTGATGCGCTCTTGTAGGGGTAGGGGTAGGATGTCCAATGGGGACAATGGGTTGAAGCCGTAGAAGACCTCGAAGGGGGACTTGCCGGTAGTCGAATGTCTTGCGCGGTTGTAGGCGTACTCCACGATGGGCAAGCATTTCTCCCATTCCTTGATGTTCTTCTTGATCAACACGCGAAGAAGCGTCGAAAGTGTGCGGTTCGTCACCTCCGTTTGGCCATCGGTTTGTGGATGATATGCCGAAGAGAAGAGGAGCTTGATGCCGAGTTTGGCGCATAGAGTCTTCCAAAAGTAGCTCAAGAACTTGACGTCCCGATCCGACACAATTGTCTTGGGCACTCCATGTAGACGAATGATTTCCCTACAAAAGAGATTTGCCACATGTGAAGCATCATCGATCTTGTTACATGGAATGAAATGAGCCATTTTAGAAAATCTATCCACGACAACAAACACGGAATCCTTTCTATTTTGAGTCCTAGGCAATCCAAGTATAAAGTCCATGCTTATGTCTTCCCATGGATGGTATGGAATATGAAGTGGCATGACCATGAGATTGAGCTTTTAATTTAGCTTTGCGACATGTAGAGCATCGGTTGGTGAGGCGTGAGACGTCACGGAGCATCTTGGGCCAAAAGTAGTTCTTGAAGAGCGTAGCAAATGTCTTGTCGCGTCCAAAGTGCCCCATTAGTCCTCCTCCTTGAGATTCCTACAAAAGGAGTAAACGAAGCGAAGACTTGGGAATGCAAAGTTTGTTAGCTCTCATAAGATATCCATCCTTTATGTAGTAGCGTTCCCAAGAAGTGTGAGTCAAACACTTAGTATAAGGATTTGCAAAGAAAGGATCATGCTCATATAAGTCTTTTATGTGCTCAAAGCCAATAACATTCAACTCAAGTTGGGTAACAAGCATGCATTTGCGGGAAAGCGCATCCGCCACAACATTTTCTTTGCAAGACGCTTGTTCAAGTTAGTTTGGCCCTTGAGATACTTGAGACTCTCATGGTCTGTATGAAGAATGAATTCATGAGGTCTAAGATAATGTTCCCACACTCTAAAACTCTCACTAAGGCATATAGCTCTTTATCATATATGGGGAAGTTAAGTTGCGCCCTGGATAGCTTCTCGCTAAAGTACGCAATTGGGCATTTTTCTTGCATTAGCACACCACCTATGCCGGTACCACTAGTGTCACAATGAATCTCAAAAGGTTTGTCAAAATTTGGCAGGGCAAGAAATGGTGCGTGGGTAAGCAAGTCTTTTAGCTCATTGAACGCGGAGTCTTGCGAAGGACCCCAAACAATGGGCGCGTTCTTCTTACTCAAGGCGCTTAGAGGCATAGCAATTGTGCTAAAGCCCTTCACAAAGCCTCGATAGAAACCGGCTAGACCAAGAAAACTACGCACTTGTTGGAGATTCTTCGGTTGTGGCCAAGTTTTAATTGCTTCAATTTTAGTTTCATCAACATGAACACCATGTGAAGAAACGACAAATCCTAGGAAAACGAACTTGTCAACTCCAAAAGTGCATTTATCCATGTTAGCATATAAGCGTTTTTTCCGAAGGGTTTGCAAAACCATACAGATGTGTGTCACATGGTCCTCAAGCGATTTGCTAAAGACGAGAATGTCATCAAAGTAAACCACTACAAAGATGCCTATGTAAGGTCGGAGAACGAAATGCATGAGACGCATAAATGAGCCGGGCGCTTCCGATAAGCCCATCGGCATGACCAACCACTCATATAACCCAAACTTGGTTTTGAAAGCCGTTTTCCACTCATCACCCTATTGAATGCGAATTTGGTAATAGCCACTTTTAAGATCAATTTTGAAAAAGATGGTAGCACCACATAATTCATCAAGCATGTCGTCTAAACATGGAATAGGGTGACGGTATCTAACGGTGATAGAATTTATCGGGCGACAATCGGAGCACATGCGAAAACTTCCATCTTTCTTAGGCACGAGAATAACCGGAACGGCACAAGGGCTCAAGCTTTCACGTACATGGCCTTTGTCGATGAGTTGTTGTACTTGCCGTTGTATCTCCTTGGTTTACTCTAGGTTGACACGGTAAGGAGCCTTGTTCGGAAGTGGTGTGTCGGGTATGAGGTCGATGCGGTGTTCGATTCCGCAAAGTGGAGGTAGACCCGATGGCAGCTCATCGGGAAAGACGTCCGAGAATTCCTGCAACAATTGAGACAACACTAAAGGTAGAGGTGGTGAAGTGTTAGTAGGTTTTGCTTCCCCTTTGCATAAAAGAACAATGTGAAAGACACTCGAGGGGTTCTCACACACTTCTCTCATCTCACTTTTGGTGGCAAATATCACTAGATGTTTCTTGTCGCTCATCGTGGAGTCGCTCATATTTGGCTTGTGGCTCTCACTCTCCTTTTGGTGGTTCACTCTCTCACCATTCTCTCCATGATGGTTGGTAGGTATGTGTTTGTCGGCGGCTACTTGAGTTGGTGACATTGGGCGTAGCATGAACTCTTTGCCCTTCATCTTGAAGCTATAATGGTTGGTCTGTCCATTGTGTGTGACTCCATGATCGTATTGCCATGGTCGTCCAAGAAGAAGGTGGCAAACGGACATAGGGACCACATCACACTCAACTGTGTCCTCGTAGGCGCCTATCTTGAAGGATACTTGCACGGTGTGCTCGACTCGAAGAATTCTTGCGTCGTTAAGCCATTGGACCTTGTAGGGATGAGGGTGCTTCGTCTTGACCAATTGGAGCTTGTCGCATAGCTCTTCACTTGCCAAGTTATGACAACTTCCTCCATCGATGATAACCTTGACGGAGCGTCCATTGATGCCGGCCTTGGTATGGAAGATGTGACATTGTTGATCGTCATCTTGTTGATGTTGGAGTGTCAAGTCCTTGGAGACAACGAGATTGGGACTCGAGTCATTGTCGCAAAACACCTGATGGTCTTCATCTTCATTCACTTGGCGATGCATAACTACATGTTCAAGGGCTTCCATTTCATCGGCGCTCATTGAGTCATAGGATCCATCATCATTGATGATCATAGTGCGAACGGTCTTGCACTCAAATGACTTGTGGCCTCGCCCTTGGCATTTGAAACACTTGATGGAACTCGTCTTGGAGTTGTCCTCGATTGGAGTTGTAGATGATGAAGCTCTTGGCTTGAACTTGTTTGTAGGAGGTGGACGACTAGATGTAGTCGCATTCTTGTAGCTTGACTTGTCACCGAAGCTTGTAGATGGCTTGGTAGATGTAGGAGGAGCTGAAGTCGTTGAGGCTTAGTTGTAGGAGCCGTAGTTCTTGGGGGTGAACTTGGAGTACTTGTAATCCTCTTGAACTTGTCGCTCCGCTTTGGTTGCTTGGTGTACTAGCTCGAGGAGTTTGTGTATGGTTGAAAGTCCGCAATCTTCTTGATAGGATAGTTTAGTCCATTCAAGAATCTCGCCATCGTTTATTCTTCATCTTCCATGATGTTGGCTCTTATCATGGCAATCTCCATCTCCCTGTAGTACTCTTCAACGGACTTGGTACCTTGCTTAAGGAGTTGTAGCTTCTTGAACAAGTCACGGTTGTAGTGTGTTGGCACGAAACATGCTCTCATGACTTTCTTCATTTGAGCCCAAATAGTGATAGGAGGTTCACCTTTTGCTTCCCTTCTCTCTATGATTTGCTCCCACCAAATGAGAACATAGTGTTGGAACTCAAGGGATGCCATTACAATCTTCTTTTCTTCATCAAAGTTGTGTAGGCGAAAGATCTTGTCAACTTTCAATGCCCATGATAGGTAGTCTTCGGGATCAATGCTTCCGGAAAACTTTGGCATGGTGAACTTAAGCTTGCCGTAGCGATGATCTTCATTGTTTGCTTGCCTATTGTGGGGGTGTTATTGATTTGGATGATTGTCAACCTCATTTTGCTCTTGGCGGGGTTGATGTACATTGTCATATTGTTCTTGCCGAGCTTGTGGTTCTTGGTGAGCTTGTTGCTCTTGTCGCGCTTGAGGAGGAACTTCTTGTTGCATTCTTGCTTGGTGGCGCCTATCTTGCATCTCATCTCGAAGGAAATCCTCTTCTTGACGAGTGTGTCGATTGCGAGTTGCCACATTGCAATGTGAATCACATAATGCTCGTTGCGCCTCAAGAGCTTGGGCTTCTCGGCGTTGTTGTGCTTGACATTGAGCCTCGACATCTTGTTCTTCTTGGTGTTGACGTGCTCGCTCTTGTTTTTGTTGGCGTAGTCGTTGTCTTTCTTGTGCTTGCTCAAGTGTAGCTTGGTTGTGACGATGTCGACTTTCTTGCTCTTCAAATAGATCTTTTGAACTCTTGTCATGAAGGGGCTTCCGGTTATCATGTAGAGCTTGACGTGCGGCTTGACGAAGAGTGTTCAATGTAGGTGTACTTGAGCCGGACGTGTAGTCCGTATGATGACTTGAGCGGCTTCGTCTTTGAGAAGATGTGGATGAGGAGCGTCGGTTGACTATCAAAGTCCGTAGCTCGTCGAATTGGGTAGACATGTGGGTGTTGATGATGTCGAATTGCTCTCTTGTTCGTGCTTTAAATTGTCGCGCATCGGCGGCGACTTGCTCAATTCGTTCTTGCATAGCTTCACTCTCTTGATGTAGAGCTCGTTGGACACCGAAGAGATGTAGTTTGGTGACGTAGTTGTTCAATTCTTGAGGATCATTAAAGAGCGGGTTCGTAGATGTACTTGGCCTATCCATCATTGCAAGCAAGAATGTGAGTGGGAGAAAGGAGAAGACAATACCAAATGTACCTTGACGTAGTTGAAAATGGATCAATGATCACTCAATAATGTAACCCGGAAATATTACTATTGGTACCACTTCTCGTCGATTCTCACACCTACACAAGTAAAGCTTTGAGAGGAGCTTGGTTAGGATGGTGGCACAAATTCAATGCAATTGTCAAAGTGACTCAATGATGTTGAAAATGATTCACAATTTGCTCATGCAACAAGTAGATCACAAGCAATAGGGAGCACACAGAACACACGCACGGATAGATCAATGTGGTTGTGCAACCAAGGGTGAGCGAAAATTTGGAATCCACGGAAAATGCTCTTGTTGCACAACACTAGACAGACGCTAACCGATTGCTTAATAGGCGGATATACACTTGTGCACGACCTATAAGAGGCAAACGTAACGACTTCCTATCACAAGTATGCTATGAGTGTATGATGTGCCGATGCTTGAGCACAAGATGATGTATTGCTATCTCATATGATCTCTTTTGATGCAAGGCGTTTGATGCTATTGTTCTTTTGCTTATAAGCTTTGGATGGTTCTTTTCCTTAAAAGCTTGTGAGCTTTTTCTTTGGCCACTTATGCATGCTTCTCGTATCAAGGTAGCTATTGTGTATGCGGGACACTCTTGTATCACACGGAGATATGATGATGAAGTATGCAATATGTATGACTATCACTAATGTGCACAAGTGTCGTGGCCCGGCAATATTCAAATGGCTAGTCTCGATGGGAAAGCTACGCAAAATGGTCTATAGGGTGACAATGCAATTGCAAGGTAGAATGACAAGGTGTCGTCGATGTTACCGTCCGTGTCGAGGTTGAGAGGTGGTTATGTCAATGTCGTTCCGTTCCAAGATAGCCGAAACACACAAGGAAACGGGTAAACCACAACTCAAATGATCCAAAACAAAATGAGGTAGAACCGTATTGATTTTGGTTAGGCAATGATGGTAGTGGTATGGTATATGTGGGTGTATTAATGGTTAAGTGGGTTGCGGAAGGTGGAAAGAACGACGCGGAGATTCAGTTTCGTCGGGGTTTAGCGGACGTCCGGTTGGTTGCCGGTCGTCCGGTCGCCGGACGTCCGGTAAGTTGGCGGACGACCGGTGCCTGGGCGATTTCGGGCTCGGGCTAGACTGCTAGGGCTCGTGGTAACCGTGGACAAATTGGTCAAAATTGACCGAATTTGCGGAAGAAAATTGGGGAAAAGGTGGGGAATATCGAGATCCACTCGTGGCACAACAAATCCATGGAACAAATTCAACAAAATCTCGTCAAATCAACAGATCACAAAAAAAATTTGGGGCTATTTTTGGTGGGGAATTTTCGAAATTGGGATGAACACAACAAAAACAAGCTAGAAAACATGGGTAGGGGCTCCAATTTCGTGAGAAACCGTGGCTCCTGATACCATATGATGTAGGGTGGAACCCTAGATGGCTGATCTTTCATGAAATGGAGGGATCCCGCGATGAACACGAAGAACACAAAGGGGAAACACGAGGGAAAAGCACAAGAGGAACACTCAAATCAACATGAAGATGGTCACACAAGTTCTAGATCCACGATACATAAAGAGATACACGATCCACAGTCAACAACGGATGATACAAGGTAGTCTTCTCCGGAAGGAGGTCTTGAGTGTATCCCGTAGGATCTTCTCTAATGCGGAGGTCTTGAATCCGTGTGGATCTTCCCCGTAGAGGGACCGCACTCACTCTCGAGGAGATGAACCACTAGTGGATCAACAAAGGTCTAGAGTTTTGAGCTATCACAATGCTAACCCTCCAAAAAGGAAGTCAAAGGGTATATATAGTCTAGGTGTGAGGGGTACATGGGCTTTGACCCTTCACTACGCGCAGGCAGATGAGCCGGATGTCCGCTTGGTCTCCGGACGTCCGGTGGCTCGGGAGGGGCCGGATGTCCGGTGTGCCTCGGATTTCCGGTAATATTCCCTGATTTCGGTTCTGTAATGGATGTCACGGACGTCCGGTGGCTTCCGGTTGTCCGGTCGTCTGGGGATCCTCGGACGTCCAGTGTCTGTCGGTCGTCCGGAGCCTGGAGTGGACCGGTCGTCCGGTATGGGCCGGATGTCCGGTGCCCGTTGCATCTTCAGCGGCACTTCTTCTTGTTCCTTGTAATTGTCGATCCTTCCACCATGTCCAACTTGTAGAGCTGTTCCGTGGCCTTCGTCCAGGTATCTAAAGATGCATAGAGTTTCCGATGAAGGTAGAAGCCATGTCTGATGTGAATCGAAAGGGAGTTGAGAGAGGAGTGAATTCACCTTGGCTTCGAGAGCTCTTGCACGGGCTCGTGTCATTAGTCCTTTGGGCACTTGGTGAGGCGATGATAGGTCCATGGGGATTTCCTTGTGATGCTCTGCATCACTTAACCTTGCCACTGTTGTTGAACCATTGGTTGTAGTAATGATGTGGATGTGGTCTTGTGGTGAGAGATAACTTCTCCACCATCTCCATGCTAGCCAAGTTGTTGCAGCTTCGTCCATCTATGATGACGCGAACAAAACATTCCTTTACAACTCCCTTTGTATGGAACAAATTATGCCTCTGATTTTGCTCCGCTTGTGTGACCTGCACACTCAAAACACGCAGAGCAACTAAACATTCATACCTGTCAGTGTCTTGAGGAGCCATGTATTGCGTCTCATTTTCAGAATCATCTCCACCATGTTCTTCACATGTAATAAGAGCCAAAATCTCCTCATCATAGTCACTAGCGGACTCATAACCACCATCCTCAGTAGCAATCATGACACGCTGCGATGGGCATTTGCTCGCATAGTGACCACGACCAGTGCAACGACAACATATAACATCATGTGTTGGCCCATTGGATGCCATGGATGAAGAAGAGCTCTGCGTAGGACCGGAAGGTGTACTCCTGGTTGATGGTGGTGGTGCCTGTTTGCTTTTATGATAGAGGCAAAGGTGTAACGTCTTTCGATGAGGTGGTGGCTATCATTTTGGAGGAAGTCGACTTTGACGATTCGACTACGAACGTGCGAGGACGTCGCACCTTAGCAATCGCTAAACCAACTCCGAGAGGTCATTGACCACGCCGGAGCACGATCAACCTGACCATGAAGGTCTGTTTCCTGCAGGCAAATGAAGAACAAACAAGAAACTGAGATTGCAATATGGATATTGCGAATTTAAGAGGAAAGCTTTATTAATCAAGTGGGGTTCTGTGACGTCTTTGTCTGGTTGTTGAAAACAAACGAAGTACGCGAAGTTTCAGCTATGGCGAACTTTAATCTAAACAAAACCCAAAGTCTAAACGATGCCCCAAGGGCTGTATATATGGGGGAAGAGGGGGGAATTTTGTGGCCCTTGGAGGAGGGGTCCGAAACCAACCCTAACTCTTGTTTCCCCACACATACGGACTCTAAAAACAGCCTATACTCAAGTATTTCGAAATTACATGGGCCTGGCCCAATAATAAGGTGACGCAGCACGTATAATAGCCTATGGACGAAATTTATGAAGTGACATCTTGTATATTTCGTCCAAGGCTTCACGCATTCGTTATGGTGGCTTCAAAGTCCTGAAATCATCACTTGTAACTCTGTTCTTGTTCCCCTTGCGCATGCCATCATCTCCATGCTTGATCTTGCTCCAATGTTCATCCATCTTGTCCAAGCTAGGCCCTTCATTTGTAAGCAAGACAAATGTATGCAATTTAGGCAGCATCATATTCTCATGAACATTAGAATCATTACCAAGAAACAAAAGTACCTGGTAATTTAATTGGCGTGCGCGAGCTCTAGTAATTGGTCTTGTATATGTGTCGTTTGGGGCTGTGGGTGTAACCTTGCTAGTGATGTCCTCATCATCCTCCCCTTCTTGAATTGGAGTCGTCCTCGACGGAAGCTCATCTTCCTCACCCAAGTAAGGCTTCAAATCTGCAATGTTAATTGTGGGACTAACCTCAATACCTGCTGGCAACTCAAGTTTATACGCATTATCATTTATTTTCTCTAACACCTTGAAAGGAGCATCAACACGTGGCATTAGCTTTGACTTGCGCAAATTAGGAAACCTATCCTTATGCAAATGTAACCAAACAAGATCTCCAGGTGCAAAGACAACACGTTTTCTACCCTTATCTCCAACAAGTTTATATTTAGCATTCATGCGCTCAATATTTTCCTTAGTTAACTCATGCATTTTTAAGATCAATTCAGCACGTTGTTTAGCATCAAAATTAACCTTCTCTGAAGATGGAAGAGGCAACAAATCAATAGGTGCACGAGGTAGGAAACCATAGACAATTTCAAAAGGGCACATCTTAGTAGTAGAATGCAACGAACGATTATAAGCAAATTCAATATGAGGCAAGCATTCTTCCCACATTTTCTTGTTATTCTTCAAAATAACCCTAAGCATAGTAGACAAAGTTCTATTGACTACTTCTGTTTGTCCATCAGTTTGGGGGAGAGAAGTAGTACTAAAAAGCAGTTTAGTCCCCAACTTAGCCCATAAACATCTCCAAAAGTGGCTAAGAAATTTAGTATCACGATATGAAACAATAGTATTTGGCACACCATGCAAGTGAATAATTTCACGAAAGAACAAATCAGCAACATTAGCAGCATCATCGCTTTTATGACATGGTATAAAGTGTGCCATCTTCAATAACCTATCCACGACAACAAATATGCTATCCCTCCCCTTCTTTGTTCATGGTAGTCCCAAAACAAAGTCCATAGATATATCTTCCCAAGGAACACTAGGGACAGGCAAAGGCATATATAAACCATGAGGATTGAGTAGTGACTTAGCTTTTTGACATGTAGTGCAGCGAGCAACAAAACGCTCAACATCCCGTCTCATCTTTGGCCAAAGGAAATATGTAGCAAGTACGTCCTCCGTCTTCTTCACGCCAAAGTGTCCCATTAATCCTACTCCATGCGCCTCCTGCAACAACAAAAGACGAATAGAGCTAGCTGGAATGCATAGCTTGTTAGCACGAAACACAAATCCATCGTTAACGACGAAATTGTTCCATGTTCTCCCTTCTTTACAATTCTGCAATACATCTTTAAATTCAGCATCATGCACATATTGATCTTTGATGGTCTCTAAACCAAATATTTTAAAGTCAAGTTGTGAAAGGATAGTATAATGACGAGACAATGCATCAGCAATAACATTTTCTTTTCCCTTCTTGTGTTTAATAACATAAGGGAAAATCTCTATGAATTCAACCCATGTAGCATGTCTATGATTCAGTTTTGCTTGACTTTTAATGTGCTTCAAAGATTCATGATCAGAATGTATAAAAAATTCTTTGGGCCATAAATAATGTTGCCATGTTTCCAAAGTCCGAACAAGAGCATATAATTCCTTATCATAAGTAGAATAATTCACACTAGGCCCACTCAATTTATCAGATAAGTATGCAACATGTTTACCATCTTGTAATAACACACCTCCTAACCGAATTCCACTAGCATCACAGTCAAGCTCAAAAATCTTATTAAAATCAGGAAGTTGGAGTAAAGGAGCATGTGTCAACTTATCTTTCAATACCGTGAATGCTTCTTCCTGTGCAGTACCCCAAACAAAAGGCACATCCTTCTTTGTAAGCTCATTCAGAGGTGCAACAATGGTGCTGAAATCTCTCACAAAACGCCGATACAATCCAGCGAGGATAAGGAAACTCCACATGTGTGTGACCGTTTTGGGTTGCGGCCAACTCTCAATAGCTTCAATCTTGGCTTTATCAACCTCAATTCCCTGTGGAGTAACAACATAGCCAAGAAAAGATACTCGGTCGGAGCAAAAGGTGCACTTTCCAAGGTTACCAAACAAACGTGCATCACGTAGAGCAATAAAAACAGCACGTAAATGTGCCTCCAAAGATCTGCTATAAATCAATATATCATCAAAGTATACTACTACAAATCGTCCAATGAAAGCACGTAAAACTTCATTCATTAATCTCATGAAAGTACTAGGTGCATTAGTTAACCCAAAAGGCATGACTAACCACTCATATAACCCAAACTTAGTTTTAAATGCTGTTTTCCATTCATCTCCCAATTTCATACGAATTTGATGGTATCCTCTACGCAAATTAACTTTGGAGAATATTGTAGAGCCACTCGATTCATCAAGCATATCATCTAGACTAGGAATAGGATGACGATAACGAATAGTAATATTATTTATGCCTCTACAAACAACACACATACGCGATGTACCATCCTTTTTCGGCACTAGAATAATAGGAACAACACAAGGACTAAGGGATTCGCGTATATAACCTTTGTCGAGTAGCTAGTGTACTTGAAGCATAATCTCCTTCGTCTCCTCTGGATTGGTACGGTATGGTGCACGGTTGGGTAGGGATGCACCGGGAATTAAGTCAATCTAATGCTCAATCCCTCGAATACGTGGTAATCCCGGTGGCACGTCTTGTGGAAAGACGTCCGCAAACTCCTACAAAATGTTAGTGACAGCAGGAGGCAAAGAGGAATGCACGTCCTCGAATGAAAATAATGCCTCTTTGCACACAAAAGCATAGCAAACAGATTTGCTTAAAATCCAGATCATCAATATCAGATTTGGTGGCAAGTAAACATCCACTTTTTAATTTAATTTCAGATGCAACATGAGATGATGGTGTGTTATTAGGCTTCATTTGTTGCTCAAATTCTTTTGCCACAATCTGATTTTCACTCTTATTTTGCTCATGTTTTGCTTTATTAGCTCTATTAATATCATCTTTCAAAATGGAATCAGGAGACATAGGAAGCAAAGTAATACGTTTATCCTTATGAACAAGAGTATACTGATTGTTTCTACCATGGTCTACAGAATTTTTATCAAATTGCCATGTTCTACCAAGTAATAAAGAACATGCTTGCATGGGTATCACATCACAATCAACATAATCAGCATATGTGGAGATACTAAAATGCACACGAACAGTACGTGTTACCTTAACCTTGCCGCTGTTGTTGAACCATTGGATGTAGTAAGGATGTGGATGTGGTCTTCTGGTGAGAGATACCTTCTCCAGCATCTCCATGCTAGCCAAGTTGTTGCAGCTCCCTTCATCTATGATGACGCGAACAAAATGTTCCTTCACAACTCCCTTTGTATGGAACAAATTATGCCCATGATTTTGCTCTGCTTGTGTGACCTGCACACTCAAAACACTTTGAGAAACTAAACATTCATACCTGTCAGCGTCTTCAGGAGCCATGTATTGCGTCTCATTTTCAGAATCATCTTCACCATGTTCTTCACGTGTAATAAGAGCCAAAATCTCCTCATCATAGTCACTAGCGGACTCATAACCACCATCCTCAGTAGCAACCATGACACGCTGCGATGGGCTTTTGCTCGCATAGTGACCACAACCAGTGCAACGATGACATATAACATCATGTGTTGGCCCATTGGATGCCATGGATGAAGAAGAACTCTGCGCAGGACCGGAAGGTGTACTCCTGGTTGATGGTGGTGGTGCCTGTTTGCTTTTATCACGGCTAGAAGTGACAGATGAAGTAGGCGGTGGCACAACTGGACGTGTCGAAGTAGATGATGCACGCTGTGTCCATGATGAAGATCGACTTGCAGAAAAATTAGTTCGTGCCAAGGCCTGTCGATCCTGCACTTCACGTTCAGCTTTGGAAGCAAGATGGAATAAACGAGTGATATTATTATACTCCTTATACTCTAGAATTTTCTGAATCTCTCTATTTAAGCCACCCATAAAACGCGCAAGCATAGCCTCATTATCCTCTAGAATACCACATCTAATCAGGCCAGTTTGTAATTCCTGATAATATTCCTCTACATAATTTTTTCCTTGTCTTAAACACTGCAATTTCTGAAGTAATTCGCGTTGATAATATGGTGGAACCCAACGAGAACGCATAGCAGTTTTCAAAGCAGCCCAAGTAGTTGGAATATTATCCGGATGTAATCTACAATATTCAGACCACCACACACAAGCAAAACTAGTTAAAGCACAAAGAGCAGCAGCAACACGTCTCTCCTCGTGATATTTTAAACACGCAAAATGTTGTTCGATTTCTAACTCCCAAGTAAGATATATATCAGGAACATATCTACCCTCAAATGGTGGAATATTCAATTTTAGTTTAGGGAGATTGTCATGATCGCGTACTTGAGGGTATGGTGCAGCCCTACCATTGCGATTACTTGCATGTGGACGACCTGGTGGTTGTGGTGCTGGTTGTTGCACGTAGATCTGATTTTGATCGACCTCATCCTCGTAATCCCCCGCGTAATCGCCCTCCTCCTCAGTAGCAGCAGGAGCCACAGAAGTATCAACAGCAGCACCAACAGTCTGGCCAGGCTGAAGATCGACACGGCTCGCTTTGCGGAGGGCGGTTTCGCGACGTGAAGGTGGTTGTTGTTGTTGTTGCAATGGTGCAGCAGGTGAAGGTAGACGCGCAAGCACTTCAACGAATTTGGCATTCAACTTGGTGTCAATTGACTTCTCAATGCCATCCATCCTCGCTAGTGCGTTGTCAAAACTGGTCATCACATCTTCTACCTGTTGACCCATCATTTGCTGAAATTTATCATGCAACTCCTTGTTCGTCATGTTCTCCCAGTCAGTCTCGTCGACTTGTGATCCTGGCATGGTTAGCAGCAATATAAACACACATAAATATGATCCTACAGACTACTAGAAAATGGTGGTGGTGGGGCATCACAAATCCGTCAAGCAAATCTCAAATTCTTACTAGTTCTTACCCAGCAGCAGGTGGTGATCAGCAACCGTGGTAGTCAAAACTCTCAAAACTTGGATAAAGCGATTACCAGGGAGAGTCAAACGCACGACGTAGATGTATGTGGAGCTGGGAAGGCTTATAAGATGGTAGCAAAAAGGGTCATCAATAATCAATTCAGAGATGCAAAGTTGAATAAACGCTCAAGGACGGTACTGTGCTGGTCCTAGGCTAGACCATACTAGAGACGCGAGCCTAGAACACTAACAAAATCACGGCGCTGCACGTAATCAAGGGGAAAGCACACTCTGATTTTTTCGCCTCTTTTTTTGGCTCACTTTTTTTTGCGCTCCTTTTTTTGCCCTAAAATCACTATAATGACGAGTGTCTCAAAACTCTTCCCAAGTCAAAACTAAGATGATAGGCACAACAATTTTTTGACGATTTTTTTGGAATGAGGGCAGCGACGATGAAAAATTGCGGTAAAAAAACAGTATGATGGCACATGTCTCAAAAGACTCAGAAAAGCCTAACAACGGAATAGGGAAAAAATATTTTCACCTGCCGAAATTTTGGCCTAAAAACTGCTCGGTGGTCTCCAGACTTTTTTTCCGAGACCTACGCAGGCAAGGAAACACGAATCCGAAACTAGATGGATCTCGAGAACAAACCTAATATGAAAAGAACTTGGATTGGTGGTGGATATATGGTGGTAAGATATGGCAGCGGTGGTGGGATATGGCAGCGGTGGTGGTATGGCAGCAGCGATGAATATGGTGCGGCGGCGACGTCACAAACTGTGACAGAACTCGAAACTCTAAAGGACTAGACACTAAGACCAGCAACTAGACACGACAATGCAACCGCAAATTCAACAAAGCAAAACCCTAAAAGGATTGGGACAATTACATTTGAGCCCCTAGTTGTGTCACACCCGTGTGTTTTGCCACTAAATTCAAAAAACCCTCGTTTCTGCCCAAGTTCGTTTGCTCTCCTTATGCTTTTACCCTTTGACCGTTTGACCGCAACTTTGAAAACATCATAACGAATTCATACTAACTCAGAAAAATGCATATAAGATATAAAAATGTTCGGAAAAACATCACCCAGATGTGCACATCATTTGCATTCATGACAAAAGTGTTGAAAATCCCAAAAAAATCATATGATCTCAAACTAAGGTATAAAATTTTCAGCACTGTTGTCATGAATGCAAAAGACATGCACTTATGGGTGATGTTATTTCAAACATTTTGATATCTTATTTGCATTTTTCTGAGTTAGTATGAATTCGTTATGAAGTTTTCAAAGTTGCGGTCAAATTGTCAAAGGGCAAAAGCATAAGAGGAGCAAACGAGCTTGGACCGAAACGAGGGTTTTTCGAATTTAGGGGCAAAACACACGGGTGTGACACAACTAGGGGCTCAAATGTAATTGTCCCAAAAGGATTATGCAGAGGCTCAGATTGGTTTGGATATGATGAACTAACCCTAATATTTTTTTCGCTTTTTCGTGGACTGTAGGTATGAAGAACAGACTCGATCTAATCTACGATAAACTGTAAAATCTCACCGAGCAACCTGGAAATCTGATACCACTTGATAGATGCAAAGGTGTCCCGTCTTTCAATGAGATGGTGGCTATCATTTTGGATGAAGTCGACTTTGACGATCCGACTACGAACGTGCAAGGATGTCGCGCCTTAGCAATCGCTAAACCAACTCCGAGAGGTTATTGACCACGCCGGAGCACGATCAACCTGACCACGAAGGTCTGTTTCCTGCAGGCAAACGAAGAACAAGCAAGAAACTGATATTGCAATCTGGATATTGCGAATTCAAGAGGAAAGATTTAGTGATCAAGTGGGGTTCTGTGATGTCTTTGTCTGGTCGTTGAACACAAACGAAGTACGCGAAGTTGCAGCTATGGCGAACTTGAATCTAAACAAAACCCAAAATCTAAACGACACCCTAAGGACTGTATATATGGGGAAGAGGGGGGAATTTAGTGGCCCTTAGAGGAGGGGTCCGAAACCAACCCTAACTCTTGTTTCCTCAGACACACGGAATCTAAAAACAGGCTATACTCAAGTATTTCTAAATTACATGGGCCTGGCCCAATAATAAGGTGACGCAACACCTATAATAGGCTCTGGAAGAAATTTATGAAGTGACCATCTTGTATATTTCGTCCAAGGCTTCACGCACTCATTATGGTGGCTTCAAAGTCCTGAAATCATCACTTGCAACTCCGTTCTTGTTCCCCTTGCGCATGCCATCATCTCCATGCTTGATCTTGCTCCAATGTTCATCCTTCTTGTCCAATCTAGGCCCTTCATTTATAAGCAAGACAAATGTATCCAATTTAGGCAGCATCATATTCTCATGAACATTAGAATCATTACCGAGAAACGAAAGTACGTGGTAATTTAATTGGCGTGCGCGAGCTCTAGTAATTGGTCCTGTATATGTGTCAATTGGGGCTGTGGGTGTAACCTAGTGATGTCCTCATCAGCTCCTGAAGACGCTGATAGGTATGAATGTTTTGTTGCTCAACGTGTTTTGAGTGTGCAGGTCACACAAGCGGAGCAAAATCAGAGGCATAATTTGTTCCATACAAAGGGAGTTGTGAAGGAACGTTCTATTCGCGTCATCATAGATGGAGGGAGCTGCAACAAGTTGGCTAGCATGGAGATGGTGGAGTATCTTTTCTTGGCTATGTTGTTACTCCACAGGGAATTGAGGTTGATAAAGCCAAGATTGAAGCTATTGAGAGTTGGCCGCATCCCAAAACGGTCACACAGGTGAGGAGTTTCCTTGGCCTCGCTGGATTCTATAGGCGTTTTGTCAGAGATTTCAGCACCATTGCTGCACCTCTGAATGAGCTTACAAAGAAAGATGTGCCTTTTTGATGCGGAGCATCCTACGGCTATCTCCATGTGCACCGTCATAGCACCTCAAGCCCCAAGTGAACCTACCGGACTTAAGGTGAACCCGCTCCTCTTCGAGATTTACATGAATATCCCTTGGACTTGGTCACTACCTCACCTCAGAACTTATGCATTCTTAGGTACTTTGGAGATTGTCACGAGAAATCACGAATGAATCACCAAGTTCACCGGAGGCCTACGAAGAAGGAGAAGGAAGATGGACGCGCGCCACAAGTGAAGAGGGAGAGGCCCTGGACACCCCGGGTGCCCGGCCAGGGGCTGGGCCTCGCCCCCAGCCAGCCCCGGGTGCCCGGGTCCTCAACCCTGGATTCCCAGGCTCCCATCGCGCTGGCTCCCAGCCGCCCCCCGGGTGCCCGGACTTGGAGCCCCGGGTGCCCGGTCAGCCCCAGCCGGCCCCCTAGCGTGGCGCCCGTGCACCCCGGGTGCCTGGCCACTTGGGCCCGGGTGCCCGGCCTCCAGCCTGAGCCAGCCCAGCGCGCCCCGGGTGCCCGGGCCTTGGACCCCCGGGTGCCCGGTCCCCCTTCGGCCGGCGCCTCTGACCGGTCCGGGTGCCCGGACCCCTCCGAGAGTGTGTGCGTTTTTAGGGTCATTTTGGACCTTTGTATTCCCCTCTCCCTCTATTTCGTCCCTAGACTATAAGTACCTCCCACCTAGCTCATTTGTAAGTTAAGCAAAGTAGATGTGAGACATATGTGAGCTTTGCTTCTTCCCTCTTGTGGATCAAGACCCCTTTGGGGAAGAATCCTTGTGGATTATCAAGACCCGCTTCTAGGGGAAGGATCCCCATCATAGGATCACCAAGACCTCATCTCCCTTTGGGATTTGGGATGAACTCTATCATGTATCCATGTTCCCCTTGTTGTTCTTGTACCTTTGTGGATCTTGTGTGTATGTGAGTCTAGTGGATGTGTGATTTGGGCTTGTTCTTGAGTGTTTCTCTTGTGTTCTTCCCTTTGTGCTCATCTAGGTCTTGGGGATTCCCCTCCAATTCGTGAAAGATCTCCACCTAGGGTTCCACCCTACAACATCATGGTATCTAGTGCTATGGTTTCTCACGAAATTGGAGCCCCCTTCTTGTTTTCTAGCCAGATTTTGTTGTGTTCTTACCCAGTTTCGAAAATCCCCACCAAAAATAGCCCTAATTTGTTTTGTGATTTGTTGGTTTGATGAGGTTTTGTTTGATTTGATCCATGGATTTGCTTGGTTTCAAGTGGATCTAGCCTTCCCCCCCCCATCCATATCCACATTTCCCTCCACGAAATCCACCAATTTCTCCCATTTTCCTCACAATTTTCCGCCCAAATCCGACACCCCCGGGCACCCGCAACCCGCTGACCACCCCGGGTGCCCGCACCCCTTACCCCCGGGCACCCGGACCTCTGGGCCATCTCCTCCGCCCAACTCCCCTGACCACCCCGGGTGCCCGCACCTCTCACCCCCGGGCACCCGCACCCCCCAGAATCAGCCGCGTGCACTTTACGTTTTTACTCATAACTTTCACTCCCGAACTCCGATTTGGGTGTTCTTTGGCTCGTTGAAAAGCTAGCGACGTGCCCGAGCTGCTCATCTTGGTTTTACCACCATTGTACTCCATAATTTTTTTGGCATTTTGGCAAGTTTGCCTAGGCCATCCACCATACCACCATAGCTTTCCGCAACCTAACCCCATTTCGACCCATATAGCATTTACGGTTGTTTGAGTGGTGACTTGAGTCTCCTAAGATGTTTCGGCTACTTAGGGACGAGTGCTTCTTCATTAAACACCACCACCACTTCCGCATTGCCATCTTCGACACCACCACCACCGCTTTCCGCTACCACCATTTGACTTTGGCCTCTGAGATTTTGAGTTGTGGTTTTTCCGTTTCCTAAGATGTTTCGGCTAATTAGGAACGGGTCGCCATCGACAACACCACCTTTCATCATCATCATTGGATGGTAACCTCGACGACACCGTTGTATATTTCCGTTGCAATTGCATTGTTAACCCCTAGCCCATTTTGCGTCACTTGCCCATCGAGACTAGCCATTTGAGTATTGCCGGCAACGTTACTTGTGCACATTAGTGGTCATCGATATACACCATACATTGCATATATACCATATCATATTGGTATCATCTTGCTATCATAGTACTATCCCTCGTGTGCCACAAGATTGTTCCCGCATATACACAATTGCTATCTTGGTTTGTGCATCGTGGCCATATAAAAAAAAGAATAAGCTTTTAAGCAAAAGAGCCACAAAGAAACTTGTAAGCAGAGCCATAGCATCATACCAAATTGCACATAAGATTGTCATATCCGATCACCTTGGATCATCTTGAGAAAAACACCGGGAACATCATACACATCGCATACTTGGGATAGAAGGCTCATACATTTTGCATCTTATAGGTTGTGCACAAGTGTCGTATCCTCCTATTGAGCAATCGTGCTAGCGTCTCTCTTGAGTTGTGCAGCACGAGTGTTTTCCATGGATTCCACATTTTCTGCTCATTCCTTGGTTGCACGACCCCATTTATCTATCCGTGTGTGTGTGTTACCGTGTGCCACATATTGCTATTGGTCTACTTGTTACATTTGCGAATTTGTGAATCTGTTTCAACATTATTGACTCTTTCTAACATTTTTCATCAAATTTTTGTGCCACTTATCCTAACCAAGCCACTCGATAAGCTTTAATTTGTAGGTGTGAGTGAACAAGTCCGGTACCAATTCCACTATTCTTTCATTTCACTTTGAGTGAAACGGGATACATCCTCAACTTTAGGAAATGGTATCTTGGTATATCTCATTTCCTCCTCACCCTCTACTTGAGTCTTGTGATGGATAGGAAAAGCACATCATCTCCGGTCTTTGACATCGACGGCGCGAACAACTACATCCACGCGCAAACCATCGTACTACAACGAGCAATGCAAGAGCGCCTCGGCAACATCACCATCGACTTCTGACACATGGTGGCCGACATCAAGTCTTCTTCCGCTTCATCATCTTCTCGGCGGCGATGTTCAAGTCACAAACATCATGTGCACGACGACGACGAACGACATCTTCTACGAACTCAAGCACGACAACGACACCATCATCATGAAGATGCTCGACACGCGCAAAACTACAAGTCCGATCAAGCTCTACTTCACTCCAAGGCCAAACTTCAAGAGCACATAAGAAGACAGCGAGACAAGAACCACCAAGACGACGCTATGGCTACAACAACCACTTCGGCATCTTCGCCAAGTGCTATCAAGGCATCTTCGCCTTCGGACGTACGGCATCTTCGCCTACTTCCCACGAGTATGCCTACAACGACTTCCTCAAGTCCAAGGCGACCACCTACGAGCGAGGGCGACATTTCCATCTTCGGAAGCCATCCACATCATATGAGCCTTCTACAACAAGACGGCGACAAGATGATCGAGCATGGGATTTTCCTTTCGGTCATGGATGAGAGTGATGTTGTGCCATCTTCAGCCTTCGTCCACGACAACGAAAACGAGATGGTTGAGCATGGGATTTTCCCTTCGACCACGGTGGCGTATGGTGATGAGTTGAGAGGCTTGTGCCACCATACTGAGAGTGAGAGTGACATCACCACTAGCCCCATATATGATGAGATGCCCCATTTCACATGTGAGGAGAGCCACCACCACCACCACTTGAGTGAGATGAGTGACTCCACCATATGTGACTATGAGTGCACCTACCTTGAGGGAGTGAGTGAGCCACCAACACATAGAGAGAGTGAGATAGTTGATAGGTCATGTGAGGCCACTTTCAACACTAACGACTTGACCTCTACCTCTATTGTGTCTTCTCATTTGGTGCTAGGTCCCATTTATGATGACGCGTCGATCCGCGACGAATTCGTCCTTCCTATGGACAAGGCGATGGCCATGGTGTACTATGATGCATCACCCACATGGTTCCATCAAGATGACGATGACCACTACTTTGTCTTCAACACCTCACCTACAACATATGAGCCAAGCTCTAAAGGTAACATAGGTGATGGTGCTTCTCTTGTCCCACTAGTGGACTATCTTGACAATGAGTGCTTGCATGATGTTGACACACCTATTGACATGCTTCATGCTAGTGCGACTTCCTCATGTATTGACTTACCTATTTATGATGAATATGCTGATGAGCATGTTGAGTTGCCTAGTGGTGATGCTATGCTCCATAGGATATCATGTGAAAATTCTTTTGGTCACATCATGTTCGAGAACCCTCTAAACTTGTCATATGCTATGAGTGAGATCTCCCATATTGCATCATTTCAATCTCAACATAGTAACTATGCATGCCTCATTAAAGTAAATCCTATTTGCAATTGTGGCATAGATGACAAGATGATGGTAATTGGCTTTTGTTTTTCATGCGATGATTTTGCCATGTTCCCTTTACATGATTTGCGCAATTCATCTCCTATGCCATGACATGAACACATTGTTCCAAATATGCATTGTTTTGGATGTTGTCAATATTCTCCATGTGATATTTCCACTACGGTTCATGAGGAGACCCCCATGGTTTCCTCATACATACTAGGAGATCTTGATGCATTCCATACCTTGCATGATTACCATGATTGTGTGCACCATATGCATTACATGAATAACAATGCTCTACCTTCTTGTCATGATGCATTACACCATGTGAGTCTCCATTATGCCATAGATAACAACAAACCTCTCATGATGGATGCCATGTTTCTATATCACACATCTCATTTATTTGAGCATTGGATATTATGTGCTAACCAACACACACACACGTGCGCATCATGATCGATGATGTGTACATATACCACACACATAAAATTTTTCCTTTGCCTTTGTCTTATGCGGGTACTTTTGCAAACTCGTCAACCTCCCAATCCATGAGTTGACGAAAAGAGCTCTTGAGAGCAACGATGATTTGGGGTCCCGTGGAATCTCCTTACCACCATTCTCTTCATGCAACCACTACGCGCATCTCTTTTACTTGGCTCTCACACGGCTATGGGTATTTACCACTTGTCACCTTATGCCCATACTATCGTGTTCACTTTGCATGTTATACCTCTTGCTATGAATTTGCCATGCAATTGTGACCCATTGCTTGCCTTTACACATGATTCACCATTATGCTACTTCTATGTGTATTTGCATGCTTGGAGGAGATACTAGTAGCTATTGCCAAGATTTCTTTGTGCCCCATGCTATTGTTGATTCTTGTGTTGGGAGAGTCATGATGCACCATTGCCATTTACATAGGACCTCTTGCCAATATAATGATACTACTTTGCTCATTTCTCGCTTTCATGCTTGTGATATGCCATGTGCATTATTCATGCCTACTATTCGCACACATGACATGATTGCCATGATTACCTCTAGTATATTGCATCTTTGCACTACTAGCTTGCTTGACTTGATCACTATGATTGCTTGCTATAATGCATCACCCATGTTCCACTCTTACTTGCTTTCTTGGGTTGATGACATATATGTTCATGCATTTCACATGATATATCTTGATCATTGTCACTTGTCTCCAATAGTTGCATCTCTCATATTCACTTGTTGTGAGTGTAACCATGCTATACTTGTTGATCTCGGAGACTTGGACACCTTACTTGTGATGCATGCTTGCTTGTTTGAGCCTAATGTATTTGGTTGTTATCGCATCATATGCTTCCATACATTGCCATGTCCCCTTGTCCTTTCTTATGATAAGAATGAAAAAATACTTGTTGGGTGACTCACCACACGAATAGGTTTTGCATCTTCGCTAACCTCATTTGTTTTTCCGAGTGTTTGTCATGTTCTTTCATTTTGAAGGATTCACAAGGCAGTACCATCACGAGGCATCTTGGACATGCGAAGGCATACACGTTGCGCAACAACAACATTTTCGACATCCTCGTCAAGGTGAATTCCTTCCTTTTGAGCCATCCTCGCATATGCTTGGATTTCATGGATGCACCACCGGTCTACCACTCTTGCCACGACATTGAGCATCGGTATATCAACACTCCTTTGGCACATTGCACCCAAACCTTCATATTTGTTGATTGTGCGCCCACATGCCAAGCTCCATGGTCATATCATACCCATAACAAATTTGCATCTTATGCATGGATTGAGTCACATTATGATTGCCTTGTTGCATCTTGTAGTCCCATGTCATCCATGATATATGAGCTTTTTCATTTCCATAGCAAATTTGTTGTGATCTTTCTTGATGGACTCTTCATACATATTGATCACATTGCCAAGCATCAATTACATGATCACATACTCACATTGCGCATCATTTACCATGTTCATGCTTTTGATACACAATCCCATTACAACATCATTTTGCACAATGGTAGCATTTGCAACTTCTTGCACAATGAGCTCGATCACATGAATGCATTGTATGCCATGCTCTTTCATTTTGCTACAATTCATGCTCATTGCCACTACCGATTTCATTGGACGGACTCATGCTTAAATGACGGACACCTTGCATCCGCTAACCATTGTATTTCCAAGTGTCCCTTGTGTTTGCTCTTTTTGCATGTCTACCATTCCGACGACATCTTGGAGTACTTTGCTCGAGGCGTGACATACACATCGTCCAACTACAAGTTCATCCATGCCTACCGTGTACATGACGATATGGTTCACGATCCGAGGACGGATCTTTCCCAAGGGGGAGGAGATGATGCGGAGCATCCTACGGCTATCTCCATGTACACCGTCATAGCACCTCAAGCCCCAAGTGAACCTACCGGACTTAAGGTGAACCCGCTCCTCTTCGAGATTTACATGAATATCCCTTCGACTTGGTCACTACCTCACCTCGGAACGTTATGCATTCTTAGGTACTTCGGAGATCGTCACGAGAAAGCACGAAGGGATCACCAAGTTTATCGGAGACCTACGAAGGAGGAGCAGGAAGATGGACGCGCGACAGAAATGAAGAGGGAGAGGCCCTGGACACCCCGGCTGCCCGGCTAGGAGATGGGCCGCGCCCCCAGCCAGCCCCGGATGCCCGTGCCCTCAACCCCGGGTGCCCGGCCCCCCGGGTGTCCGGACTTGGAGCCCCGGGTGCCCGGTCAGCCCCAACCGGCCCCCTGGCGCGGCGCCCCTCCACCCCGGGTGCCCGGCCACTTGGGCCCGGGTGCCCGGCCTCCAGCCTGAGCCGGCCCAGCTTGCCCCGGGTGCCCGGGCCTTGGACCCCCGGGTGCCCAGTCCCCCTTCGCCCGGCGCCTATCACCGGTCTGGGTGGCCGGACCCCTTTACCCCGGGTGCCCGGACCCCTCCAAGAGTGTGTGCGTTTTCAGGGTCATTTTGGACCTTTGTATTCCCCTCTCCCTCTATTTCGTCCCTAGACTATAAGTACCTCCCACGTAGCTCATTTGTAAGGTTAGCAAAGTAGATGTGAGACATATGTGAGCTTTGCTCCTTCCCTCTTGTGGATCAAGACCCCTTTGGGGAAGAATCCATGTGGATTATCAAGACCCCCTTCTAGGGGAAGGATCCCCATCATAGGATCACCAAGACCTCATCTCCCTTTGGGATTTGGGATGAACTCTATCATGTATCCATGTTCCCCTTGTTGTTCTTGTACCTTTGTGGATCTTGTGTGTATGTGAGTCTAGTGGATGTGTGATCTGGGCTTGTTCTTGAGTGCTTCTCTTGTGTTCTTCCCGTTGTGCTCATCTTGTTCTTGGGGATTCCCCTCCAATTTGTGCAAGATCTCCACCTAAGGTTCCACCCTACAACACTTTTGTTTGGGCTACTGGACAGGAAGGAGCATTCACGGTATTGAAAGATAAGTTGACACATGCTCCTTTACTCCAACTTCCTGATTTTAATAAGACTTTTGAGCTTGAATGTGATGCTAGTGGAATTGGGTTAGGAGGTGTGTTATTACAAGATGGTAAACCTGTTACATACTTTTCTGAAAAATTGAGTGGGCCTAGTCTAAATTATTCTACTTAGGATAAGGAATTTTATGCTCTTGTTCGGTCTTTGGAAACATGGCAACATTATTTATGGCTGTAATGCCCAGGATGGAGTTATACCTCCTACGTGTCGAGGCACGACTTAAAGGCATAAGTCCATCCTAGAATGATCTCAAGTTTGGTAATCTTTGCACATCTCATGTAAAAGAGGGGATTGTAAACATAAATAGTTGGCTTACACTCGCCACGTCACACAAATACAATACATGTCTCAAACATCATACATTAAGAATATCACAACCCTCTAAGGGCAAAATCCAAATGTCAAGATACCAAACTTAAATAAATAAACCACAGGCAGATCAAATCCTAGTAGAAGTCTCCACTACTGATCATCCGGATAACGAACATAGTACCGACTACGCTCCTCGTCGTACTCCCAGTCTAGCTCGGTGCCATCACCTAGATAGCTCACAGCTGGACCTGCATCTGGTGTGGTGAAGTAACTGTGAGCCACAGAGGACTCAGCAATCCCGTTCCCGGGTAACAAGACTATTCAAGCCTTGGGAGAGGAAAGGCTGAAGAAAAGAATAAGTGTCTGCAGCAGCAACTAGCAACTAGCTTACGTGAGTGAGAGCGAGAAGAGAAGCCTCGGACGAGAAGTGATCACGAAGTGATCCTAGCTACAAGCTCCACAAACATAACCCCTCCGTGTTCAACTCCCGAATCCCTATTCGGAAATTGACGGTCACGGAACACACGCTGGTAGTGTATTAGAAACATTGTGTCAAGTTATCTACAACCGGATATTAACAAGCTCCCATCTGCCACATAACCGCGGGCACGGCTTTCGAAAGTTCATAACCCTGCAGGGGTGTTCCAACTTGACCCATTACAAGCCCACGATCCACGGAGTCGCAACTCCAAAGTGGGAAGACCCGAGTATTCTCGGAATCCCGTGCTCAAGATATACCGAACTAAGGTAAGGCTAATCCAGCAAATCCTCCCGGCGTGCCGACACCCTGATAGTAGCCGCGCGTATCTCGTCTCAGGCCACGACCGGATGGGCGATTCTACAGGTGTATGCCAGATACCTCGAGTTGCCCCAAGGCGGCCCCGCAGAACCCCCGTTTCGGACCAACACTCATGTGGAGCACTGGCCCGGGGTTGTTGGTTAAGAAAGAGGGTTAATTACTCCCTATGCAAGTTATTTTAGTTATTAGGCAAATAGTACCAATGTTGGGACTTGCTGGAAAAGACTTAGCACTTAGCGGTTTATCGAGGGGGTCCCATACACCCCAACCGTGTTAGGAACGCATAATCAAGGAACATAACACCGGTTTATACGGTTCCTAACGGCATGAGTGGAACAAATCACCAAGCAAAAGGCTTAGCCTTCCACCCTTGCCAATATATAGATGATTTCATTTGAAGCAATTATATAGTGTGATATAACCCAACCAAACTTCAACATGAAGCAAGCATCTTCGATCTTCACCTGCAACTAGCAATGCTATAAGAAGGGCTGAGCGAAGCGTACTTAGCCAAGCAACGGTTTGCGTAGGTAGGGTGGTTAAACATGGCAATGGTTACAAGTAGGAGGCTGACATGAAAGACATGGGCATCGAGGCAAAACTATAGATCGAGACTACTAGCAATAGGCAAAGATAGTAATGTTATCGGGGTTCGGTCATCTTGCCTGAAGAGAAGTCGTTCGGATCGTAAGAAGGGTCCTCGTGCTCAACCTCGTTGGTAACCTCGTGCTCGTACTCGTACTCGGTCTCAGCTTCCGGCTCTAAACAATACAATCACACAAGGCACAAATCAACAAGATGCAATGCGCACTCGAAAAAATGATGGATGCATGATGGATGCACTAAGGATGCACACGAAGCACGGAAAAAATAGCACTCAAGCAAAACACCTCAAAACATGATAACAATAAGATATTATGAATCTACATAGAAAATCAATCAAGTTTCATATAAGACTCGCTGAAATCGGAGTTACGGGCTAAAAGTTATGCCCGAAACAAGAAATGAGCGAAAGCTGAAAATTACAGCAACATAGCAACTTCGGAGCACCAAATAATTAAGCTACAGCACTCAAACATCATGGCAAAGTACATGAACATAAACTAGACATAACCTACAGAAAATAAGTCCAAAGGTGCACCCCCAAAGGAGCCACGGATCAATAGCAATGAGCTTGGACATATTGAACTTGACAATAAAATTCTGGCAGCAGAATTTTATTGAAACTTTGGAGCAAAAGATAAACATGCTACAGCCACTCAAATAGGCATGTGAGAACATGGATGGAAAGCCAACAATATCTACTACAAGGAACAATCAAGATCCACTCAAAATCTATCATGGTTTGTCCTAGAGCAGCAAGCAAACATGGCATCGGAACGTTACAGATTTCAGACTTAGTGAAAATCCACTAAGTCCTAAAACAGCAATTTCATCATGGCATCTAAAAGAGCATGTTTAAGTCACCTCGAAACTAAACATGGCAATTGGTAAGCACCTCATCAAAGTACACATGAAGGTGATTCCGAAACACACAAGCATGCTTCATGGAGATAAACACAACGATAGCAATGAGCTCAACAAGATGGCATTTCATAACAAGTGAAACAACATCACAGCCACATAGCACTCTGCAACGATGATAAACATGGCAAGAATAAATATATCATGCAACCTATCACAAACAACATGTAGAGCATGGCAAGACGAACACGTGGACATGCCATTTGCATCATTCGGACAAACGAGCTAAAAGTTATCACATGGCAAAGATGGCATAAAAACATCACATAGCAGCAATTATACCGGGATGCACTCTTGCAACGGGAAAACAAGCACCTAGATGATCTCAAACATGCATGACACCAAAAGATAAAACGTAGTGCTATTCACCACGAACGTCTGGACATGCTATTTGCGCGAAACGGAGTTACACACTAAAAGATATCAGCAGTTTAATATAGCATCAGCAACTAAAAGATCTGGGACTTAGTGAAAAAAAAACATAGCAACCTCAGATCTGCAGCAAAAGGACTTGGGCCCGGGGTGGAGATGGATCCGGCCCGGCGTGGATTTGCTGCGGAGGCTTCGGCCCAGCTGGAGGGGGGGAGTGGCCTCGGGCCGGCGGGAGGCGAAGCAGGCCCGTGCGGCGGCTGAGGCGAGGCGGCCCAGGCAGAGGAAGGGCGCGGCCCAGCTGGCTGGCTGGCAGCCCGCGCGGAGGCGAGGGCCCGCTGCGGCCTGGAGCGGTGCGCCCGGCGGTGGCCTGGTGCGGTGCGGTCGGGGCGAGGAGGCGGTCGGCCCACGGGAGGCGAGGCCCGCTCGGGCGCTGGAGCGGAGGGGCGATGCGGGGTGGCGGTGCGATCGGGGCGAGGAGGCGGCTTGCAGTGGCGTGGGCCCGCCCGGGAAGGAAGCGCCCTGGAGGATCGGTGGCCCGATGATGTGGTCCACCCGGCGGTCGAAGGAGGCCGAGGCCTGGCGACGATGCAAAGCGGCTGGATCGTTGACCTGAGGCGATCTGGTCGACGAAGGAAACGCGCTGGCTCGAGGCGCTCGGTCGGACGGCGCCCAGCGCGCGAGGGCGTTGACCTGGGGATGGGCTGGGTCGGTGGGGAGCTCGAGGGAAGAGCCAAGTGGCTGGTGGATCTGATAAAAAATGAGGGGGAGAGAGGAGCTAGAGGTTAGGGATGCCAAAAATAGACTAGGGTCTATTATATAGCAGAATTTAGGGTTTGGGGGATGTTTAGGTGTTTAGGAGCCCTCCGATCGCGATCCGACGGATCCGATCGCGGGGGTAGTTTAGATGGGCCTAGGAGAAGGTAGAGGGCTGCTGGAGGGGTGTTTCTGGGCCACAAGTGGAGGCACTTTGGACCCACACGAATAACTGTTGGGATAGCAAACGGAGTCCAAACGCGACGAGATTTGAGAGGCGGGTTGCACACAACAAAACAACAACACACACAACAACCTCGCGGCACACCGGTAACGTTACACGCCCAAACACCAAAGTAGGCCTACGGGACGTCACAGACACGTGAGGGAGCTCCGGAACGCGAAACGGACAACGGGAAGGAACGCGTGGAACCGGATGCAACCGACAACACAAATGCAATGCGATGCACATGTCTACATGATATGAATGAATGCCACACACTCACACAACAAAACGACGAAAACCCGAAAGACAAAGAACCCGGAATGGAAATAGATGAAGCCGTAGGTATATTATATGCCCAAAAGGGAAAGTATTACATCCGGGGCATTACAAATTCTCCTCTACTACAAAAAGATCTCGTCCCGAGATCTAGGAATGGAAAAAGGAAGGGTACTCGGAACGAAGATGATCTTCTCGTTCCCAGGTAGCCTCTTGGTCGGTGTGATGTGACCACTTGACTTTCAGAAATTTGATGGACTTGTTGCGGGTCTTGCGTTCGGTTTCTTCGAGAATAGCAACTGGATGCTCTCGGTAGGACAGGTCTTGTTGAAGATCAATCTCTTCAAACGGAATCATGCGCTTAGGTGCCTTGAAGCATTTTCGAAGTTGAGACACATGGAAGACATCATGAACATTGGCGAAGTTGGGAGGGAGCTCAAGTTGGTAGGCTAGATCGCCTCTTTTGCCAAGAATCTTGAAAGGCCCGACGTATCTAGGAGCAAGCTTTCCTTTGATACCAAATCTTTGGGTGCCTTTCATCGGAGACACACGGAGATAGACATGATCATCAATGTTGAAAGCCAAATCACGATGCTTGCCGTCATAGTAGCTCTTCTGACGCGACTGAGCGGCCTTGAGATTCTCACGTATGACTTTGCACATTTCTTCGGCTTCTGAGATCAAGTCATTGCCAAGAAGTTGACGTTCGCCTGTTTCAGACCAGTTGAGAGGGGTACGGCACTTTCTGCCATAGAGGATTTCAAACGGAGCTTTGCCTGCACTTGCTTGAAAGCTGTTGTTGTAAGAGAACTCGACAAATGGAAGGCAGTCTTCCCATTTCATGCCAAAAGAGATGACACAGGCTCTGAGCATGTCTTCTAGAATCTGATTCACACGTTCGACTTGACCACTAGTCTGAGGGTGAAAAGCAGTGCTGAACCTGATCTTAGTGCCCATGGCGGACTGAAAGGTGTCCCAGAACCTGGATGTGAACAAACTTCCACGGTCTGAGGATATAACTTGAGGAATGCCATGTAAGGACACAATTCTGGAAGTGTACAGCTCTGCCAATTGAGCTGCATTGATTGATTCTTTGACTGGCAGGAAGTGAGCGACTTTGGTAAGCTTGTCAATCACCACGAAGATAGAATCATTTCCTCGCTTGGATTTAGGAAAACCATTGACGAAGTCCATTTCAATGTGGTCGAACTTCCACTCGGGAATAGGAAGAGGTTGGAGAAGACCGGCTGGACGTTTATGTTCTGCTTTCACTCTTCTGCATACATCACATTCATTCACGAATTGGGCAATCTCCCTTTTCATGCGTGTCCACCAGTAAGATTGCTTGAGGTCTTGGTACATCTTGGAACTGCCAGGATGAATGGAAAGGAGAGAATCATGTGCTTCTTCCATTATGAGCTTCCTGAGACCACCTTTGGGAACAACGAGTCTGTCCTCGAAGAACAAGGTATCTCTCTCATCAACACGGAAGCACTTGTATTTCGGAATGCCCTTAGCAATAGCATGTTTCACCTTCTTCACCATGGTATCACTGAGTTGGGCCTCACGGACTTGATCTTCCAAGGTAGGAGCAATTTGAAGATTTGCAAGAAAACCCTGCGGAACAATTTGAAGGTTGAGCTTCCTGAATGCTTCACAAAGCTCAGGCTGGCACGGCTTGATAAGAAGGCTGTTGCAATATGCCTTTCTGCTCAAAGCATCTGCAATCACATTCGCCTTGCCAGGAGTGTATTCAATGCTGGGATTATACTCTTGGATCATTTCAACCCAACGAGTCTGGCGGAGGTTCAGATGCGGCTATGTGAAGATGTACTTCAAGCTCTTGTGATCAGTTAAGATGTCGACCTTTCTGCCCAACAACAGATGTCTCCACGTAATCAAAGCATGTACCACAGCTGCTAGCTTGAGATCATGTGTGGGATAGTTCTTCTCACTTGGCTTGATCTGACGAGAAGTGTATGCCACAATTCTCTTATCTTGCATAAGCACACCACCAAGTCCTTGAAGAGAAGCATCACAGAATACTTCATAGGGCTTGGATTCATCTGGAGGAGTCAGAACTGGAGCAGAGACGAGTTTTTCTTTGAGGGTTTTGAATGCCACTTCACACTCTGGAGACCAAAAGTATTTGACATTCTTCTGAAGCAAGTTGGAAAGAGGCTTGGCAATCTTGGAGAAGTTCTCAACAAACCTTCTGCAATAGCTGGCAAGACCCAGAAAACTGCGGAGCTGCTTGACGTTCTGAGGAGCTTCCCAATTGACAATTGCTTCAACATTCTCGGGATTAACTGCAATACCGTCAGCTGAGATGATATGGCCCAGGTACAAAACCTTATCGAGCCAAAACTCGCACTTGGAGAACTTGGCATAGAACTTATGCTCTCGGAGTCGATCAAGAACCAGACGTAAATGCTTTTCGTGATCTTCTTCATTCTTGGAAAACACCAGAATATCATCCAGATACACAAGCACAAACTCGCCAGTATAGGGGTTGAAGATGTAGTGCATCATCCTCGAAAAGGTAGGAGGAGAATTGGCGAGACCAAAAGACATGACGGTATATTCGTATGAACCGTAGCTCGTTCTGAAGGCCGTCTTGGGAATGTCTTCCTCACGAATGCGAATTTGATGATAGCCCATTCGGAGGTCGAGCTTAGAGAACACTTTAGCTCCTTTGAGCTGCTCGAAGAGTTCGTTGATGTTGGGGAGCGGATACTTGTTCTTTATTGTCTTCTTGTTCAATGGCCGGTAATCAACACATAGACGCTCCGTGCCATCTTTCTTCTTGACAAATAAGACACCACAGCCCCAAGGAGACGTACTAGGTCTGATGAGACCCATACTCTCCTGTTTATCAAGCTGCTTCTTCAATTCCTTCAATTCATCCGGAGAGAGCTTGTACGGACGCCGGCATGCTGGCTCAGTACCCGGCTCGAGTTCAATGACAAATTCCACCTGACGGTGTGGAGGCATGCCTGGAAGTTCTTCAGGAAAGACGTCTTGATATTCGTTCACCACCGGAATTTGAGATATGGCATTAGTTTCGCCCTTATCATTGAGAGAGAAAAGCCTGATAGTGTTATCCCTGGAGGCGAAGATAATCACATCTTCATCAGAATGAGTCATCTTGACTTCCTTTTGAGCACAATCAATGTGAGCATCATGCTGAGAAAGCCAATCCATTCCGAGGATGAGGTCAATGTCAGAATTACCAAGAACCACCAGATTAGCCAGAAAGCGATAGTCACCCATGCGAATAGACACATTCAGAGCATATATACTGGAATGCATCTGCTTTCCCAAAGAAGAAACTGCCAACTGCCTCGGTAAAGCTGCTATGGTCACACTATGCTTGGATGCAAATGGGTATGACATGAAAGAATGTGAAGCACCCGAATCAAATAACACTTTAGCTGGAAAAGAGTTCACTGGAAGGTTACCCAAAATGACATCAGAAGAATTCTCCGCTTGCGCTGCACTCATCAGATTGACCCTTGATGCCTTTGGATCATGCCTGACAATAGCTGAACTCACAGGTGGAGGAGGAGGAAGACGCTTCGGATTCGGACATCTGTTGGCATAGTGACCCTTCTGGCCACACTTGTTGCACACCACTTCAGAGAGAGGACGGAAATGAGAACCACTTGACTTTGAGCCTTGAGACTGAAACTGGTTCTTCGACTTGATGCTCGGGTTGGGTGGGTGGGAGAAACCACGTCCACCAGAGTTCTTGTTGTTGGAGTTGTTGAAGTTGTTGGAAGGAGCTCGAATCACAGGAGGAGGAGGAAGCCAGAATTTCTGATGCTTCGAGACCATCTGAGACGAAGAGGAAGAGTGAACGGCATCTTGAATTCTCTTCTTAGAAGCCTCCATCTTAAGCTGAGCTGCTTCTTGTTTCAAAGCCATGTTATAGAACTTGTCGAATTCATCCGGCTCGAACAAGGTGAGAGCAAGTTGAAGTTCATCTTTGAGACCGCCACAGAACTGGTAGATTTTGCTCTTGGCATCAGGAATGTCTTGCTTAGCATAGCGGGCGAGGTTTTGGAACTTGACATTATATTGATAGACTGTCATGGAGCCCTGCTTCAGGTTGCGGAATTGCTCACGCATACCCTCGATGACACTTGTAGGAATGTGGTGCGAGCGAAAATCCTTGCAGAAATTCTCCCAAGAGATCACTTGACCTGGCCTGGAGTCTTTGTGCTGCTGCCACCAATCAGCTGCTTGGTCTTTGAGTTGGAAGGCTGCAAACTTCACATAATCATCTTCCTTCACGTTACTGCACTCAAAATGCTTCTTTATGTCGGTTAACCAATCTTCAGCATCAAGAGGGTCGACACAGTAACTGAAAGCTTTTGGATTATTGCCCAAGAACTGGTTGAGAGTAGCATGGTGCTGCTGGTTGAAGAAATTGCCTTTATTCCCTGGAACACCCTGATTAGCTTGATTAGCTTGCATCTGCTGCATCATCTGCATCAACATTTGAGTGTTCTGAGCTGTAGTCTGCATAATCGCTCTCCAAGCCTCAGACGGAGGAGGAGGGGAAGGAGGACGTTCTGGAACCTCTTCCGCCTCTGGGTTAGCGTTGGGAACCCTTTTCGGAGCCATCCTGTAAGAGATGACCACGAATCAGCAATTGATTGACAAAAGGTATAAGCTGAATCAATGGAATGAATTGCAACAAGTCTTCACAATAATCATTCGAACAATAAGAACGAATGAAATCATTCGAACAAGAGGAACAAATGAAATTCTCAGTTAAATGATAACATCAATCTTCACGAGAAGCCACATAGGGGACAAAATGAAAATAAGAAAAACAACAAGGTACGGATGGGAACAAACACAAGAGAGGAGTTTCGTTCTAACATCTTTGTGCTGAAAGCATATGAACGCGTTACGAAAAGGTTTTGCAATCCCCGGATCAGCATAGCCAAGGATCCTTTAAGATGCAACTCCCGATCGGAACATCGGTCATAAACCACTTCACTCAATGTAGAACCACGAACTCACTAACCTGCATTCGTTGGAAGAATGCCTACGATCTACTGGATAAACCCACCTATAAATTTCCGAAAGATTCCAGTTATGCAATCAGGTGTTGGGGATACACGGGAAGCACCGCGCAATCAACTCTAAACCTACATCCAGGTGTATCCATCCTTCAACACATAACCAGTCTTTCTTGGAAACTGTTTACCTCGGACCTTCGAAAAGCATCCACTATAACAAGCTATGGCAATACTCCCGAACTACCTCCCCAGTACTGGGTGATGTCGGGGTTATCTTGCCACTGGCCGTATAGGAGAGATTTTCGATGTCGGCCGTCTTAAGTATTTAGTACTGCCGCGATATGCTTGTGACGACAATACCCCGAAGCTCAACTCCCCGGGACACTGCCACAACCCCTAATGTCAGGAGGCATCGAGAACAATATCCTCGTCACAAGAACATCGAAACAATCCCAGAATACTCGCGGGATTCCTAAAAACAATTTGGTGCAATTTTTGAAAATAGGAGAGACAAGAGTAGTTGTCAGGAGTCCTCACCAGAGAGAAAGGAGATGAGAAGCAAAGAAATCCTACTCTCCGATATAATATAGGACTCAAAAAGTTTTCAGTGTGTGCCTAGACTCGACCGTCAACGATTCGATCAAATAGTGGGGGCTCCTAGGTCGGAGAAGGCTCTGATACCAACTTGTAATGCCCAGGATGGAGTTATACCTCCTACGTGTCGAGGCACGACTTAAAGGCATAAGTCCATCCTAGAATGATCTCAAGTTTGGTAATCTTTGCACATCTCATGTAAAAGAGGGGATTGTAAACATAAATAGTTGGCTTACACTCGCCACGTCACACAAATACAATACATGTCTCAAACATCATACATTAAGAATATCACAACCCTCTAAGGGCAAAATCCAAATGTCAAGATACCAAACTTAAATAAATAAACAACAGGCGGATCGAATCCTAGTAGAAGTCTCCACTACTGATCATCCGAATAACGAACATAGTACCGACTAAGCTCCTCGTCGTACTCCCAGTCTAGCTCGGTGCCATCACCTGGATAGCTCATAGCTGGACCTGCATCTGGTGTGGTGAAGTAACTGTGAGCCACAGAGGACTCAGCAATCCCGTTCCCGGGTAACAAGACTATTCAAGCCTTGGGAGAGGAAAGGCTGAAGAAAAGAATAAGTGTTTGCAGCAGCAACTAGCAACTAGCTTACGTGAGTGAGAGCGAGAAGAGAAGCCTCGGATGAGAAGTGATCACGAAGTGATCCTAGCTACAAGCTCCACAAACATAACCCCTCCGTGTTCAACTCCCAAATCCCTATTCGGAAATTGACGGTCACGGAACACACGCTGGTAGTGTATTAGAAACATTGTGTCAAGTTATCTACAACCGGATATTAACAAGCTCCCATCTGCCACATAACCGCGGGCACGGCTTTCGAAAGTTCATAACCCTGCAGGGGCGTTTCAACTTGACCCATTACAAGCCCACAATCCGCAGAGTCGCAACTCCAAAGTGGGAAGACCCGAGTATTCTCGGAATCCCGTGCTCAAGATATACCAAACTAAGGTAAGGCTAATCCAGCAAATCCTTCCGGTGTGCCGACACCCTGATAGTAGCCGCGCGTATCTCGTCTCAGGCCACGACCGGATGGGCGATTATACAGGTGTATGCCAGATACCTCGGGTTGCCCCAAGGCGGCCCCGCAGAACCCCCGTTTCGGACCAACACTCATGTGGAGCATTGGCCCGGGGTTGTTGATTAAGAAAGAGGGTTAATTACTCCCTATGCAAGTTATTTTAGTTATTAGGCAAATAGTACCAATGTTGGGACTTGCTGGAAAAGACTTAGCACTTAGCGGTTTATCGAGGGGGTCCCATACACCCCAACCGTGTTAGGAACGCATAATCAAGGAACATAACACCGGTTTATACGGTTCCTAACGGCATGAGTGGAACAAATCACCAAGCAAAAGGCTTAGCCTTCCACCCTTGCCAATATATAGATGATTTCATTTGAAGCAATTATATAGTGTGATATAACCCAACCAAACTTCAACATGAAGCAAGCATCTTCGATCTTCACCTGCAGCTAGCAATGCTATAAGAAGGGCTGAGCGAAGCGTACTTAGCCAAGCAACGGTTTGCGTAGGTAGGGTGGTTAAACATGGCAATGGTTACAAGTAGGAGGCTGACATGAAAGACATGGGCATCGAGGCAAAACTATAGATCGAGACTACTAGCAATAGGCAAAGATAGTAATGTTATCGGGGTTCGGTCATCTTGCCTGAAGAGAAGTCGTTCGGATCGTAAGAAGGGTCCTCGTGCTCAACCTCGTTGGTAACCTCGTGCTCATACTCGTACTCGGTCTGAGCTTCTGGCTCTAAACAATACAATCACACAAGGCACAAATCAACAAGATGCAATGCGCACTCGAAAAAATGATGGATGCATGATGGATGCACTAAGGATGCACACGAAGCACGGAAAAAATAGCACTCAAGCAAAACACCTCAAACCATGATAACAATAAGATATTATGAATCTACACAGAAAATCAATCAAGTTTCATATAAGACTCGCTGAAATCGGAGTTACGGGCTAAAAGTTATGCCCGAAACAAGAAATGAGCGAAAGCTGAAAATTACAGCAACATAGCAACTTCGGAGCACCAAATAATTAAGCTACAGAACTCAAACATCATGGCAAAGGACATGAACATAAACTAGACATAACCTACAGCAAATAAGTCCAAAGGTGCACCCCCAAAGGAGCCACGGATCAATAGCAATGAGCTTGGACATATTGAACTTGACAATAAAATTCTGGCAGCAGAATTTTATTGAAACTTTGGAGCAAAAGATAAACATGCTACAGCCACTCAAATAGGCATGCGAGAACATGGATGGAAAGCCAACAATATCTACTACAAGGAACAATCAAGATCCAATCAAAATCTATCATGGTTTGTCCTAGAGCAGCAAGCAAACATGGCATCGGAACGTTACAGATTTCAGACTTAGTGAAAATCCACTAAGTCCTAAAACAGCAATTTCATCATGGCATCTAAAAGAGCATGTTTAAGTCACCTCGAAACTAAACATGGCAATTGGTAAGCACCTCATCAAAGTACACATGAAGGTGATTCCGAAACACACAAGCATGCTTCATGGAGATAAACACAACGATAGCAATGAGCTCAACAAGATGGCATTTCATAACAAGTGAAACAACATCACAGCCACATAGCACTTTGCAATGATGATAAACATGGCAAGAATAAATCTATCATGCAACCTATCACAAACAACATGTAGAGCATGGCAAGACGAACACGTGGACATGTCATTTGCATCATTCGGACAAACGAGCTAAAAGTTATCACATGGCAAAGATGGCATAAAAACATCACATAGCAGCAATTATACCGGGATGCACTCTTGCAACGGGAAAACAAGCACCTAGATGATCTCAAACATGCATGACACCAAAAGATAAAACGTAGTGCTATTCACCACGAACGTCTCGACATGCTATTTGCGCGAAACGGAGTTACACACTAAAAGATATCAGCAGTTGAATATAGCATCAGCAACTAAAAGATCTGGGACTTAGTGAAAAAAAAACATAGCAACCTCAGATCTGCAGGAAAAGGACTTGGGCCCGGGGTGGAGATGGATCCGGCCCGGCGTGGATCTGCTGCGAAGGCTTCGGCCCAGCTGGAGGGGGGGAGTGGCCTCGGGCCGGCGGGAGGCGAAGCAGGCCCGCGCGGCGGCTGAGGCGAGGCGGCCCAGGTGGAGGAAGGGCGCGGCCCAGCTGGCTGGCTGGCAGCCCGCGTGGAGGCGAGGGCCCGCTGCGGCCTGGAGCGGTGGACCCGGCGGTGGCCTGGTGCGGTGCGGTCGGGGCGAGGAGGCGGTCGGCCCGCGGGAGGCGAGGCCCGCTCGGGCGCTGGAGCGGAGGGGCGATGCGGGGTGGCGGTGCGATCGGGGCGAGGAGGCGGCTTGCGGTGGCGTGGGCCCGCCCGGGAAGGAAGCGCCCTGGAGGATCGGTGGCCCGATGATGTGGTCCACCCGGCGGTCGAAGGAGGCCGAGGCCTGGCGACGATACGAAGCGGCTGGATCGTTGACCCGAGGCGATCTGGTCGACGAAGGGAACGCGCTGGCTCGAGGCGCTCGGTCGGACGGCGCCCAGCGCGCGAGGGCGTTGACCTGGGGATCGGCTGGGTCGGTTGGGAGCTCGAGGGAAGAGCCAAGTGGCTGGTGGATCTGATAAAAAATGAGGGGGAGAGAGGAGCTAGAGGTTAGGGATGCCAAAAATAGACTAGGGTCTATTATATAGTAGAATTTAGGGTTTGGGGGATGTTTAGGTGTTTAGGAGCCCTCCGATCGCGATCCGACGGATCCGATCGCGGGGGTAGTTTAGATGGGCCTAGGAGAAGGTAGAGGGCTGCTGGAGGGGTGTTTCTGGGCCACAAGTGGAGGCACTTTGGACCCACACGAATAACTGTTGGGATAGCAAACGGAGTCCAAACGTGACGAGATTTGAGAGGCGGGTTGCACACAACAAAACAACAACACACACAACAACCTCGCGGCACACCGGTAACGTTACACGCCCAAACACCAAAGTAGGCCTACGGGACGTCACGGACACGTGAAGGAGCTCCGGAACGCGAAACGGACAACGGGAAGGAACGCGTGGAACCGGATGCAACCGACAACACAAATGCAATGCGATGCACATGTCACACACTCACACAACAAAACGACGAAAACCCGAAAGACAAAGAACCCGGAATGGAAATAGATGAAGCCGTAGGTATATTATATGCCCAAAAGGGAAAGTATTACATCCGGGGCATTACAATGGCCCAAAGAATTTGTTATACATTCTGATCTTGAATCTTCGAAGCACATTAAAAGTCAAGCAAAACTGAACCGTAGACATACTAAATGGGACACTTTGGCGTGAAGAAGATGGAAGACGTACTTGCTACACATTTATTTTGGCTAAAGATGAGACATGATGTTGAGCGTTTTGTTGCTCGCTGCACTACATGTCAAAAAGCTAAGTCACGACTCAATCCTCATGGTTTATATATGCCTTTGCCTGTCCCTAGTATTCCTTGGGAAGATATATGGACTTTGTTTTGGGTTTACCTCGAGCAAAGAAGTGGAGGGATATCATATTTGTTGTCGTGGATAGGTTCTCGAAGATGGCACACTTTATACCATGTCATAAAAGCGATGATACTGCTAATGTTGCTAATTTTTTCTTTTGTGAAATTATTCGCTTGCATGGTGTGTGATGCGGAGCATCCCAAGGTCATCCCCATGGGCCTACCATCGCCTCACCAAGTGCTCCAAGGACCAATGACACGTGCTCGTGCTAGAGCTCTCGAGACCGAGGTGACATCTCTCCTTGTCCAACTTCCATATGAATCATGTGAGACATGGCTACTACTTCAGGCGGATGTGTCTTGTGTGCTTAGGTATCAAGAAGACCCCATCGGAGAGGCTCATGAAGATGGGCAAGTCACCAAGTTCACGGATGAAGCATTACATCGACGGATGCTGGAGAAAGTCCCAGGCCCCGGACATCCGGCCCCTGGACCAGCAGCTACAGAACAACCCCCGCAGCCGAAGCTACAAGGCCCGCACATCCGGCCCGGCAGGCCCCGCACATCTGGTCTTGAGCCCCGAAATCCGGCGCCCCCACCACAGAAGCATACTCGTGGCTGGCCTCGTTAGCCTGGACATCTGGCGCCAAGCCCGGACATCCGGCGCCTCCCGACAGCCCGGACATCCGGCCCGACGCCCGGACATCCGGCTCCTGAATGCCTGCGTGCATTTCTTCTGGGCCGTGGCCCATGTATCCCCTCGCCCTCTAGACTATATATACTCCTTCACCTTCCCCTTTCTAGGGTTAGCTTTGTGATAGCTCATTTGATACCTCGAGCTTTGCTCATCTAGTGGTTCATCTCCTCGAGAGTGACTGCGGACCCTCTTCGGAGAAGATCCACACGGATTGAAGACCTCCACTACGGAGAAGATCCTACGGGATACCCTCAAGACCTCCTTCCAGAGAAGACTACCTTGTATCGTCCGTTGTTGACCATGGATCGTGTATCTCATTATGTATCATGGATCTAGCACTTGTGTGACCATCTTCATGTTGATTTGAGTGTTCCTCTTGACTGTTTTCCCTCGTGATTCCCCTTTGTGTTCTTTGTGTTCATCATAGGTTTCCCTCCTCTTCATGGAAGATCGGCCTAGATTGGGTTAACACCGCATCATATGGTATCAAGAGCCATGGTTTCTCATGAAATTGGAGCCCCTACCCGTGTTTTCTAGCTTGTTTTTGTTGTGTTCATCCCAATTTCGAAAATTCCCCACCAAAAATAGCCCCAATTTTTTGTGTGATATGTTGATTTGACGAGATTTTGTTGAATTTGTTCCACGGATTTGCTGTCCACGAGTGGATCTAGCTTTTCCCCACTTTTTACCCAATTTTGATCCGCAAAATCCGACGAATTTGGCCCCGGAAGTAATCTGGTCCACGGAGTTCATCAGGGCCTCGGGCACCCCGGACATCTGGCCCGTGCCCCGGACATCCGGCCTGGCCCGGACATCCGGACTCTTGCCCGGACATCCGGCCTCCCGCAGCCAAAACCCTCCTATCCGCACCACTTTTCACTTAGTTCCCGCCATTTTCGTTCGGTATCCCACCAAACCTTCCGCATACCACCACCACTTCCGCAACCACCATCGCCTAACCGCTACGATTTTGACAATTTTGTCTCACTTTGCCTTGGATACTTGTGTTGTGGTTTCACCGTTTCCTTGGATGTTTTGGCTACCTTGGAACGGAACGACTACGACAACACCACCTCTCATCCTCGGCAAGGACGGTAACATCGACGACACCTTATTCATCCTACCTTGCAATTGCACTGTCACCCTATAGACCATTTTGCGTAGCTTTCCCATCGAGACTAGCCATTTGAGTATTGCCGGGCCACGACACTTGTGCACCTTAGTGATAGTCATAGATATTGCATATTACATCATCATATCTACGTGTGACACAAGAGTGTCCTGCATACACAATAGCTACCTTGATACGTGAAGCATGCATAAGTGGCCAAAGAAAGAGCTCACAAGCTTTTAAGCATCAAGAGCCATCAAAATCTTATAAGAAAAAGGACAATAGCATCATACGCCTTGCATCAAAAGAGATCATATGAGATAGCAATACATCATCGTGTGCTCAAGCATCGGCACATCATACACTCATAGTATACTTGTGATAGGAAGTCGTTATGTTTTGCCTCTTATAGGTCGTGCACAAGTGTGTATCCGCCTATTAAGCAATCGGTTAGCGTCTCTCTAGTGTTGTGCAACAAGAGCATTTTCCGTGGTTTCCACATTTCCGCTCACCCTTGGTTGCACAACCACAATTATCTATCTGTGCGTGTGTTCCGTGTGCTACCTATTGCTTGTGATCTACTTGTTGCATGAGCAAATTGTGAATCATTTTCAACATTTTGAGTCATTTTGACAATTGCATTGAATTTGTGCCACCATCCTAACCAAGCTCCTCGCAAAGCTTTACTTGTGTAGGTGTGAGAATCGACAGAAAGTGGTACCAATAGTGCCATTTCCGGGTTACAATAGTGAGTGATCATTGATCCATTTTCTACTTCGGTCAATGAACTTTTGGTATTTTCTTCTCCTGTCTCCCACTCACATTCTTGCTTGTAATGATGGATAAGCCTAGTACATCTACGAACCCGCTCTTTGATGTTCCTCAAGAATCGAACAACTATGTCACCAAACTACATCTCTTCGGTCTCCAACGAGTTCTACATCAAGAGAGTCAAGCTATGCAAGAGCGTATTGAGCTAGTCGCCTCCGACGCGTGCCAATTTGAAGCACGCACACGCGAGCAATTCGACATCATCAATACCAACATATCTACCCAATTTGACAAGCTACGGACTTTGATAGTCAACCGACGCTCCTCATCCACATCTTCTCAAAGAAGAAGCCGCTCAAGTCGTCATACCGACTACACGTCCGGCTCAAGTACACCTACATCGAACACTCTTCGTCAAGCCGCACGTCAAACTCAACATGACAACCGGAACCCCTTTCATGACAAGAGTTCACAAGTGCTATTTGAAGAGTAAGAAAGTCGACATCGTCAAAACCAAGCAACACTTGAGCAAGCGCAAGAACGTCAATGAGTACGCCAACAACAACAAGAGCGAGCACGTCAACACCAAGAAGAACAAGATGCCGAGGCTCAACGTCAAGCACAACAACGCCGAGATGCTCCAGCTCTTGAGGTGCAACAAGCACTACGCGATTCACATCAAAATGTGGCAACTCACAATCAAAAAATTCATCTAGAAGAGGAGTTCCTTCGAGATGACATGCAAGAGAGGCGCCAGCAAGCACGAATGCAACAAGAAGTTCCTCCTCAAGCGCGACAAGAGCAACAAGCTCACCAAGAACCAAAAGCTTGGCAAGAACAATATGACAATGAACATCAACTCCACCAAGGGCAACATGAGATTGACAATCGGCCAAATCTAGACCGCCCTCACAATAGGCAAGCAAACAATGAAGAGCATCGCTATGGCAAGCTTAATTTCACCATGCCAAAGTTATCCGGAAGCATTGATCCCAAAGACTACCTATCATGGGCATTGAAAGTAGACAAGATCTTTCGCCTACACAACTTTGATGAAGAAAAGAAGATTGCAATGGCGTCACTTGAGTTCCAAGATTATGTTCTCATTTGGTGGTAGAAATTCATCGAGAGAAGACAAGCAAAATGTGAACCACCTATCACTACTTGGGCTCAAACGAAGGAAGTCATGAGAGCACATTTCGTGCCAACACACTACAACCATGACTTGTTCAAGAAGCTGCAACTCCTCAAGCAAGGAACCAAGTCTGTTGAAGAGTACTACAAGGAGATGGAGATTGCCATGATAAGAGCCAACATAACGGAAGAGGAAGAGCAAACAATGGCGAGATTCTTGAATGGACTCAACTATCCTATCAAGAAGATTGCGGACTTTCAACCATACACAAATCTCCTCGAGCTAGTACACCAAGCAACCAAAGCGGAGCGACAAGTTCAAGAGGACTACAAGTACTCCAAGTTAAACTCCGAGAACTACGGCTCCTACAACCAAGCTTCAACGACTTTAGCTCCTCCTACCTCTACCAATCCATCTACAAGCTTCAGTGACAAGTCAAGCTACAAGAATCCGACTACATCAAGTCGTCCTCCACCAACCAACTTCAAGCCAAGAGCTTCATCATCTACAAATACAACCGAGGACAACTCCAAGACGAGTTCCATCAAGTGTTTCAAATGCCAAGGGCGAGGCCACAAGTCACTTGAATGCAAGACCGTTCGTACCATGATCATTAATGATGACGGATCCTATGACTCAATGAGTGACGATGAGATGGAAGCCCTTGAACATGTAGCTATGCATTTTGCGACAATGACGGGAGTCCCAATCTCGTTGTCTCCAAGGTCTTGACACTCCAACATCAACAAGATGACGATCAACGTTGTCACATCTTCCATACCAAGGTCGACATCAATGGACGCTCCGTCAAGGTTATCATCAATGGAGGAAGTTGTCATAACTTGGCCAGTGAAGAGCTATGCAACAAGCTACAGTTGGTCAAGACAAACCACCCTCATCCCTACAAGGTCCAAAGGCTTAACGACGCCGGAACCATTCGAGTCGAGCACACCGTGCAAGTATCCTTCAAGATAGGAGCTTACAAAGACATCTTGGAGTGTGATGTTGTTCCTATGTCCGTGTGCCACCTCCTCCTTGGACGACCATGGCAATACGACCGTGGCATTAACCACAACAGACGGGCCAACCATTATAACTTCAAGATGAAGGGCAAAGAGTTCGTGCTACGCCCAATGTCACCAAGTAAAGTGATTGCCGACAAGCAATCGCCTACCAACCATCGTGGAGAGATTGGTGAGAGTGTGAACCACCAATAGGGGAGTGAGAGCCACAAGCCAAATATAAGTGACTCCACGATGAGCGACAAGAAACAACTAGTGCTATTTGCCACCAAAAGTGAGATGAGAGAAGTGTGTGAGAACCCCTCGAGTGTCTTTCACCTTGTGCTCTTATGCAAAGGGGAAGCAAAACCTACTAACACTTCACCACCTCTACCTTTAGTGTTGTCTCAATTATTGCAGGAATTCTCGGACGTCTTTCCCAATGAGCTACCATCGGGTCTACCTCCACTTTGTGGCCTTGAACACCGCATCGACCTCATACCCGGCGCACCACTTCCAAACAAGGCTCCTTACCGCGTCAACCCCGAGGAAACCAAGGAGATACAACGACAAGTGCAACAACTCATTGACAAAGGTCATGTACGTGAAAGCTTAAGCCCTTGTGCTGTTTCGGTTATTCTCGTGCCTAAGAAATACAGAAGTTTTCGCATGTGCTCCGATTGTCGTCCGATAAATGCTATCACCGTTAGATACCGTCAACCTATCCCATGTTTAGACGACATGCTCGATGAATTATGTGGTGCTACCATCTTTTCCAAAATTGATCTTAAAAGTGGCTATTACCAAATTCGCATTCAAGAGGGTGATGAGTGGAAAATGGCTTTCAAAACCAAGTTTGGGTTATATGAGTGGTTAGTCATGCGTATGGGCTTATCGGAGGCGCCCGACTCATTTATGCGTCTCATGCATTTTGTTCTACGACCTTACATAGGTGTCTTTTTAGTGGTTTACTTTGATGACATCCTCGTCTTTAGCAAGTCACTAGAGGATCACGTGACACACATCCGTATGGTTTTGCAAACCCTCCTAAAAGAGAGCTTATATTCTAACATGGATAAATGCACTTTTGGCGTTGATAAGGTAGTTTTCCTAGGATTTGTCGTTTCTTCACAAGGTGTTCATGTTGATGAAACTAAAACTGAAGCAATTAAAACTTGGCCACAACCAACGAATCTCCAACAAGTGCATAGTTTTCTTGGTTTAGCCAGTTTCTAAGCACAATCTCTATGCCTCTACACGCCTTGAGCAAGAAGAACGCACCCTTTATTTGGGGCCCTTCGCAAGACACCGTGTTCAATGAGTTAAAAATCTTGCTTACTCACGCACCACTCCTTGCCCTACCAAAATTTGACAAGCCGTTTGAGATCCATTGTGACGCTAGTGGTATCGGCATAGGAGGTGTGCTAATGCAAGAAAAATGCCCCATTGCGTATTTTAGCGGGAAACTTTCCGGAGCGCAACTTAACTACCCCATTTATGATAAAGAGCTCTATGCCTTGGTGAGAGTTTTGCGTGTTTGGGAACACTATCTTCGCCCTCATGAATTCATTCTTCACACGGACCATGAGACGCTCAAGTATCTCAAGGGTCAAACTAAGTTAAACAAGCGTCATGCTAAGTGGAGTGAGTTCATTGAGTCTTTTCCCTATGTCATCAAATACATCAAAGGCAAAGAGAATGTTGTGGCGGATGCGCTTTCCCGCAAGTGCATGCTTGTTACCCAACTCGAGTTGAATGTTATTGGTTTTGAGCACATAAAAGACTTGTATGAGCATGATCCTTTCTTTGCAAATCCTTATACTAAGTGTTTGAATCACACTTCTTGGGAACGATAATACATAAAAGATGGATATCTTATGAGAGCTAACAAACTTTGCATTCCCGAGTCTTCGTTTCGTTTGCTCCTTTTGCAGGAATCTCATGGAGGAGGACTCATGGGACACTTTGGATGCGACAAGACATTTGCTACGCTCTCTAAGAACTACTTTTGGCCCAAGATGTTCTGTGACGTCTCACGCCTCACCAACCGATGCTCTACATGTCGCAAAGCTAAGTCAAAAGCTCAGTCTCATGGTCTTTACATGCCACTTCCTATTTCACACCATCCATGGGAAGATATAAGCATGGACTTTATACTTGGATTTCCTAGGACTCAAAATGGAAAGGATTCCGTGTTTGTTGTCGTGGATAGATTTTCTAAAATGGCTCATTTCATTCCTTGTAACAAGATCGACGATGCTTCACATGTGGCAAATCACTTTTGTAGGGAAATCATTCGTCTACATGGAGTGCCCAAGACTATTGTGTTGGATCGGGACGTCAAGTTCTTGCGCTACTTTTGGAAGACTCTATGCGCCAAAATCAGCATCAAGCTCCTCTTCTCTTCGGCATATCATCCACAAACCGACGGCCAAATGGAGGTGACGAACCACACACTTTCAATGCTTCTTCACGTGTTGATCAAGAAGAACATCAAGGAATGGGACCAATGCTTGCCCATCGCCGAGTACGCCTACAACCGCGCAAGACATTCGACTATCGGCAAGTCCCCCTTCGAGGTCGTCTATGGCTTCAACCCGTTGTCCCCATTGGACATCCTACCCCTACCTCTACAAGAGCGCATCAACATGGGCGCAAGTGCACGAGCAAACTATCTCAAGAAGGTGCATGAATATACAAGGGCAATGATCGAGCGACAAGTACATCGCCTCACCACCAAGCTCAACGTCAACAAGGCACCAATGGTGTTCCAACCGAGAGATCTTGTATGCCTTCATCTTCACAAGGACCGCTTCCCCAACGAGCGCAAATCCAAATTACTACCTCGCGCCGACGGATCCTTCAAGGTGCTAGCACGCTACAACAACAATGCCTACAAGATCGACATTCCACGCGACAAGTGCAACGCGAGCGATATCTTCAACGTCAAGGATCTCTCTCCTTTCCATGGTGATGAAGATTTCTATCAGAGGTCGGATATTTCCCAAGGGAGGGGAGATGATGCGGAGAATCCCAAGGTCATCCCCATGGACCTACCATCGCCTCACCAAGTGCCCCAAGGACCAATGACACGTGCTCGTGCTAGAGCTCTCGAGACCGAGGTGACATCTCTCCTAGTCCAACTTCTATATGAATCATGTGAGACATGGGTACTACCTCAGGCAGATGTGTTTTGTGTGCCCAGGTATCAAGAAGACCCCATTGGAGAGGCTCATGAAGATGGGCAAGTCACCAAGTTCACGGATGAAGCATTGCATCGAGGGATGCTGGAGAAAGTCCCAAGCCCCGGACATCCGGCCCCTAGACCAGCAGCTACAGAACAGCCCCCGCAGCCGAAGCTACACGGCCCGGACATCCGGCCTCGATGCCAGGACATCCGGCGCCTCCCGACAGCCCGGACATCCGGCTCCTGAATGCCTACGTGCATTTCCTCTCGGCCGTGGCCCATGTATCCCCTCGCCCTCTAGACTATATATACTCCTTCACCTACCTCTTTCTAGGGGTTAGCTTTGTGATAACTCATTTGATACCTAGAGCTTTGCTCATCTAGTGGTGCATCTCCTTCAGAGTGACTAGGGCCCCTCTTTGGAGAAGATCCACACGGATTCAAGACCTCCACTACGGAGAATATCCTACGGGATACCCTCAAGACCTCCTTCCAGAGAAGACTACCTTGTATTGTCCGTTGTTGACCATGGATCGTGTATCTCGTTATGTATCATGGATCTAGCACTTGTGTGACCATTTGTGACGCCCGAGACCGACGTCCCAGAAGATTCCAGAAGATTCCAGATGTTCCGGGTTGCCCGTGTGTTCTTTTGTGCTTGTGTAATTTTTTTTTTGCATTGCATCATGTCATCATGCCATCATGTCATATTTATTTTTTGCATCTCAACCTAAATAAATCGTGTGGACCTTCGGTCCATTTAAATCGAGGGAAGAATGACTTCTCTTTATAACATATAAAAGTCTCTCATTATTATTAGGGAGCTATATAATAATATTCCATTGCTTCGGAATCACCATAACACACTTGCATAATTTCCCCATGTCTTTTCACTTCGAGTTTCACCTTCAAAATTCTTGCCAATAATTCTTTTCCGTTGTTTCGAGGTTCCTCCAAAAATTCGAACATTTTTGGACACTTCATTAATCAAGTCTTAGTTCAAACCTATTTGAATTAAATTCAAATATGTTTGAATTATTTTTTCCGATCATGCATTTTCTATTTTTCTCGGTCCTTGCTCATTTTATGATGCCCGAGAAAAATGCTCCCATGTGCTATCTTTTCCCTAACCCCCTCCTTTTTTTTCGTTCTTCTCTTTTGTTTCTGCTAAGAAATAAAAAAGAAAGAAGTGCAGCCTCTTGGGCCTCTCTCCAGCCTTCCCTGGCCCCTCTCCTACTGCAGCCTCCTTTTTCCTTCCAGCGGCCCGCTTCTCTCCCCCTCCAGCCTTTCGGCCCATCCCAGAGGCCCAGGCCTCCTGGCCCACTCCGGCCTCCACCGAACCCTAGCCCGAGCTCGCTCCAGCCCCTCGCTCTCTCCCTTACCCTCTATCGTTGTCGCACTCTTTTTCCTCTCCCCGACCCGCATCGGTCGCCCCTTCCCCGATCCCCTTCTCCCTCTGTCGCTCCCGAACCCTCACCCCTCGATCTCCTTCCCTCGCCGCACTCCCCAGCGCCTGGCGCCCTCGTTCGTCTTCGCCCTGGCCCCAGCCAGCGCTCGCCTCGACGCCCGGCCGCCCCGAGCGCCATGGCCCCTCCGGCTCTGGCCTAAGCCCTCGTTCCCATCGGCTCCCTCCAGTCCGTCCTCGCCGGCCCTCCCGCGCCAGGGGCCCCGAGCCGCTGTGTGTGCGCGTCGTGGTCGTCCTCTAGGCCAAGCCGCCGCGACGCCACCCTCCCTCCGTTCCAGCTCCTCCCGACGCCTTCCTTCCAGCGCCTAGGAGCGCCCGGAGCTATGAGTCCAGCGCTCCCCTCCGTCCTCAGTGCGCCCTGCGCCGAGCAGAGGCCCTCGCCCCGGGCGTCCGCCTTCGTCGCCGCCCCAGCGGTCTCCATCCCGCGCCAGGGCGCCGCTCCCCTTGTCAGGCCAGGACTCACCGCACCAGAGGCCTGCCGCGCCCTCGTCGTCCCTCTGGCCGGCCAAAAGCCGCGGCCCTCAGCGCCCTTCTCCTCCGGCCAGGAGCCCTCGTCAGCTTCGCAGCGTCGGCCAGGGCCATCCTCCCTCCGTTCTCCTTCCAGCCGCGGCCGTGCTGCTGTTTTTTGTTTGTGTTGTGTTTTGTTTTTGTTTTGTGTGCCTGTGCTGTAATTTTTGTCAGATGACCCGTGTACGACTACCGGCGACCCGACCAAGTACCTCTTCGGAGACAAGAACAACTACGAACGAAAACGCCTCCGAGAACAAGTACCGCGACCGACTCGACAAGTACCTCTTCGGATGCGTCAAGTTCCACTACTTCCACTACTGTCGCAAGGACGAGATCCCAAGTACCACGACGATGCGCCGAGTACCACTACGTCCGACGCCACGACAAGTACCCCTACACGGCGAAACGAAAAGTACCACTACCGACGCCGGAGCCATCGGAACGAGTACCCATACCGATGACCATGAACAACTACCGCCGTCGTGGAACCGGCAAGAACGAACGGAACGAGTACATCTACCGCCGCCCGAGTACAACTACTTCCCTCTACGGCCATGTACAACTTCTTCCACTACGTTCCTCGACGATCGCGAACCGCCCCGAAACGAGAGTTTCGAAGGTATAACTCGAGACGATGACCCGTGGATGCTTGCTTGTGGGTTGTATGAAATGTTTGCCCTTGTGTGCTCCGTGTCCGTTTCGTCCCTTTTGTCATGTTCCTCGGTTGCCTCGTCGCCGACTCGTGGGAACCCGGTAACGGGATCACCCCACCTCTTTCATCTCGTTTGACTCGCTTCGTCACCTTTTGCACCGGACTCTCAACGAGTTACCGGAACCGAGGTGTTGCGTTGCATCATTTCGGATCGTTGCCGTGGCACCCTTCTTCCACCACGGTGACAATACTCATATCTTGTTAATTGTCAACTTTTAATAAAACTTGCAGAAACTTGATCATGTCATCCGCATCATGTTAACAACACTAAAATGTTAATTGTTGTTGCTTTATAATTATTAAACATGCTCATGGGGATTTTCCGGATATGTTGTTGTTATTTTTCCGGCCTCATTTAAAATGTCTTAATAGTGTAGTTTTATTATGCCTCACCTCTTGCCATGTTAACCAACATTTAACCTTGTCTTGTAAATAAACGAGAGTCAATTAAATAATTAATGTGGTGTTTCGTCAATATGCAACTCGTTGCATATTGAGCTCCACTTAACTTGTAGTATTTGTTTGTGCACTTGCCATGCCATGCTTTTAAACCGGACATGCATCATGCTTGCTTGTGCATCGTATGCCATGTTTATGCTTGTGTGTTTACCGTGTTGTTTCTTTCTTTCCGGTTGCTTCTCTTGTTAGCTTCGGTTGCGTTCCGGAGTTGTGAGGATTCTCTCGACTGTGTTGCTCCGTCTACTTCATGGATCCGTTCTTCTCCCTTGTGGAATCCCAGACAAGATGACCGAACCCGGATACCATTACTATTTTTGCCTATTGCTAGTAGTTCCGCTCTATAGTTTTGCCTCGATGCCCATGATCTTCTTGTCAGCCTCCTACTTGTAACCATTGCCTTGTTTAACCACCCTACCTACGCAAACCGTTGCTTGGCTAAGTACGCTTCGCTCAGCCCCTCTTATAGCATTGTTAGTTGCAGGTGAAGATTGAAGATGCTTGCTTCATGTTGAAGTTTGGTTGGGTTATATCACACTATATAAATGCTTAAAATGAAATCATCTATATACTGGCAGGGTGGAAGGCTAAGCCTTTTGCTTGGTGTTTTGTTCCACTCATGCCGTTAGGAACCGTATAAACCGGTGTTATGTTCCTTGATTATGCGTTCCTAACACGGTTGGGGTGTATGGGACCCCCTTGATAAACCGCTAAGTGCTAAGTCTTTTCCAGCAAGTCCCAACATTTGGTACTATTTCCCTCATAATAACAACTTAATTAAATAATTAAATTTGCATAGGGGGTCGCGTCCCCGAGGATTCTTAATTCTACATAGCAGGGGGGGGCCAGTGCCGATGGTGTTGGTCCCAAACGGGGAGACTGCAGGGCCGCCTTGGGGCAACCCGAGGTATCTGGTATAACCTGTAGGATCGCCCATCCGGTCGTGTCCTGAGACTTAGATACGCGCGGCTACTATCAGGGTGTCGACACGCCGGGAGGATTTGCTGGATTAGCCTTACCTTAGTTCGGTTTAACTTGAGCACGGGATTCCGAGAATACTCGGGTCTTCCCACCTATGGAGTTGCGACTTCGCGGATCGTGGGCTTGTAATGGGTCAAGTTGGAACACCCCTGCAGGGTTTGAACTTTCGAAAGCCGTGCCCGCGGTTATGTGGCAGATGGGAGCTTGTTAATTCCGGTTGTAGATAACTTGACACAATGTTTTCAATACACTACCAGCGTGTGTACCGTGACTGTCAATTTCCGAATAGGGATTCGGGAGTTGAACACGGTGGGGTTATGTTTGACCGGCTTTAGCTAGGATCACTTCGTGATCATCTTTCGACCGAGGCACTTCTCTTCTCGCTCTCTATTACGTAAGTTAGTGCTAGTTGCTGCTGCAGACTCTTGTTGTTCCTTCACCTCTCGTTCTTTCTTCAGCCTTGTCCTCACCCAAGGCTTAAATAGTCTTGTTACCCGGGAACGGGATTGCTGAGTCCTCTGTGGCTCACAGTTACTTCACCACACCAGATGCAGGTTCAGTCGAGTTCGATGCAGGAGTTGGATCAGTTCTTCATCGGGAGCTCGATGAAGTTTGTGGCCGTTTGCTTGTGACGTTTCGACGATCAGTAGTGGTTTCTACTAGGATTCGATCCTGACCTGTGGCTTTATGTTGTTTTGGTATCTTTCTTTTGGATCTTCACCCGTAGTCGGGTTGTGATGTTTTGAATGATGGTTGTTTATGTAATGTATTGTGTGAAGTGGCACTCGTAAGCCAACTATCTCCTTTTGCAATTTAATCCCTCTTTTACATGAGTTGTGCAAAGATACCAAACTTGAGATCATTCTAGGATGGGCTTATACCTTTAAGTCGTGCCTCGACACGTAGGAGGTATAGTCCCATCCTGGGCATTACAAGTTGGTATTCAGAGCCTTCTCCGACCTAGAAGCCCCCACTGATTGATCGAATTGTTGACGGTCGAGTCTAGGCACACACTGAAAATGTTTTGAGTCCTATATTTATATCGGAGAGTAGGATTTCTTTGCTTCTCATCCCCTTTCTCTCTGGTGAGGACTCCTGACGATTACTCTTGTCTCTTCTACTTTCAAAAATTGCACAAATTTTTTTTTAGGATCCCGCGAGTATTCTGGGATTGTTTCGATGTTCTTGTGACAAGGATATTGTTCTCGATGCCTCCTGTTACCGAGGAGTTGAGCTTCGGGGTATCATTGACACAAGCATATCGCGGCAGTACTAAATACTTAAGACGGCCGACATCGAAAATCTCTCCTATACGGCCAGTGGCAAGATAACCCCGACATCACCCAGTACTGGGGAGGTAGTTCGAGAGTATTGCCATAGCTTGTTATAGTGGATGCTTTTCGAAGGTCCGAGGTAAACAGTTTCCGAGAAAGACTGGTTATGTGTTGAAGGATGGATACACCTGGATGTAGGTTTAGAGTTGATTGCGCGGTGCTTCCCGTGTATCCCCAACACCTGATTGCATAACTGGAAACTTTCGGAAATCTATAGGTGGGTTCATCTAGTAGTTTCTAGGCATTCTTCCAACGGATGCACGATATGAAGTTTGGGGTTCTACATTGAGTGAAGTGGTTTATGGACTTGTTCTGATCGGGAGTTGCACCTTAAAGGGTCCTTGGCTATGCTGATCCGGGGATTGCAAAACCCTTTTGTAACATGTTCCATGAGCTTTCAGCACGAAGATGTCGAACGAAACTTCTATCATGTATTTGTTCTATCTGATCCTTGTTCCTTTTATTTACTTTTTGTTCTCTCAACTGGCTTCTCGTCAAGTTGATGTACCGCGGAATTCATTCGTTCAATTCTCTGTTCGGATGATATTGTGAAGATCATGTTGCATATCTACCCTTTGTTCTTGTTTTGATTCTGGTATTCGAGTTGCTTCGATGTCAAATGTTGATTCCATAACCTTCCTAATCGGTATTCTCATATTTCTATGGGAGTGCTAATTCTTCTTGATCATCAAGATGATCATGTTAAATTCTTTTCAACCGGTGTGCCTTCTCTTCAAGTTATTCCATACGGACGTCGTTGAGAAATCTGACGATTGTCTGTTTCATTCATCCCAAGTTGTCTTTGTTTTCCCCACCCTCCCTCCCTTCTTCTTCTTGGAGTCAGAATTCTTAATCAAGTATCCATTTTATTCATGTGATGTTTCTCATTCTTTTCCTTCAATGTTCTTATCCGGTGATTTATCTTGAAGATGCTCAAGAGCTTCAAGTTCATCATTCTTTTGTTCTCTAATTCTGCCGGTGGATGTAATTCAAGATTTCGGCGTTGATCTTATCCTTTTCCTCATTTCATAATGCTTTCTTATTCTGGTGCACCAATTAGTCATTCTCCTCTTGCTATTCATATCCGGAGTGCTCAAGATTCATAATTCCATTCTTAATCCGTTCAAACTATTTTGAGATTGATATCTCATCCAAGCCATTTAATTCAACCGGTGCAATATCTCTTAAGCAATCTTTTCCAACGGTGATTTCTTTGAGTGGGCCCTAACCCACAGGTCTTTTCCCAGGATCTTACCTGACTCTTCTATTTCCGGAGTTATACTCAAATTCTTTTCAAGTGTGACGTAAGAATGATTTCCATCAGTCACATGCCTTCCCCAAGATCGCTTTCAAATTCTTTTCATCGTTGGTTCAACCTTTTTAATTCTTCATTCCGGAGTGCTCAACAATTCATGGTGGTGTATCTCATCGTCTTCTCAGTTTTTGAAGACCGGAGAAGAGTTTCTCTTAAATTTTGACCCGTTCTTTTGATGAGTTGTGATTCTAGCTTCATGCCATCCTCATTATTGTTCCGTTTGTGAGGAATTCTTTTCTTACCCATCCGACACTTTTCATGAATTCTTTTCTTTGTGTTCCTCCGAAGGCCATCATTTCAGAATATTTCTTCGTTCTCAGTCTTCAACTTCGTCCTCCAAATATTCTTCATTGATGTCTCTTCGTTCATCTCCATATTCTTACGGTGGTTCTTTCAAGTTTACCCTTCCGTTGTTATCATTTTAATTCATTTGTTCTTTTCATAATCCTACCGGTGGTTCGTTGAATACTTATCCAAACTTGTGCTAGATCTCTCTTTAATTCTTTCCAACGAGAATAAGTAGTATGCCAAATCCTTTGGTTGTCATCAATTTAAATTGGTGAAGGAGATGCATTACATAATTCTTATTCTTATTCCTTCAAGGTGATTTAATTCTTTTGTCTGGTGCTTGTTCATCATATCATATCCTTGGTTCCAAGTTGTTCATCTTGTTTTCCGGAGTTCCAAGTTATTTCAATTATATCATTTCAATGCTCAATCTAATTCATCGCAGGCCTTGAATCTTATTCTTTCATCTTTCACTTCTCATGCTTGCATTACCGGAGTTCTTCATGGTGGTTCATCATGTTTTAATTCATCCTCGAAGGCTTCATCAAGATTCTTGTTGGAGCTCAAGCTTTCTTCTTGCATTTCCAAGTGCAATCCTGTCTACCTTATCTTTTCAGATGGTGTTATGTCATTCTTGTCAATTCCTTCATGTTTCATGATTCACAAGTTGTCAAGAATGAGATATTTAAAACCATCATTTCTTTTTCTTCAGGAGATCTTTTCAACCCTTCAATTTATTCGTTGGAGTTATCTTGGGTTGTATTTCACCTAAAGCTTTTCCCTAAGGATTTTGCTATTGTGGTGCTTATAAATGACCCAAGTTCTTCATTTTTCATTCCCGTGAATAAGTTTTCGTCTCCTTGTTGATCTCAATCCATTCAAATGTTTCGTCTGTGGCTGGTTGTCACCTCTTAATTTTGAGATGTTTTCCATAAGTCCACATCAAGCTTATTCTTTCGTTGTTGAATTTTCAACAATTCTGTTCAACCCTTCTTTGTAAGGATGCTCTTTCAAATTCAATTTTGAGAGATGTTGTCATTTTCTTCTCCATTCATTCTTTCATTGAACTATATTCTATTCTTTCATTCCGGAGGCATTGTTATGTTGCTCTCTCCAAATCATATTATCGTTTTATCGAGATCATGTTCTTTCCTTGTTTATCTATTTATCCGGAGTGTTGTATTCTTCATTCAAGTTCTCTCATCTTATCTAGTTTTGCCTGTCTTTTCAACCGGAGTGCTGTCTGAATCTTTCTTACCTCTTGTGCCATCCTTTCAATTGTTTCAGAGGCAATGTGTTGTTCTTTTCATCAAGTATCACTTCATCTTCTCTAATTCTTGTTAATTCCTTCCATTTTCAGACGGAGTGCTGCCCAAATTCTGTCATTCTTATTCCTTGGCTATACCATTGCAGTTTCTTATTCTTTTGGTTCATGAGCTCTTGTTTCATGTCTTTCAACCTCCAAGGTTCTCGTAATGCTCCTTGTTCTCTTTTCTAACGGAGTGTTTCATCTTCGTTCATCTCCGTTGCATTCTTTCTTTCAACTTGTCTAACCTCTCAAGGTTCTTTGGTTTCACTCGTTCGTCTAAGAAGCAACTTTGTTTTACCTCTTCCCCTTCCGTTTTTACCCGGTGATATCTCTAGGATCTCGGGTCGAGATCCTCTGTTAGTGTGGGAGAGTTGTGACGCCCGAGACCGACGTCCCAGAAGATTCCAGAAGATTCCAGATGTTCCGGGTTGCCCGTGTGTTCTTTTGTGCTTGTGTTATTTTTTTTGCATTGCATCATGTCATCATGCCATCATGTCATATTTATTTTTTGCATCTCAACCTAAATAAATCGTGTGGACCTTCGGTCCATTTAAATCGAGGGAAGAATGACTTCTCTTTATAACATATAAAAGTCTCTCATTATTATTAGGGAGCTATATAATAATATTCCATTGCTTCGGAATCACCATAACACACTTGCATAATTTCCCCATGTCTTTTCACTTCGAGTTTCACCTTCAAAATTCTTGCCAATAATTCTTTTCCGTTGTTTCGAGGTTCCTCCAAAAATTCGAACATTTTTGGACACTTCATTAATCAAGTCTTAGTTCAAACCTATTTGAATTAAATTCAAATATGTTTGAATTATTTTTTCCGATCATGCATTTTCTATTTTTCTCGGTCCTTGCTCATTTTATGATGCCCGAGAAAAATGCTCCCATGTGCTATCTTTTCCCTAACCCCCTCCTTTTTTTTTCGTTCTTCTCTTTTGTTTCTGCTAAGAAATAAAAAAGAAAGAAGTGCAGCCTCTTGGGCCTCTCTCCAGCCTTCCCTGGCCCCTCTCCTACTGCAGCCTCCCTTTTCCTTCCAGCGGCCCGCTTCTCTCCCCCTCCAGCCTTTCGGCCCATCCCAGAGGCCCAGGCCTCCTGGCCCACTCCGGCCTCCACCGAACCCTAGCCCGAGCTCGCTCCAGCCCCTCGCTCTCTCCCTTTCCCTCTATCGCCGCCGCACTCTTTTTTCTCTCCCCGACCCGCATCGGTCGCCCCTTCCCCGATCCCCTTCTCCCTCTGTCGCTCCCGAACCCTCACCCCTCGATCTCCTTCCCTCGCCGCACTCCCCAGCGCCTGGCGCCCTCGTTCGTCTTCGCCCTGGCCCCAGCCAGCGCTCGCCTCGACGCCCGGCCGCCCCGAGCGCCATGGCCCCTCCGGCTCCGGCCTAAGCCCTCGTTCCCATCGGCTCCCTCCAGTCCGTCCTCGCCGGCCCTCCCGCGCCAGGGGCCCCGGGCCGCTGTGTGTGCGCGTCGTGGTCGTCCTCTAGGCCGAGCCGCCGCGACGCCACCCTCCCTCCGTTCCAGCTCCTCCCGACGCCTTCCTTCTAGCGCCTAGGAGCGCCCGAAGCTGCGAGTCCAGCGCTCCCCTCCGTCCTCAGTGCGCCCTGCGCCGAGCAGAGGCCCTCGCCCCGGGCGTCCGCCTTCGTCGCCGCCCCAGCGGTCTCCATCCCGCACCAGGGCGCCGCTCCCCTCGTCAGGCCAGGACTCACCGCGCCAGAGGCCTGCCGCGCCCTCGTCGTCCCTCTGGCCGGCCAAAAGCCGCGGCCCTCAGCGCCCTTCTCCTCCGGCCAGGAGCCCTCGTCAGCTTCGCAGCGTCGGCCAGGGCCATCCTCCCTCCGTTCTCCTTCCAGCCGCGGCCGTGCTGCTGTTTTTTGTTTGTGTTGTGTTTTGTTTTTGTTTTGTGTGCCTGTGCTGTAATTTTTGTCAGATGACCCGTGTACGACTACCGACGACCCGACCAAGTACCTCTTCGGAGACAAGAACAACTACGAACGAAAACGCCTCCGAGAACAAGTACCGCGACCGACTCGACAAGTACCTCTTCGGATGCGTCAAGTTCCACTACTTCCACTACCGTCGCAAGGACGAGATCCCAAGTACCACGACGATGCGCCGAGTACCACTACGTCCGACGCCACGACAAGTACCCCTACACGGTGAAACGAAAAGTACCACTACCGACGCCGGAGCCATCGGAACGAGTACCCCTACCGATGACCGTGAACAACTACCGCCGTCGTGGAACCGACAAGAACGAACGGAACGAGTACATCTACCGCCGCCCGAGTACAACTACTTCCCTCTACGGCCATGTACAACTTCTTCCACTACGTTCCTCGACGATCGCGAACCGCCCCGAAACGAGAGTTTCGAAGGTATAACCCGAGACGATGACCCGTGGATGCTTGCTTGTGGGTTGTATGAAATGTTTGCCCTTGTGTGCTCCGTGTCCGTTTCGTCCCTTTTGTCATGTTCCTCGGTTGCCTCGTCGCCGACTCGTGGGAACCCGGTAACGGGATCACCCCACCTCTTTCATCTCGTTTGACTCGCTTCGTCACCTTTTGCACCGGACTCTCAACGAGTTACCGGAACCGAGGTGTTGCGTTGCATCATTTCGGATCGTTGCCGTGGCACCCTTCTTCCACCACGGTGACAATACTCATATCTTGTTAATTGTCAACTTTTAATAAAACTTGCATAAACTTGATCAAGTCATCCGCATCATGTTAACAACACTAAAATGTTAATTGTTGTTGCTTTATAATTATTAAACATGCTCATGGGGATTTTCCGGATATGTTGTTGTTATTTTTCCGGCCTCATTTAAAATGTCTTAATAGTGTAGTTTTATTATGCCTCACCTCTTGCCATGTTAACCAACATTTAACCTTGTCTTGTAAATAAACGAGAGTCAATTAAATAATTAATGTGGTGTTTCGTCAATATGCAACTCGTTGAATATTGAGCTCCACTTAACTTGTAGTATTTGTTTGTGCACTTGCCATGCCATGCTTTTAAACCGGACATGCATCATGCTTGCTTGTGCATCGTATGCCATGTTTATGCTTGTGTGTTTACCGTGTTGTTTCTTTCTTTCCGGTTGCTTCTCTTGTTAGCTTCGGTTGCGTTCCGGAGTTGTGAGGATTCTCTCGACTGTGTTGCTCCGTCTACTTCATGGATCCGTTCTTCTCCCTTGTGGAATCCCAGGCAAGATGACCGAACCCGGATACCCTTACTATTTTTGCCTATTGCTAGTAGTTCCGCTCTACAGTTTTGCCTCGATGCCCATGATCTTCTTGTCAGCCTCCTACTTGTAACCATTGCCTTGTTTAACCACCCTACCTATGCAAACCGTTGCTTGGCTAAGTACGCTTCGCTCAGCACCTCTTATAGCATTGTTATTTGCAGGTGAAGATTGAAGATGCTTGCTTCATGTTGAAGTTTGGTTGGGTTATATCACACTATATAAATGCTTAAAATGAAATCATCTATATACTGGCAGGGTGGAAGGCTAAGCCTTTTGCTTGGTGTTTTGTTCCACTCATGCCGTTAGGAACCGTATAAACCGGTGTTATGTTCCTTGATTATGCGTTCCTAACACGGTTGGGGTGTATGGGACCCCCTTGATAAACAGCTAAGTGCTAAGTCTTTTCCAGCAAGTCCCAACATTTGGTACTATTTGCCTCATAATAACAACTTAATTAAATAATTAAATTTGCATAGGGGGTCGCGTCCTCGAGGATTCTTAATTCTACATAGCAGGGGGGGCCAGTGCCGATGGTGTTGGTCCCAAACGGGGAGACTGCAGGGCCGCCTTGGGGCAACCCGAGGTATCTGGTATAACCTGTAGGATCGCCCATCCGGTCGTGTCCTGAGACTTAGATACGCGCGGCTACTATCAGGGTGTCGACACGCCGGGAGGATTTGCTGGATTAGCCTTACCTTAGTTCGGTTTAACTTGAGCACGGGATTCCGAGAATACTCGGGTCTTCCCACCTATGGAGTTGCGACTTCGCGGATCGTGGGCTTGTAATGGGTCAAGTTGGAACACCCCTGCAGGGTTTGAACTTTCGAAAGCCGTGCCCGCGGTTATGTGGCAGATGGGAGCTTGTTAATTCCGGTTGTAGATAACTTGACACAATGTTTTCAATACACTACCAGCGTGTGTACCGTGACTGTCAATTTCCGAATAGGGATTCGGGAGTTGAACACGGTGGGGTTATGTTTGACCGGCTTTAGCTAGGATCACTTCGTGATCATCTTTCGACCGAGGCACTTCTCTTCTCGCTCTCTATTACGTAAGTTAGTGCTAGTTGCTGCTGCAGACTCTTGTTGTTCCTTCACCTCTCGTTCTTTCTTCAGCCTTGTCCTCACCCAAGGCTTAAATAGTCTTGTTACCCGGGAACGAGATTGCTGAGTCCTCTGTGGCTCACAGTTACTTCACCACACCAGATGCAGGTTCAGCCGAGTTCGATGCAGGAGTTGGATCAGTTCTTCATCGGGAGCTCGATGAAGTTTGTGGCCGTTTGCTTGTGACGTTTCGACGATCAGTAGTGGTTTCTACTAGGATTCGATCCTGACCTGTGGCTTTATGTTGTTTTGGTATCTTTCTTTTGGATCTTCATCCGTAGTCGGGTTGTGATGTTTTGAATGATGGTTGTTTATGTAATGTATTGTGTGAAGTGGCGAGTGTAAGCCAACTATCTCCTTTTGCAATTTAATCCCTCTTTTACATGAGTTGTGCAAAGATACCAAACTTGAGATCATTCTAGGATGGGCTTATACCTTTAAGTCGTGCCTCGACACGTAGGAGGTATAGTCTCATCCTCGGCATTACACCATCTTCATGTTGATTTGAGTGTTCCTCTTGAGTGTTTTCCCTCGTGATTACCCTTTGTGTTCTTCGTGTTCATCGTGGGTTTCCCTCCTCTTCTAGAAAGATCGGCCTAGATCGGGTTGACCCCGTATCAGTGTGCCAAATACTATTGTTTTAGATCGTGATACTAAATTTCTTAGCCACTTTTGGAGATATTTATGGGCTAAGTTGGGGACTAAACTGCTTTTTAGTAATACCTGTCACCCCCAAACAGATGGACAAACTGAAGTAGTCAAGAAAACTTTGTCTACTATGCTTATGGCTGTTTTGAAGAATAGCAAGAAAACGTGGGAAGAATGCTTGACTCATATTGAATTCGCTTATAATCGTTCGTTGCATTCTACTACTAAGATGTGCCCTTTTGAAATTGTCTATGGTATCCTACCTCGTGCACCTATTGATTTGTTGCCTCTTCCATCTTCTGAGAAGGTTAATTTTGATGGTAAACAACATGCTGAACTGATCTTAAAAATGCATGAGTTAACTAAGGAAACTATTGAGCGCATGAATGCTAAATATAAACTTGTTGGTGATAGAGGCAAAGGTGTCCCGTCTTTCGATGAGCTAGTGGCTATCGTTTTGGAGGAAGTCGACTTTGACGATCCGACTACGAACGTGCGAGGACGTCGCGCCTTAGCAATCGCTAAACCAACTCCGAGAGGTTATTGACCACGCCGGAGCACGATCAACCTGACCACGAAGGTCTGTTTCCTACAGGCAAACGAAGAACAAGCAAGAAACTGAGATTGCAATCCGGATATTGCGAATATAAGAGGAAAGCTTTATTGATCAAGGTGGGGCTCTGTGACGCCTTTGTCGGGTCGTTGAACGCAAACAAAGTACGCAAATTTGCAGCTATGGCGAACTTTAATCTGAACAAAACCCAAAGTCTAAATGACGCCCTAAGGGCTGTATATATGGAGCAAGAGGGGGGGGGGATTTCGTGGCCCTTGGAGGAGGGGTCCGAAACCAACCCAAACTCTTGTTTCCCCACACATACGCACTCTAAAACAACCTATACTAAAGTATTTCGAAATTACATGGGCCTGGCCCAATAATAAGGTGACGCATCACCTATAATAGCCTCTAGACGAAATTTATGAAGTGGCATCTTGTATATTTTGTCCAAGGGTTCACGCACTCATTATGGTGGCTTTAAAGTCCTGAAATCATCACTTGTAACTTCGTTCTTGTTCCCCTTGCGCATGCCATCATCTCCATACTTGATCTTGCTCCAATGTTCATCCTTCTAGTCCAAGCTAGGCCTTTCATTTGTAAGCAAGATAAATGTATCCAACTTAGGCAGCATCATATTCTCATGAACATTAGAATCATTACCAAGAAACGAAAGTACCTGGTAATTTAATTGGCGTGCTTGAGCTCTAGTAATTGGTCCTGTATATGTATTAGTTGGGGCTGTGGGTGTAACCTTGTTAGTGATGTCCTCCTCATCCTCCCTTTCTTGAATTGAAGTCGTCCTCGACGGAAACTCATCTTGCTCACCCAAGTAAGGCTTCAAATATGCAATGTTAAATGTGGGACTAACCCCAAAATCCGTTGGCAACTCAAGTTTATATGCATTATCATTTATTTTCTCTAACACCTTAAAATGACCATCAGCACATGGCATTAGCTTTGACTTGCGCAGATTAGGAAACCTATCCTTACGCAAATGTAACCAAACAAGATCTCCAGGTGTAAAGACAATACATTTTCTACCCTTATCTCCAACAAGTTTATATTTAGCATTCATGCGCTCAATATTTTCCTTAGTTAACTCATGCATTTTTAAGATCAATTCAGCACGTTGTTTAGCATCAAAATTAACCTTCTCCGAAGATGGACGAGGCAACAAATCAAAAGGTGCACAAGGTAGGAAACCATAGACAATTTCAAAAGGGCACATCTTAGTAGTAGAATGCAACGAACGATTATAAGGAAATTCAATATGAGGCAAGCATTCTTCCCACATTTTCTTGTTATTCTTTAAAACAGCCCTAAGCATAGTAGACAAAGTTCTATTGACTACTTCAGTTTGTGCATCAGTTTGGGGGTGACAAGTAGTACTGAAAAGCAGTTTCGTCCCCAACTTAGCCCATAAACATCTCCAAAAGTGGCTAAGAAATTTCGTATCACAATGTGAAACAAATAGTATTTGGCACACCATGCAAGGGAATAATTTCACGAAAGAACAAATCAGCAACATTAGCAGCATCATCGCTTTTATGACATGGTATAAAGTGTGCCATCTTCAAGAACCTATCCACGATAACAAATATGCTATCCCTCCCCTTCTTTGTTCGAGGTAAACCCAAAACAAAGTCCATAGATGTATCTTCCCAAGGAACACTAGGGATAGGCAAAGGCATATATAAACCATGAGGATTGAGTCGTGACTTAGCTTTTTGACATGTAGTGCAGCGAGCAACAAAACACTCAACGTCCCGTCTCAACTTTGGCCAAAAGAAATGTGTAGCAAGTACGTCCTCCGTCTTCTTCACTCCAAAGGTTCCCATTAATCCTCCTCCATGCGCCTCCTGCAATCACAAAAGACGAACAAAGCTAGCTGGAATGCATAGATTGTTAGCACGAAACACAAATCCATCATTAAAGAAGAACTTGTTCCATGTTCTCCCTTCTTTACAATTCTGCAATACATCTTTAAATTCAACATCATGCACATATTGATCTTTGATGGTCTCCAAACCAAATATTTTAAAGTCAAGTTGTGAAAGCATAGTATAACGACGAGACAATGCATCAACAATAACATTTTCTTTTCCCTTCTTGTGTTTAATAAATAAGGGAAAGTCTCTATGAATTCAACCCATTTAGAATGTATAACAAATTCTTTGGGCCATAAATAATGTTGCCATATTTGCAATGTCCGAACAAGAGCATATAGTTCCTTATCATAAGTAGAATAATTCAGACTAGGCCCACTCAATTTTTCAGAAAAGTGTGCAACAGGTTTACCATCTTGTAATAACACACCTCCTAACCCAATTCCACTAGCATCACATTCAAGCTCAAAAGTCTTATTAAAATCAGGATGTTGGAGTAAAGGAGCATGTGTCAACTTATCTTTCAATATCGTGAATGCTTCTTCCTTTGCAGTACCCCAAACAAAACGCACATCCTTCTTTGTAAGCTCATTGAGAGGTGCAACAATGGTGCTGAAATCTCTCACGAAACGCCTATAGAATCCAGCGAGGCCAACGAAACTCCTCACGTGTGTGACCGTTTTGGGCTGCGGCCAACTCTCAATAGCTTCAATCTTGGCTTTATCAACCTCAATTCCCTGTGGAGTAACAACATAGCCAAGAAAAGATACTCGATCGGTGCAAAAGGTGCACTTTCCAAGGTTACTAAACAAACGTGCATCACGTAGAGCAATAAAACATGTAAAGTTCCAAATGTTCCTCCAAAGATCTGCTATAAATCAATATATCATCAAAGTAAACTACCACAAATCGTACAATGAAAGCACGTAAAACTTCATTCATTAATCTCATGATAGTACTAGGTGCATTAGTTAACCCAAAAGGCATGACTAACCACTCATATAATCCAAACTTAGTTTTAAATGATGTTTTCTATTCATCTCCCAATTTCATACGAATTTGATGGTATCCACTATGCAAATCAACTTTGGAGAATATTGTAGAGCCACTCAATTCATCAAGCATATCATCTAGCCTCAGTGCTAAGCTAACAGATGGGTCTTGTCCATCACATCATTCTCCTAATGATATGATCCCATTGATCAAATGACAACTCATGTCTATGGCTAGGAAACATAACCATCTTTGATCAATGAGCTAGTCTAGTAGAGGCATACTAGGGACACTCTGTTTTGTCAATGTATTCACACATGTACTAAGTTTCCGATTAATACAATTCTAGCATGAATAATTATAATTTATCATGAAATAAGGAAATAAATAATAACTTTATTATTGCCTCTAGGGCATATTTCCTTTAGTCTCCCACTTGCACTAGTGTCAATAATCTAGATCACATCACCATGTGATGAACATCAATAGTTCACATCCTCATGTGATTCAACACTTTATAGTTCACATCGCCATGTGACCAATACCCAAAAGGTTTACTAGAGTCAATAATCTAGTTCACATCGCCATGTGATTAACACCCAAAGAGTACTAAGGTGTGATCATGTTTTGCATGTGAGAGAGGTTTAGTCAATGGGTCTGCCACATTCAGATCCGTATGTATTATGCAAATTTCTATGTCTACAATGCTCTGCATGGAGCTACTCTAGCTAAATGCTCCCACTTTCAACATGTATCCAGATCGAGACTCATAGTCATCTAGATCGGTGTCAAAGCTTGCATTGACGTAACTTTTTACGACGAACTCTTTATCACCTCCTTAACCGAGAAATATTTCCTTAGTCCTCTAAGGATAATTTTGACCTCTGTCCAGTGATCTACTCCTAGATCAAAATTGTACACTCTTGCCAAACTCAGGGAAGGGCATATAATAGGTCTGGTATACAGCATGGCATACTTTATAGAACCTATGGTTGAGGCATAGGGAATGACTCTCATTTTCTCTCTATCTTTTGCTATGGTCGGGCTTTGAGTCTTAGTCAACTTCACACCTTGCAACACAGGCAAGAACTCTTTCTTCGACTATTCCATTTCAAACTACTTCAAGAACTTGTCAAGGTATGTACTCATTGAAAAAACTTATCAAGCGTCTTGATCTATCTCTATAGATCTTGATGCTCAATATGTATGCAACTTCACCGATGTCTTTCTTTGAAAAACTCCTTTCAAACACTCCTTTATGCTTTCCACAAAAATTCTACATTATTTCCGATCGACAATATGTCATTCACATATACTTATTAGAAAGGCTGTAGTGCTCCCACTCACTTTCTTGTAAATACAGGCTGCACCGCAAGTCTGTATAAAACTATATGCTTTGATCAACTTATCAAAGCGAGCTTTAGGATTGACATATATGGATCGCAGGAGCTTGCACATTTTGTTAGCACCTTTAGGATTGACAAAACCTTTTGGTTGCATCATATACAACACTTCTTTAATAAATCCATTAAAGAATGCAGTTTTGTTATCCACTTGCCAGATTTCATAAAATGCGGCAATTGCCAACATGATTCGGACAGACTTGAGCATCGCTACGAGTGAGAAAATCTCATCGTAGTCAACACCTTGAACTTGTCGAAAACCTTTCGCAACAAGTCGAGCTTTGTAGACAGTAACATTACCATTGACGTCAGTCTTCCTCTTAAAGATCCATTTATTTTCAATGGCTTGCCGATCATCGGGCAAGTCAACCAAAGTCCACACTTTGTTCTCATACATGGATCCCATCTCAGATTTCATGGCCTCAAGCCATTTCGCGAAATCTGGGCACATCATCGCTTCCTCATAGTTCATATGTTCATTATGGTCTAGTAACATGACTTCCAGAACTGGGTTGCTGTGGAGACCCCGACTTAGAAGTCGAGATCACCGAATGCACGTGTACAGTGATCCCAGAGATCAATGCTCACTGAACACACAGAAGCTGAATAACAACAGTCTTACATCCTTACATACCGTCTTACACAAATTAAGGCAATTATGGCCATGTCTTACGTAGATAAAGCCTCAAGGGCTGAATAGCAAATAACTCAAATAGCGGAAGTCTTCGATGATAAGTAGAACCCATGCCATCTGCCTTAACCGTATAGGCATTCTGACTGGGATAGCGTCCTAGTTCGCATGTTCATCTCTATAGAACTCTTCTTCATATTCCAGTTCCTCCATGCCTGGCCAGTTAAATAACCAGTGGCAAGCCAATGAGTACTTTGAATGTACTCGCAAGCAACCCATGATTTGGTTCAAAGTAACAATGCAATGAATAACAATGAGCAATCTAGCTACGAGCTAGAATAAATATTCTGTTATCAAGTTTATGCATCAATAATTTCTCGTAACCTCGAGGACGGGTTACCGATATCAACATGAATGTGATTCAACTCAACGAGTCAAGTCACCATCTTGACTCATCACACACACATATTTCCACCGATGTAGTAAAATTCTGGACATAGTTTAAGTAGCACCACCCAACTGTCCTTGACCACGGACACGGCCATTCGAATAGTTTGACACTCTGGAGAGGTTGCACACTTTACCCACAAGATCCGGGGAGCTTTCGTGTCACCCACGATCCCGCAGTACCTCAAGTACTCGGGGGAAGCACCCGAACATTATCTTTCCTTAGACGACACTAACATAGAGTCCACTCGTTGGTACACGGCCCTCGAGTACAAACAATAGATCATGGGACTTGCCCTATTTTCAATGTCACGCGTACACGAAGGGACCTACAGTGTGTCCGGTGCCCTGTGAAAATAGTCATGGTCGTCTATCCAAGCACGACCCCATCTCGGGAAAGACCTCAAGTCTTCCCGTCACTAGTAATGCGGGCACCATGCTAGTATCGGCCTAAGTAATCGATAACGCCCCGTCCCATAAGGGGTAGAGTGGTTGCACATATATGGTTGAGACGGTAGTCACACATTAATCTAATCCATCATTTCACCCATGCACAAGATTTTTACCGGCACATCACTTCTTCCTCAAGTGATGACCTAACTCAACATCACCCTCAGGCATTAGGGGCACCCGATGGGGTTTATGAAAAGATTTCAACCACGAAGGTTTCATGACACACATGCATCACTAAGCATCACTACTAACCATTTGCATGACATCTAGCACATAGCAAGATCATGAGTAAGCATGCATCATGTGGTGGTTTTAAACTAGGTCACCACCATAACTCTTATCATCATGCAATCGGAAGCAAACGGGTTCCGAAGAACACAAGTATCATGGTCAAAGGGCTGCTTGCCTGGATTGGCTTGGTCTTCAAAGTCTTCAAATCCTTCTCCTTCTCCTTCTTCAGCAACTTCGTCAAATACGGTATCTAATCGTCGCAAAATAACAACGGGAAAATAAGACCATAATAAAAACAGAAAAATCAAAGTGCTCAGAAAAATGTCAACTTATTTTTGTTAAATACTAGAGGGAAAACTATGATGGAAAAAATTCTTAGTTGGAGTTTTGGAGTTGCAGAATGGGATCTAAGGATTTTTGAACAGAAGTTTTAATGCTCAAATTTGAATTAAAATTTGAACAGAACAAAAAAGGTTCATGGATATGGGTGAAAGTGACACCATTAAATAGGTTGGAATTTTACAAGATTTTAGGAGTTGGAATTAATTCATTTGGACAAATATTTATTTCTGTGAAATTATTTGAATTAATCACATAAAAGAAAATGAGAAAAGGCACTGTGTCACTGGGCCAGAGCGGCCACAGTGCACGGCCCAGGGCTAATAGCCCACCGCTCGGGCGCCAGCGCGCGCGTCAGTGTTTTCAAACCTGACGGGCGGGGCCCGGCGGTCAGTGGCTGCGAGGGAGAGAGAGAGCGGTGGGGATGACAGGCGGGGCCCGCCTGTCATCTTCAACCTCACGGCTAAAGCAACGGCGAGCTCACCGGCGACGATTTCGGGCACAGCGGGGCAAACGGAGGGCAGGAACGGGCTCAGCGAGGAGTCGCCGTTCCAGTGGTGGTGGTGCGGCTTACCGGAGAGGCCTGGTTCGCCGGCGACGAGGTGGAACGGCGGAGGAGCGTCGGGAGGGGGTTGCTCCGGTCGATTCCAGCAGCTGCAGAGAGGGAAAAGAGGGGGAATCGCATCAGTATCTTGCTGCGGTGCTAGATCGAGTGAAAGTAGGGGCGGAGGGAGGCTGTACTGCGAGATCTCCGGTCACCCGACGCGGCGGAGCTCCGGTCGATCCCGAGCACTGAGGCCCTCTGAGGGCGAATGAGTGCTGCTGGAGTGCTACTGGGAGTGTGGTGAGGCTGTTGGTGAAGAGAGGAGGGGCTCGGGGGCCCTATTTATAGGGGAGCGGCGAGGTCCCGTGGACTTGTGTGCCGGCGAGCTTCTGCTCGACGCCACAGTGCACGGGAGGCGATGGGGATGCGTCTGTGGCGTTGCTGGACGAATTCCAGGGCGGAGGGAAGGAAGAGGGGGAGCGGGGGATGCTCCAGAGGGCGCGCGCGTGTGAGGCCGACGAGTGGAGCTTGCGGGCGGCCGGCGCGCGTGCGAGGGTGGCCACTGGTGGGAGGAGGAGGAGGGGGACAGCGCCGGGGAAGGTCGCAGACGTCGAGGCGCATCGGTAGGCGCGAGGGGGGAGCACGAGGTGGTCGGGGGCGAGCGATTGGGCGAAGCTACAGTGCGGGTGCGCACTGTAGCGCGCTCTGGAGCGTGCCTATCGCATGCCATGGCATGCCATTGGCTCTCTGGGCGTGTCCGCCGTGTCTGGGGGGTCCGGGGCGATGTAAACAACTCAGCTGAGGCCTTGGATGCTCTAGATGATCAATGAGAGAGAAGTGAAGCTGGTAACTAGGTAGAATTTGGCTGTCCAGCAAGGTGAATTTGGGTTTTCACCCCTCAATCATGGAGCTGTGGACATGGGGGAGTTACTGGAGGTAGTTTGTATCTAGATGAAGCTGTGGTAGAAAGCTGAGGCAAAAGTAAATAGTAAAAGGGGTCAAGATGATAGTTTTGGTAAAAAGGCAGAAGGTGTTTGATCATGTTTTGGACTAGCAAATGATCTCCACTAGCCATGACACTTAACAGGATTGAATGTCATATGGAAATAGGGTGTTTCACTAAATTTGGGCTCATTTGAAGAAACTAGCCAATGTAACTTTGGTGAACCCTAGAAATCAACAGAAATGGCTTCATCTTGTTTAAGTCAAGCTAATCATCTCCCCTTGATGCACCACTTGGTGTAGTTTCATCATTTGGGGTAGTGATCATGCCCACAAAGTTTGAAGCTCCAGGTAAAAAGTTGGTAATGTAAAGTTGTTCAAATTTGCATTTGAACAGAAATGGTTTTGGGGTATTCTGATCAAGTTGCCCTACTCCAAATCTTGTGCCATTTGGTCTAGATGCCTTATTAGGCCATTCTAGCATGTGCACCAAGTTTGAGAGCATTTGGACAAGTTTGGCAATGTAAAGTTGCTCAAACTTCAGATATGTACATAATGGTTATAGAGGGTTTTGTTGATGTTTTCTTGCTTCCCAATGCATGGGGCTTGGCAAGATCATCAAATATGTCATATATGACATGATAGAATTTCCCTGAAATTTTTGGAGATTATTTCCTTTGTAAATATTTCAAAAGCTTGAAATATCCAGAAAGGGTTTTAGAGGGATTAGCCCATTATTTTGAACATGACCAAGTGTTGAAACTCTTATATATGGACAATATATGTCCTATGAGTCTCTCTGAATTTTGGCAAATATTTTTGAAATACTTAAATAATTTTTCCCTATTAAAGACCATTTCTGGCCTTAAGAAAAAGCTTTTAAATAAAATATGAAAATAACTTTTAAAATTATACTTTTGTGGTTTCTGCGAGTCCTATGACTACTAGGTCTCAAATATACTTTTTGAAATAATTTTCTCACCCTAATCAAGCACTTGCAGTGCAAACCTCAATTCAGGGGTTTTTGGAATACTAAATTTTGAAAATACATTTTGGCCAAATTAATTTTATAAGAAAATACTATATTGCTATATAACACTTGGCATGATCATTGGGCAGAAGTTTTGGGTATGGAGATGAATTCTACAAGAGGTAATAGTTGACTTTAATGAGCACATGAAAAACATAGGAAGAAAAACTCAATTCCAAATAAAGCCAAATGATGCCAAAAAAATTTACTGGTCCAAATTTTCATGCTTAATTGATGCAAATGACATGTTACAAAATGCAGGGTGTGACAGACCTACCCCCCTTACAAGAATCTCGTCCCCGAGATTCCTAGACTAGGTCTTAAAAGAGATCGGGATACTCGGATCTAAGATAGTCTTCACGTTCCCAGGTTGCTTCTGCTTCCGTGTGGTTGCTCCACTGGACCTTGAAGTACTTGATGGTGCGGCTTCGCGTCCGTCGTTCTGCTTCATCCAGAATGCGAATGGGCTTCTCGCGGTAGGTCAAATCAGGCTGCAGATCAATGGCTTGGTGATCAACATCCTTGTAGAGATCAGGCTTGTTCGGAACTTGGAGACATTTCCGGAGTTGCGACACGTGGAATACGTTGTGCACATCGGATAGCTCAGGTGGTAGTTCCAACTGGTAAGCCACTTCTCCTCGTTGTGCAGTGATCTCAAAGGGTCCAATGAACCTTGGTTGGAGCTTCCCCTTGACGTGGAAATGCTTGGTTCCCATTAGAGGAGTTACCCGCAGGTACACATGGTCCCCGACATGGAAACTCATGTCCCGATGGCGAGTGTCAGCATAACTCTTCTGCCTTCATTTGGCTGCCTTCAAACGCTCTCTGACTAGTTGGACTTGCTCTTCTGCTGCGCAGAGAATATCCGGTCCAAAGACTAGCCCTTCTCCAGTCTCTGACCAGTTGAGGGGTGTGCGACATCTGCGTCTGTACAACACCTCAAATGGTGCCATCTGAAGGCTCGACTGATAACTGTTGTTATAGGAGAACTCGGCAAAAGGGAGACAATCTTCCCACTTGGCTCCATATGCCAAGACACAAGCTCGGAGCATGTACTCGAGAATTTGATTTACTCGTTCTGTCTGACCTCCGGTCTGTGGGTGGAAAGCCGTGCTGAAAGATAACTTGGTTCCCAAGGCTTCTTGGAACTTCTTCCAGAACCTTGAGGTGAACTGGGTTTCTCGATCTGACACAATCTCCTTGGGAACGCTGTGAAGGCTTACGATTCTGTCGATGTAGAGAGCTGCCAGCCGGTTGCCATCATAAGTAGTTTTGACAGGAATGAAATGGGCCACCTTGGTCAAATGGTCGACTATGACCCAGATGGAGTCATGTCCTCTATTCGACCTTGGTAATCCAGTGATGAAGTCCATTCCGATTTTATCCCACTTCCACTCAGGAACCTTGAGTGGTTGAAGCAATCCAGCGGGTCGCTGATATTCAGCCTCGACCCTTTGGCACACATCACACTTTGCAACATAGGTTGCAATCCCTCTTTTCATCCCGTGCCACTAGAATCGTTCCTTCAAGTCTTGGTACATCTTGGTTCCTCCAGGGTGGATGGAATACGGAGTGTCGTGGGCTTCTTGCAGGATCAGGTTCTTCAGCTCCATCTTGTTTGGTACGCAGATGCGGCCTTTGTACCAAACAATCCCGTGCTCGTCTTCAGAGAATCCTGGGGCCTTGCCTAGCTTCATCTTCTTCTTGATGCCTTCAATGCTTGCGTGCCCACCTTGCGCCTTCTTGACTTCATCCATCAGGGTTGGTTTGACTTCCAAATGATCCAGAAATCCAGGGGTGACCAATTCCAAACTGAATTGTTCGAGTTCCTTAAACAAGGCTGGCTGCCTCTCTTGAATAATGGCATTCAAGGAGCAAGCCTTCCTGCTTAAGGCATCGGCCACCACGTTAGCCTTCCCGGGGTGATATTGAACACTGCGGTCATAGTCTTTGATGAGTTCCAACCATCTTCGCTGCCTCATGTTCAATTCCTTCTGGGTGAAAATGTACTTCAGACTTTTGTGGTCCGTGTATATCTCACACCGTTTCCCAAGGAGGTAATGCCGCCATGTCTTCAAGGCATGAACCACTGCCGCTAACTCAAGATCGTGAGTAGCATAGTTCTCTTCATGAGGTCGTAGCTGCCTAGAGAGGTATGCTATGACTCGGCCTTCCTGCATCAGAATGCTTCCCAATCCGGTTCGAGAGGCATCACAATATATCACGAACTCCTTGTGAATATCAGGTGTTGCCAAGACTGGGGCGGTGGTCAATCTCTTCTTGAGCTCTTGGAAGCTTTCTTCGCATTTTGGCGTCCACTCGAACTTCTTGTCCTTCTTGAGGAGCTGAGTCATTGGCCGGGCAATGCTAGAGAATCCTTCCACGAATTTGCGGTAATAGCCCGCAAGTCCGAGGAAGCTTCTGACTTCCTTAACGGTCGTTGGAGATTGCCATTGGGTCACAGCTTCGATCTTCGCGGGATCAACTGACAATCCTTCTTCGGTCAAGACATGACCTAAGAATCCAACTTTATGCAGCCAGAACTCGCACTTGCTGAATTTGGCATATAGTTGGTGCTCCCGAAGCTTGTCTAGGACCATCCTCAAATGTTGCTCGTGTTCTTCCTCCGTCTTCGAGAAGACAAGAATGTCATCGATGAAGACAACAACAAACTTGTCCAAATATTCCATGAAGACTTTATTCATGAGATACATGAAGTAAGCTGGGGCATTGGTTAACCCAAAGGACATGACCGTGCACTCGTACAGGCCATATCGGGTTACGAATGCCGTCTTCGGAATATCTTGGGGTCTGATCTTCAGTTGGTAGTACCCAGATCTGAGGTCGATCTTGGAGAACACCTTGGCTCCGCTGAGCTGATCAAACAGATCTTCAATCTTGGGAAGTGGATATTTGTTCTTGATTGTAACTTCATTGAGGGAGCGATAGTCAATGCATAAGTGGATGGTACCGTCCCTCTTTACCACAAACAGAACAGGTGATCCCCAAGGGGAGGCACTTGGGCGGATAAATCCCTTCCTCAGCTGCTCTTCCAGTTGCTTCTTCAACTCGGCTAATTCTTCCGTCCCCATTCTATAAGGCTTCTTATAGATGGGTCCTGCCTCGGGCACGAGCTCGATGATGAACTCAATGTCACGGTCAGGGGGCATTCCCGGTAGCTCATCCGGAAAGACATCGGGATACTCGCATACCACCGGTACTTGCTCTAGCCCAACTTCAGACAGACAGTTGACTTGAACGACTTGAGCGAAAGAGGAGTTGGGAGCAAACTTGACTTCGACTCCTTGGTCATTGGTCACAGTGACAGTCCGATTGGCACAGTCTAATAAGCCTTGGTGGTTACTGAGCCAATCCATCCCTAAGATCACATCCAAGCCTTGCGATCTTAGGATGATAAGGTCTACTAGGAAGTCTACACCGTTAATGGTAATACTGACTCCTTTACAGCCTATCTTGGCTCTCATCTCTGCTCCGGGGGTTTGTACCACCATGGGGTTATTCAGGGGTGTAGGGGTCATGCCACTTTTTAATGCAAATCTTTGAGTAACAAATGAATGCGTGGCTCCAGAATCAAACAAGACAGTTGCAGGTGCTGAGTTGACAAGGAACGTACCCAGCACGACGTCCGGGTCTTCCTGGGCTTCTTCAGCAGTGACGTGATTCACACGCCCCTTCCCATGGTTAGGCGGGTTGCGAGGAGCTGGGTTCCTTGGTGGCATCCCGCGGCCTTGTCCAGGGTTTTGCGCATTGGGGCGCGGGGCATCAGGCTTCTTGTTGGGGCACACCCTTGAGATGTGTCCTGACTGACCACATCCAAAGCAAGTGACTTGGTTTGGATTGTTGATCTTGTTGCCACCACTGTTATTGGGGTTGAAAGCTAGCCTTGGGTTGGCATACTGCTGAGGCTGATAGTTAGTGCGAGGTGCAGGAGCTCTCGGTTGCTGATAGGTTGGCTTGGCCGGGGCTGACTGCCACGGGCGAGGCTTCTGGTTACTGGAACTTCCCTTGCTGACCATCTTGCGCTTGCGAGTGTCTTCCAAAGCATGCCGCTTGTCTTCAAGCATGAGTGCTTTGTTCACCAGGTCAGGGAAGGTTGGGCAGTCGCACACGACAAGCGAGTATTGCAGGGTCTGATTGAGGCCTTCCATGAAGCGCTCCCTTTTTGCAGCATCAGTGCTGACATCTTCAGGGGCATATCTTGACAGAACACTGAACTTCTGCATGTACTCCTTGACAGTGCCACTTCCTTGCTTCAGGGCTCAAAATTCACGCTTTTTGATAGCCATGATTCCGGAAGGAATGTGGGCTTTGCGGAATTCTGCCTTGAAGTTGTCCCAAGTGATGTCTTGTCCAGCATGCATGACCTTGAATCCATCCCACCAAGCTCTAGCAGTTCCCCCGAGGCAGTGGGCTGCATAAGCCACCTTCTCGCGGTCTTCGGTGCATCCGACTAGTTCCAGCAAGTCCTCAATGGTGCGGACCCAGTCGTCTGCATCCAGGGGTTCAGCAGTCTCGATGAAAGTTGGCGGTGCATGCTTCTTGAACTCTGCCAACGTGGAACGTCCATTGCCATTTCCCGCCGGCTGACGGTTGTTGGTGACAGCTTGAGCAATCAACTGAAGGGCTGCGGTGTTGGCTTGGCATTCCTCTCGGAAGGCTTGGAGAAGCTGAGCCATGTCCATGTTTGGAGGAGGTGGTGGTGGTGGAGCTTGGTCGTTGGTTTGGTCGTGGCCTGCCTCTGACTGAGCGGATGCTCCGGCTTCAGGCTGCTGGGTAGAGGTACCAGTACGAGTTACAACAGGCATCCTGTTGGAGCGGTAAAAGGTCTCATGACTCGGAAGAGGGAAAGCAAAATAGATGGGTGCCTAGTAAGGGGGTGGGTGTGACACTAATCAAATCATGCAAGGGCCGAAAGGCCAAAACACATTCATTAAAAATCCAGATGGGTGATGCAGTCGTTTACACATTCCCGAAGGAAGAATACGACATACATCCAAACACAACAAAAGCAAACACTAGGTGGTTTCATATGAACCATACAAGGACTCGACTGCGCATAGGGGTTACACGACCTATCCTACCGTAGAGGTCACGAACTGGCACATCCGAGTAGCGAATAATGCCTAAGCGGCGGAATGCTCGGTCGCGTATTCTGGCTCTTCGGGGTCTTCCTCCTTGTCTTCATCTGTCTGGGCCCCCTTGTCGCTTGAGGGTGTGGGGGAGTGGAGGAGTTGGATACGACGGAGCTTTGTCGGTGGTGCAGGGAAAAGCTTGCGATATTCCCTTGCCGTCATACGGCGTCGCCGAGGTGGTTCTTCATCCTTGGAAGATACATCTCCTGAGGGCCTTCCGCCTCGGTACGCGATAGCGGACTGTCCCGGAGGCGCACCTTCCTTCTTGATCCTATCTGTCTTCTCTTGTGCTCGACGAAGAAGTGCCTTGGTCTTGTGAAGTTCTTCTCGGAGCTTCATCGATTCCGACGCCAAGTCTTGTGCCAAGCTGTCGGCACATAGACTGAAGTATGTCTGGAACCGAAGCCAGAGTCCTTCCTTCAGTGGAGGGGCTAGTGCTCTGCTTTCATCTTCACCTTCCTTCCGGTAAGGCAAGAAGCGGGTTGTCATCTTGGCTGCCATCTCCGGGAGAAGCTCGCGGAGACGGGTCAGTGCCTTGAGTGCAGCAGCCTCGACAGCGAGAGGTAGTGTTGCCATCTGGTGTCCCTCGAAGAACCAACTTGTGGGAGGATCGTTTGCCTTCACGATCACTTCCACATGGTATTCCACCTCAGTGTCGCTAACCCAATGCTCAAAGTAGGTGAGGATGGGTGCTCGATGGAACTGGCACTCCTAGAGGCTATCCTCGAGAAGCAAGGGAAACCCAGTGGTCAGGTGCTCTTCCGGTACAGCGGCCATCTGCAAAGGTGGAATAGGAGAGGTTAATAAGCTGATTATATCTCAGGTTGGTAAGGTTTAGAAAAGAGAGGTTCAGAAGGTTTTTGAAAAAGGGGTCTCATCTAACTAACGCCCATGCTAACTAAGGCTTCCTACAGTCAGGATGGCTCTGATGCCAGCTCTGTGGGGACCCCGACTTAGAAGTCGAGATCACCGAATGCACGTGTATAGTGATCCCACAGATCAATGCTCACTGAACACACATAAGCTGAATAACAAGAGTCTTACATCCTTACATACCGTCTTACACAAATTAAGGCCATTATGGCCAAGTCTTGCATAGATAAAGCCTCAAGGGCTGAATAGCAAATAACTCAAATAGCGGAAGTCTTCGATGATAAGTAGAACCCATGCCATCTACCATAACCGTACATGCATTCTGACTGGGATAGCGTCCTAGTTCGCATGTTCATCTCCATAGAACTCTTCTTCATATTCCTGTTCCTCCATGCCTGGCCAATTAAATAACCAGTGGCAAGCCAATGAGTACTTTGAATGTACTCGCAAGCAACCCATGATTTGGTTCAAAGTAAAAATGCAATGAATAACAATGAGCAATCTAGCTACGAGCTAGAATAAATATTCTGCTATCAAGTTTATGCATCAATAATTTCTCGTAACCTCGAGGACGGGTTACCGATATCAACATGAATGTGATTCAACTCAACGAGTCAAGTCACCATCTTGACTCATCACACACACATATTTCCACCGATGTAGTAAAATTCTGGACATAGTTTAAGTAGCACCACCCAACTGTCCTTGACCGCGAACAGGGCTATTCGAATAGTTTGACACTCTGCAGAGGTTGCACACTTTACCCACAAGATCCGGGAAGCTTTCGTGTCACCCACGATCCCGCAGTACCTCAAGTACTCGGGGGAAGCACCCGAACATTATCTTTCCTTAGACGACACTAACATAGAGTCCACTCGTTGGTACACGGCCCTCGAGTACAAACAATAGATCATGGGACTTGCCCTATTTTCAATGTCACGCGTACACGAAGGGACCAACGGTGTGTCCGGTGCCCTGTGAAAATAGTCATGGTCGTCTATCCAAGCACGACCCCGTCCCGGGAAAGACGTCAAGTCTTCCCGTCACTAGTAATGCGGGCACCATGCTAGTATCGGCCTAAGTAATCGATAACGCCCCGTCCCATAAGGGGTAGAGTGGTTGCACATATATGGTTGGGACGGTAGTCACACATAAATCTAATCCATCATTTCACCCATGCACAAGATTTTTACCGGCACATCACTTCTTCCTCAAGTGATGACCTAACTCAACATCACCCTCGGGCATTAGGGGCACCCGATGGGGTTTATGAAAAGATTTCAACCACGAAGGTTTCATGACACACATGCATCACTAAGCATCACTACTAACCATTTGCATGACATCTAGCACATAGCAAGATCATGAGTAAGCATGCATCATGTGGTGGTTTTAAACTAGGTCACCACCATAACTCTTATCATCATGCAATCGGAAACAAACGGGTTCTGAAGAACACAAGTATCATGGTCAAAGGGCTGCTTGCCTGGATTGGCTTGGTCTTCAAAGTCTTCAAATCCTTCTCCTTCTCCTTCTTCAGCAACTTCGTCCAATACGGTATCTAATCATCGCAAAATAACAACGGGAAAATAAGACCATAATAAAAATAGAAAAATCAAAGTGCTCAGAAAAATGTCAACTTATTTTTGTTAAATACTAGAGGGAAAACTAAGATGGCAAAAATTCTTAGTTGGAGTTTTGGAGTTGCAGAATGGGATCTAAGGATTTATGAACAGAAGTTTTAATGCTCAAATTTGAATTTAAATTTGAACAGAACAGAAATGGTTCATGGATATGGGTGAAAGTGACACCATTAAATAGGTTGGAATTTTATTAGATTTTAGGAGTTGGAATTAATTCATTTGGACAAATATTTATTTCTGTGAAATTATTTGAATTAATCACAAAAAAGAAAATGATAAAAGGCACTGTGTCACTGGGCCAGAGCGGCCACAGTGCACGGCCCAGGGCTAATAGCCCACCGCTCGGGCGCCAGCGCGCGCGCGTCAGGGTTTTCAAACCTGACGGGCGGGGCCCGGCGGTCAGTGGCAGCGAGGGGAGAGAGAGAGTGGTGGGGATGACAGGCGGGGCGCTTCAACCTCACGGCTAAAGCGACGACGAGCTCACCGGCGGCGATTCTGGGCACAGCGGGGCAAACGGAGGGCAGGAACGGGCTCAGCGAGGAGTCGCCGTTCCTGTGGTGGTGGTGCGGCTTGCCGGAGAGGCCTGGTTCGCCGGCGGCGAGGTGGAACGGCGGAGGAGCGTCGGGAGGGGGTTGCTCCAGTCAATTTCGGCAGCTGCAGAGAGGGAAAAGAGGGGGAATCGCATCAGTATCTTGCTGCGGTGCTAGATCAAGTGAAAGTAGGGGCGAAGGGAGGCTGTACTGCGAGATCTCCGGTCGCTCGACGCGGCGGAGCTCCGGTCGATCCCGAGCACTGAGGCCCTCTAAGGGCGAATGAGTGGTGCTGGAGTGCTACTGGGAGTGTGGTGAGGCCGTTGGTGAAGAGAGGAGGGGCTCGGGGGCCTTATTTATAGGGAAGCGGCGAGGTCCCGTGGACTTGTGCGCCAGCGAGCTTCTGCTCGACGCCACAGTGCACGGGAGGCGATGGGGATGCGTCTGTGGCGTTGCTGGACGAATTCCAGGGCGGAGGGAAGGAAGAGGGGGAGCGGGGGATGCTCCAGAGGGCGCGCGCGTGTGAGGCCGACGAGTGGAGCTTGCGGGCGGCCGGCGCGCGTGCGAGGGCGGCCACTGGAGGGAGGAGGAGGAGGGGGACAGCGCCGGGGGAGGTCGCAGACGTCGAGGCACATCGGTAGGCGCGAGGGAGGAGCACGAGGTGGTCGGGGGCGAGCGATTGGGCGAAGCTACAGTGCGGGTGCGCACTGTAGCGCGCTCTGGAGCGTGCCTATCGCATGCCATGGCATGCCATTGGCTCTCTGGGCGTGTCCTCCGTGTCTGGGGGGTCCAGGGCGATGTAAACAACTCAGCTGAGGCCTTGGATGCTCTGGATGATCAATGAGAGAGAAGTGAAGTTGGTAACTAGGTAGAATTTGGCTGTCCAGCAAGGTGAATTGGGGTTTTCACCCCTCAATCATGGAGCTGTGGACATGGGGGAGTTACTGGAGGTAGTTTGTATCTAGATGAAGCTGTGGTAGAAAGCTGAGGCAAAAGTAAATAGTAAAAGGGGTCAAGATGATAGTTTTGGTAAAAAGGCAGAAGGTGTTTGATCATGTTTTGGACTAGCAAATGATCTCCACTAGCCATGACACTTAACAGGATTGAATGTCATATGGAAATAGGGTGTTTCACCAAATTTGGGCTCATTTGAAGAAACTAGCCAATGTAACTTTGGTGAACCCTAGAAATCAACAGAAATGGCTTCATCTTGTTTAAGTCAAGCTAATCATCTCCCCTTGATGCACCACTTGGTGTAGTTTCATCATTTGGGGTAGTGATCATGCCCACAAAGTTCGAAGCTCCAGGTAAAAAGTTGGTAATGTAAAGTTGTTCAAATTTGCATTTGAACATAAATGGTTTTGGGGTATTCTGATCAAGTTGCCCTACTCCAAATCTTGTGCCATTTGGTCTAGATTCCTTATTAGGCCATTCTAGCATGTGCACCAAGTTTGAGAGCATTTGGACAAGTTTGGCAATGTAAAGGACATGACCAAGGCATGGGGCTTGGCAAGATCATCAAATATGTCATATATGACATGATAGAATTTCCCTGGAATTTTTGGAGATTATTTCCTTTGTAAATATTTCAAAAGCTTGAAATATCCAGAAAGGGTTTTAGAGGGATTAGCCCATTATTTTGAACATGACCAAGTGTTGAAACTCTTATATATGGACAATATATGTCCTATGAGTCTCTCTGAATTTTGGCAAATATTTTTGAAATACTTAAATAATTTTTCCCTATTAAAGACCATTTCTGGCCTTAAGAAAAAGCTTTTAAATAAAATATGAAAATAACTTTTAAAATTATACTTTTGTGGTTTCTGGGAGTCCTATGACTACTAGGTCTCAAATATACTTTTTGAAATAATTTTCTCACCCTAAATCAAGCACTTGCAGTGCAAACCTCAATTCAGGGGTTTTTGGAATACTAAATTTTGAAAATACATTTTGGCCAAATTAATTTTATAAGAAAATAATATACTGCTATATAACACTTGGCATGATCATTGGGAAGAAGTTTTGGGTATGGAGATGAATTCTACAAGAGTTAATAGTTGACTTTAATGAGCACATGAAAAACATAGGAAGAAAAACTCAATTCCAAATAAAGCCAAATGATGCCAAAAAAATTTACTGGTCCAAATTTTCATGCTTCATTGATGCAAATGACATGTTACAAAATGCAGGGTGTGACAGTTGCCATACCACTCTAGTGCGGAACATACTCTGGTTGACCTACAAAGTTCAGTAGTACCTTGATCCGAAGTTTCATGATCATCATCATTAGCTTCCTCACTTATTGGTGTAGGAATCACTGGAACTAGATTCTGTGATGTACTACTTTCTAATTCGGGAGAAGGTACAATTACCTCATCAAGTTCTACTTTCCTCCCACTCACTTTTTTGGAGAGAAACTCCTTCTCTAGAAAGGATCCATTCTTTAGCAACGAATATCTTGCCTTCGGATCTGTGATAGAAGGTGTACCCAACAGTCTCCTTTGGGTATCCTATGAAGACATTTTTCTACGATTTGGGTTCAAGCTTATCAGGTTGAAGTTTTTTTCACATAAGCATCGCAGCCCCAAACTTTAAGAAAAGACAACTTTGGTTTCTTGCTAAACCACAGTTCATAAGGCGTCGTCTCAACGGGGTTGGATGGTGCCCTACTTAACGTGAATGCAGCTGTCTCTAATGCATAACCCCAAAACGACAGTGGTAAATTGGTAAGAGACATCATAGACTGCACCATATCTAATAAAGTGCGGTTACAACGTTCAGACACACCATTACGCTATGGAGTTCCAGGTGGCGTGAGTTGTGAAACTATTTCACATTGTTTTAAATGAAGGCCAAACTCGTAACTTCAAATATTCGCCTTCGCGATCTGATCGTAGACACTTTTATTTTCTTGTTACGTTGTGTTGTAGGGTGGAACCCTAGGTGGAGATCTTTCATGAATTGGAGGGGAATCCCCAAGAACAAGATGAGCACAAATGGAAGAACACAAGAGAAACACTCAAGAACAAGTCCAAATCACACATCCACTACACTCACATACACACAAGATCTACAAAGGTACAAGAAAAACATGGGGAACATGGATACATGATAGAGTTCATCCCAAATCCCAAAGGAAGATGAGGTCTTGGTGATCCTATGATGGGGATCCTTCCCCTAGAAGGGGGTCTTAATAATCCACAAGGATTCTTCCCCAAAGGGGTCTTGGTCCACAAGAGGGAAGGAGCAAAGCTCACATATGTGTCACATCTACTTTGCTACCCCTACAGATAAGCTAGGTAGGAGGTACTTATAGTCTAGGGACGAAATAGAGGGAGAGGGGAATACAAAGGTCCAAAATGACCCTGAAAACGCACACACTCTCGGAGGGGTCCGGGCACCCAGGGGTATGGGTCCGGGCACCCGGAGGGACACGGCTGTAGAGGGGGCCCGGGCACTCGGGTGCGAGGAGCCGGGCACCCGGACTAGGCCGAGGCCGGCTGGATCTGGGCCGGGCACCGGGGGGCCCTAGGCCCGGGCACCCGGAGGGCGGCTAGACGCTGGCGGTCGGGCACCCGGGAGTGGCCGGGGCAGCGTCGGGGTGGTGCGGGCACCCAGGCCCTCCATGGCCGGGCACCCGGGGCCGACTAGAGCGGCGCCAGGGGAGGGACCAGACCTTGGGGGCCAAAGTGCCCGGGCACCCGGGGTGTCCAGGACTACTCCTTCTTCTCTCGTGTCGCGCGTCCAGCTTCCGTCTCCTCCTCCGTAGGTCTCCGGTGAACTTGGTGATCCCTCCGTGCTTTCTCGTGACGATCTCCGAAGTACCTAAGAATGCATAACGTTCCGAGGTGAGGTAATGACCAAGTCCAAGGGATATTCATGTAACTCTCGAAGAGGAGCGGGTTCACCTTAAGTCCGGTAGGTTCAATTGGGGCTTGAGGTGCTATGACGGTGTACATGGAGATAGTCGTAGGATGCTCCGCATCATCTCCTCCCCCTTGGGAAAGATCCGTCCTCGGATCATGAACCATATCTTCATGTACACGGTGGGCATGGATGAACTTGTAGTTGGACGATGTGCATGTCATGCATCGAGCAAAGTACTCCAAGATGTCGTCGGAATGCTAGACATGCAAAAATAGCAAACACAATGGTTAGCGGACGCAAGGTGTCCATCATTTAAGCAAGAGTCCGTCCAATGAAATCGGTAGTGGCAATGAGCATGAATTGTAGCAAAATGAAAGATCATGGCATACAATTCATTCATGTGATCAAGCTCATTGTGCAAGAAGTTGCAAATGCTACCATTGTGCAAAATGATGTCGTAATGGGATTGTGTATCAAAAGCTTGAACATGGTAAATGATGCTCAATGTGAGTATGTGATCATGCAATTGATGCTTGGCAATGTGATCAATATGTATGAAGAGTCCATCAAGAAAGATCACAAAAAATTTGCTAAGGAAATGAAAAAGCTCATATATCATGGATGGCATGGGACTACAAGATGCAACAAGGCAATCATAATGTGATTCAATCCATGCATAAGATGCAAATTTGTTATGGGTATGATATGACCATGGAGCATGGCATGTGGGCGCACAATCAACAAATATGAAGGTTTGGGTGCAATGTGCCAAAGGAGTGTTGATATACCCATGCTCAATGTCGTGGCAAGAGTGGTAGACCGGTGGTCCATCCATGAAATCCAAGCATATGTGAGGATGGCTCACTAGGAAGGAATGCACCTTGATGAGGATGTCGAAAATGTTGTTGTCGCGCAACGTGTTTGCCTTCACATGCCCAAGATGCCTCGTGATGGTACCACCTTGTGAATCCTTCAAAATGAGAGAACATGACAAACACTCGGAAAAACAAATGAAGTTAGCGAAGATGCAAAACCTATCATCCGAAGGGGGAAATACCTGACAAGTGTTTTCAACAATCTTATCATAAGAAAGGACAAGGGAATGTGGCATGCTATGTAAGCATATGATGCAATGACAACCAAAGGCATTAAGCTCAAAGAAATAAGCATGCATCACAAGTAAGGTGTCCAAGTCTCCAACATCAATAATCATAGCATGGTTGCACTCAAGGTATGTGGATATGAGGGATGCAGCAAATTGAGACAAGTGACAATGATCAAGATATATCATGTGAAATGCATGAACATATATGTCATCAACCCAAGAAAGCAAGTAAGAGTGGAACATGGGTGATGCAATATAGCAAGCAATCATAGTGATAAAGTCAAGAAATCTACTAGTGCGAAGATGCAACATACTAGAGGTAATCATGGCAATCATGTCATGTGTGCAAATAGTAGGCATGAATAATGCACATGGCCTATCACAAGCATGAAAGCAAGAAATGAGCAAAGTAGTATCATTGTATTGGCAAGAGGGCCTATGTAAATGGAAATGGTGCATCATGACTCTCCCAACACAAGAATCAATAATATCATGGGGCACAAAGAAATCTTGGCAAAAGCTACTAGTATCTCCTCCAAGCATGCAAATACACATAGAAGTAGCAGAATGGTGAATCATGTGTAAAGGCAAGCAAGGGTCACAATTGCATGGCAAATTCATATCAAGAGGTATAACATGCAAAGTTAACACGATATTATGGGCATAAGGTGACAAGTGGTAAATAACCCATAGCCGTGTGAGAGCCAAGTAAAAGAGATGCGCGTAGTGGTTGCACGAAGAGGATGGTGGTAAGGAGATTCCACAGAATCCCAAATCATCGTTGCTCTCAAGAGCTCTTTTCGTCAACTCATGGGATTGGGACGTTGACGAGTTTTCAAAAGTACCTGCACAAGACAAAGGCAAAGGAAAAATTGTATGTGCGTGGTATATGTACACATCATCCATCTTGATGCGCACGTGTGTGTGTGTTGGTTAGCACATAATATCCACTGCTCAAATAAATGAGATGCGTGATATAGAAACATGTCATCCATCATGAATGAATAGTTGTTATGTATAACACGATGGGGATGCAAATTGAGCATACAATTATATGGCTGTGACGCCCGAGACCGACGTCCCAGAAGATTCCAGAAGCTTCCCGAAGATTCCAGATGTTCCGGGTTGCCCGTGTGGTTCTTTGTGCTTGTGTTATTTATTTTTTGCATTGCATCATGTCATCATGTAATCATGTCATTTTTATTTTGCATCTCAACCTAAATAAATCGTGTGGACCTTCGGTCCATTTAAATCGAGGGAAGATGTCTTCTCTTTATAACATATAAAAGCCTCCTAAATATTAGGGAGCTATATTAAAATATTCCATGGCTTCGGAATCACCGTAACACACTTGCAATTTTTCCACATGCCTCTTTAATTCAAGTTTCACCTTCAAATCTTGCCAATAATTCTTTTCCGTTGTTTCGAGGTTCCTCCAAAAATTTGAACATTTTTGGACACTTCTATATTCAAGTCTTAGTTCAAACTATTTGAATTAAATTCAAATATGTTTGAATTATTTTCCGTCCTGGCCTTTTGTATTTTTCTCCCGTCGTGCTCATTTTTACGAGCCCGGGAAAAATATTCCCTTGTGCAATTCGGCTCCTAACCCCCTCTTCTTTCTTCTTCTCTCTATTGTTTTTCTGCTAAAAATCAAATAAAGAGAGAGAGGGTGAGCAGCCTCTAGGCCCAGCCGCACCTCCTCTCCTCCAGGCCCGTCTCCTCCTCCTCCCTCTTGGCCCAGCCCAGGCCGCCGGCCCATCTGGCCTCAGCCCAACTGCCTGGCTAACCCTAAGCCCGATCCCTCTCTCCCCATCGCTCCCCCTGTGCGCCGCCACCCCGTAGCGACCGATCCCGCATCCCCTCTCCTCGCCCTCTCGTCCCCTCGCGTCCCGTTCCCCTCGCCCCGAACCTCTCCATTCCCTCGATCTCCCTCTGTCACCCCGTCCTCCCTCCGTTCCAGCAGCCGCCGGCCGACCTTCCTCCGGCCAGGAAGGCCCCCGCCTCCCCTACCGCGCCAGAAGCCCGCACGGAGCCGCGCCATGGCCTCCATCGACAAGTCCCCAGGCCGGCGCCCCCTTCCTTCCAGAGCGCCCGCGCCGGCCAGGAAGCTGCCTCCCTGGCTGCCCTTCTCCCGCGAGCCTCCTCCG
>LR738711.1:451594164-451732963 GCA_902687465.1 Secale cereale | reverse complement strand
AACTTGAGCACGGGATTCCGAGAATACTCGGGTCTTCCCAACTATGGAGTTGCGACTCCGCGGATCGTGGGCTTGTAATGGGTCAAGTTGGAACACCCCTGCAGGGTTTGAACTTTCGAAAGCCGTGCCCGCGGTTATGTGGCAGATGGGAGCTTGTTAATTCCGGTTGTAGATAACTTGACACAATGTTTCCAATACACTACCAGCGTGTGTACCGTGACTGTCAATTTCCGAATAGGGATTCGGGAGTTGAACACGGTGGGGTTATGTTTGACCGGCTTTAGCTAGGATCACTTCGTGATCATCTTTCGACCGATGCTCTTCTCTTCTCGCTCTCTTTTACGTAAGTTAGTGCTAGTTGCTGCTGCAGACTCTTGTTTGTTCCTTCACCTCATATTTCTTTCTTCAGCCTTATCCTCACCCAAGGCTTAAATAGTCTTGTTACCCGGGAACGGGATTGTTGAGTCCTCTGTGGCTCACAGTTACTTCACCACACCAGATGCAGGTTCAGCCGAGTTTGAAGCAGGAGCTGGTCCAGTTCTTCACTGGGAGCTCGATGAAGAGTGTGGCCGTTTGCTTGTGACGTTTCGATGTTCAGTAGTGGTTTCTACTAGGATTCGATCCTGACCTGTGGCTTTATGTTGTTTTGGTATCTTTCTTTTGGATCTTACCCGTAGTCGGGCTGTGATGTTTTGAATGATGTATTGCTTATGTAATGTATTGTGTGAAGTGGCGAGTGTAAGCCAACTATCTCCTTTTGCAATTTAATCCCTCTTTTACATGAGTCGTGCAAAGATACCAAACTTGAGATCATTCTAGGATGGATTTATGCCTTTAAGTCGTGCCTCGACACGTAGGAGGTATAACTCCATCCTGGGCATTACAAGTTGGTATTCAGAGCCTTCTCCGACCTAGAAGCCCCCACTGTTTGATCGAATCGTTGACGGTTGAGTCTAGGCACACACTGAAAAACATTTTGAGTCCTATATTATATCGGAGAGTAGGATTTCTTTGCTTCTCATCCCCTTTTCATTCTGGTGAGGACTCCTGACGATTACTCTTTTCTCTTCTACTTTCAAAAATTGCACCAAATTTTTTTAGGATCCCGCGAGTATTCTGGGATTGTTTCGATGTTCTTGTGACAAGGATATTGTTCTCGATGCCTCCTGTTACCGAGGAGTTGAGCTTCGGGGTATCATTGACACAAGCATATCGCGGCAGTACTAAATACTTAAGACGGCCGACATCGAAAATCTCTCCTATACGGCAAGTGGCAAGATAACCCCGACATCACCCAGTACTGGGGAGGTAGTTCGAGAGTATTGCCATAGCTTGTTATAGTGGATGCTTTTCGAAGGTCCGAGGTAAACAGTTTCCGAGAAAGACTGGTTATGTGTTGAAGGATGGATACACCTGGATGTAGGTTTAGAGTTGATTGCGCGGTGCTTCCCGTGTATCCCCAACACCTGATTGCATAACTGGAAACTTTCGGAAATCTATAGGTGGGTTCATCTAGTAGTTCTAGGCATTGTCTAACGGATGCTCGATATGAAGTTTGGGGTTCTACATTGAGTGAAGTGGTTTATGGACTTGTTCTGATCGGGAGTTGCATCTTAAAGGGTCCTTGGCTATGCTGATCCGGGGATTGCAAAACCCTTTTGTAACATGTTCCATGAGCTTTCAGCACGAAGATGTCGAACGAAACTTCTATCTTGTATTTGTTCTATCTGATCCTTGTTCCTTTTTATTTATCTTTTTGTTCTTCCAAGTGGCTTCTCGTCAAGTTGATGTACCTGCAGAATTCATCCGTTCAATCCTCTGATCGGATGATATTGTGAAGATCATGCTGCACATCTACCCTTTGTTTTTGTTTTGATTCTGGTATTCGAGTTGCTTCGATGTCAAATGGTGATTCCATACCTCCTTATCGGTGTTCTCATATTTCTATGGGAGTCCTAATTCTTCTTGACCATCAAGATCATCATGTTAATTCTTTTCAACCGGTGTCCTTGTTGTTCATCTCAAGTTGTCCTTGTTTTCCCCACCCTCCCACCCTTCTTCTTCTCGGAGCTAGAAATTCTCAAATGAAGTATCCATTTTATTCATGTGATATTTCTGCATTCTTTTCATTCAATGTTCTTGTCCGGTGATTTATCGTGAAGATGCTCAAGAGCTTCAAGTTCATCATTCTTTTGTTCTCATATTCTTCCGGTGGATGTAATTCAAGAATTCGGTGTTGATCTTATCCTTTTCCTCATGCTTTTCTCATTCCGGTGCACCAATTAATCATTCTCCTCTTGTTATTCATATCCGGAGTGCTGAAGATTCATAATTCCATTCTTAATCCATTCAAGCTATTTGGAGATTGTCATCTTACTCAAGCCATTTAATTCAACCGGTGCAATATCTCCTAAGCAATCTTTCCCAACGGTGATTTCTTTTGAGTGGGCCCTAACCCACAGGTCTTTTCCAGGATCTTACCTGACTCTTCTATTTTCTGGAGTTATACTCAAATTCTTTTAAAGTGTGACGTAAGCATAATTTCCATCAGTCCCATGCCTTCTTCAAGTTACTTTCAAATTCTTTTTCATCATTGGTTCAATCTTCCAATTCTTCAACTCGGAGTGCTCATCAATTCTTATAGCATTTCTCGTCTTCATTCTCAGCATTTGGAGACCGGAGAAGTGTTTCTCTTAAATTTTAACCCGTTCTCTCAAGAGTTGTGGTTCTAGCTTCATGCCATCCTCATAATTGTTTTCGATTGTGGGAATTGTTTTCATGCCCCTTCAGAGCAATTCTTGAATTCTTTTCTTTGTGATCCTCCGAAGGCCATCATTTCAGAAGATTTCTTCGTCCTCAGTTTTCAACTTCGTCCTCCAAATATTCTTCATTGATGTCTCTTCGTTCGTCTCCATATTCTTACGGTGGTTCTTTCAAGTTTACTCTTCCTTGTTTTGGTTTTAATTCACTCGTTCTTTCACAATCCTACCGGTGCTTTGTTGAAGATTTATCCAAGCTTTTGCTAGATCTCTCTTTAATTCTTTGCAACGAGAATAAGTAGTATGCCAAATCCTTGGTTGTCATCAATTTAATTGGTGAAGGAGATGCATGACATAATTCTTATTCTTATTCCTTCAAGGTGATTTAATTCATTTGTCTGGAGCTTGTTCATCATATCATATCCTTGGTTCTAAGTTTTTCATCTTCTTTTCCGGAGCTCCAAGTTATTTCAATTTTATCATTTCAACCTCAAACTAATTCATCGCAGGCCTTAAATCTTATTCTTTTCATCTTTCACTTCTCATGCTTTCATTACCGGAGTTCTCATGGTGGTTCATCATCATTTAATTCATCCTCGAAGTCTTCATCAAGATTCTTGTTGGAGCTCAAGCATTCTTCATCATACTTTCTAATTGCAATTCTTTCTACCTTATCTTTTCAGATGGTGTTATGTCATTTTGACAATTCCTTCATGTTTCATGATTCACGAGTTTTCAAGAATGAGATATTTAAACCCATCTTTTTCTTTGTTCAGGAGATCTTTCCAACCCTTCAATCTATGCATTGGAGTTATCTTGGCTTGTATTTCACCTAAAAGCTTTCCCTAAGGATTGTTGCTATTATGGTGCTTATAAATGACCCAAGTCTTCAATTATCATTCCGGTGAATAAGTTTATCGTCTCCTTGTTGATCTCAATCCAATCAAATTGTTTTCCATTAGTGGCTGGTTGTCACCTCTTAATTTTGAGATGTATTCCATAAGCCCACATCAAGCTTATTCTTTCGTTGTTGAATTTCCAACAACTCCGTTCAACCCTTCTTCGTAAGGATGCTCTTTCAAATGCATTCGTGGGAGAAGTTGTCTTTTTCTTCTCCATTCATTTCTTTCTTTGATTATATGCTATTCTTTCATTCCGGAGGCTTTGTAATGTTGCTCTCTTTAACCATCATCTCGTTTTATCGAGATCATGTTCTTTCCCTTGCTTATCTTTTAACCGGAGTGTTGTGTCCTTCATTCTAGTTCTCTCATCTTTTCTAGTTTTGCCTCTCTTCTTAATCGGAGTGCTGTCTGAATCTTTTCTTACCGCTTGTGCCATTCTTTCAATTGTTTCGGAGGCAATATGTTGTTCATTTCATCAAGTATCATTTCATCTTCTCTAGTTCGTGCTCAATTCCTTCCATTTTCAGACGGAGTGCTGTCCAAATTCTGTCATTCTTATTCCTTGGCTATACCATCGCAGTTTCATATTCTTTTGGTTCCTAAGCTCTTGTTTCATGTCTTTCAACCTTCAAGGTTCTCATAATGCTCCTTGTTCCTCTTTTCTAACGGAGTGCACTTAACTTCGTTCATCTCCGTTGCTTTCTTTCTTTCAATTTGTTCAACCTCTCAAGGTTCTTTGGTTTCACTCGTCTGTCAAAGAAGCAACTTTGTTTTACCTCTTCCTCTTCCGTTTTTACCCGGTGATATCTCTAGGATCTCGGGTCGAGATCCTCTGTTAGTGTGGGAGAGTTGTGACGCCCGAGACCGACGTCCCAGAAGATTCCAGAAGCTTCCCGAAGATTCCAGATGTTCCGGGTTGCCCGTGTGGTTCTTTGTGCTTGTGTTATTTATTTTTTGCATTGCATCATGTCATCATGTAATCATGTCATTTTTATTTTGCATCTCAACCTAAATAAATCGTGTGGACCTTCGGTCCATTTAAATCGAGGGAAGATGTCTTCTCTTTATAACATATAAAAGCCTCCTAAATATTAGGGAGCTATATTAAAATATTCCATGGCTTCGGAATCACCGTAACACACTTGCAATTTTTCCACATGCCTCTTTAATTCAAGTTTCACCTTCAAATCTTGCCAATAATTCTTTTCCGTTGTTTCGAGGTTCCTCCAAAAATTTGAACATTTTTGGACACTTCTATATTCAAGTCTTAGTTCAAACTATTTGAATTAAATTCAAATATGTTTGAATTATTTTCCGTCCTGGCCTTTTGTATTTTTCTCCCGTCGTGCTCATTTTTACGAGCCCGGGAAAAATATTCCCTTGTGCAATTCGGCTCCTAACCCCCTCTTCTTTCTTCTTCTCTCTATTGTTTTTCTGCTAAAAATCAAATAAAGAGAGAGAGGGTGAGCAGCCTCTAGGCCCAGCCGCACCTCCTCTCCTCCAGGCCCGTCTCCTCCTCCTCCCTCTTGGCCCAGCCCAGGCCGCCGGCCCATCTGGCCTCAGCCCAACTGCCTGGCTAACCCTAAGCCCGATCCCTCTCTCCCCATCGCTCCCCCTGTGCGCCGCCACCCCGTAGCGACCGATCCCGCATCCCCTCTCCTCGCCCTCTCGTCCCCTCGCGTCCCGTTCCCCTCGCCCCGAACCTCTCCATTCCCTCGATCTCCCTCTGTCACCCCGTCCTCCCTCCGTTCCAGCAGCCGCCGGCCGACCTTCCTCCGGCCAGGAAGGCCCCCGCCTCCCCTACCGCGCCAGAAGCCCGCACGGAGCCGCGCCATGGCCTCCATCGACAAGTCCCCAGGCCGGCGCCCCCTTCCTTCCAGAGCGCCCGCGCCGGCCAGGAAGCTGCCTCCCTGGCTGCCCTTCTCCCGCGAGCCTCCTCCGTGCCAAGGCCAGGAACCCAGGGCCTCGACCAGTGCATCGTCGCCCCCCCGCTTCTCCAAGCCGACCCGGGGCCGCACCAGAGGCCTCCGTCGCCAAGGCGCCGCCGCGGCCTCATCCTCGCCTCCCGGCCGGATTCCGCGCCTTCCCTCGCGCGGACGCCGCCCTTCCGTCGCTCGTCCAGGGTGTCAGCTCGCCGTGCTGCTGCCTTGGCTCCTTTCCGCTGCTGCTGCTGTTTTCTTTTCGTGCTAGACTGCTGCTGCCTGGCCTCGTCGTCCCGAGACGTGCTGTAGTTTTTGTGTTGTTTCGCTTGCTTGTGTTCTTCACAGGGAACGGGTACATCTACGGCTCGAGACCGAGGTTTCAAGTACCTCTACGACCCGAGTACAACTACATAACGATGACCGAACGTCTACGAGCTCCATGTACGACTACGCGAACGACTACCGGCGACCCGACCAAGTACCCCTACGTCAAGTACCACTACATGTACAAGTACCTCGACGCCCGGAGCACTCGTGAACGACAAGTACCCCGACAACATGTGTACCACTACCGTCGCCCCGTGAACGACTACCGAGGCGCCAAGTACCTCTACGGAACGACTACTCGTTGGCGGCCTCGTGAAACGGCTACTTCCTCTTCGGAAACGTGAACGACTACTTCCTCTACTTCCACTACTACGGCTACTTCCACTACGTCTCGAACCGCCCCGAAACGCACGCTTCGAAGGTATAACCCCGAGACGTGACCCGTGTGATGCTTGTTTGTGTTGTATGAAATGCTTCTCGTGTGTGCTCCGTGTCCGTTTCGTCCCTTTTGTTGTTCCTCGGTTGCCTCGTCGCCGACCCGTGGGAACCCGGCAACGGGAACACCCCATCATCTCGTTTGACTCGCTTCGTCACCTTTTGCACCGGTCTCTCAACGAGATACCGGAACCGATATGTTGCTGTGGCATCATTTTCGGAAATCGTTGCCGTGGCACCCTTTTCTTTCCACCACGGTGACAAATGCTTCATATCTCTTTTAAGTCAACCTTTTAATAAAACTTGCATAAAACTTAATCATGTCATCCGCATCATGTTAACAACATTATAATGAGTGTTTTGTTGTTTGCTTATAAATATTAAACATGCTCATGGGGATTTTCCGGACTTGTTGTTGTTATTCTCCGGCCTCATTTAAATTGCCTTTTAGTGTAGTTTCTTTATGCTTCACCTCTTGCCATGTTAAAAACAATTAATCTTGTCTTGTTATTAACGAGAGTCAACTAAATAATTAAATGTGGTGTTTCGTCAATATGCAACTCGTTGCATATTGAGCTCCACTTAACTTGTAGTGTTGTTTGTGCACTTTGCCATGCCATGCATAATTAAACCGGACATGCATCATGCTTGCTTGTGCATCGTATGCCTTGTTTATGTTTGTGTGTTTACCGTGTTGTTTCTTTCTTTCCGGTTGCTTCTTTTGTTAGCTTCGGTTTTGTTCCGGAGTTGTGAGGATCCGCTCGACTGTTGCTCCGTCTTCTTCTTGGATCCGTTCTTCTCCCTTGTGGAATCCCAGGCAAGATGACCGAACCCGGATACCATTACTATCTTTGCCTTTTGCTAGTAGTTCCGCTCTATAGTTTTGCCTCGATGCCCATGTCTTCTTGTCAGCCTCCTACTTGTAACCAATTGCCATGTTTAACCACCCTACCTACGCAAACCGTTGCTTGGCTAAGTACGCTTCGCTCAGCCCTTCTTATAGCATTGTTAGTTGCAGGTGAAGACCGAAGATGCTTGCTTCATGTTGAAGTTTGGTTGGGTTATATCACACTATATAAATGCTTAAAAAATGAAATCATCTATATACTGGCAAGGGTGGAAGGCTAAGCCTTTTGCTTGGTGTTTTGTTCCACTCATGCCGTTAGGAACCGTATAAACCGGTGTTATGTTCCTTGATTATGCGTTCCTAACACGGTTGGGGTGTATGGGACCCCCTTGATAAACCGCTAAGTGCTAAGTCTTTTCCAGCAAGTCCCAACATTGGTACTATTTGCCTAATAACAAACTAATAAAACTTGCATGTGGACTAGCTATCCCTTTTATTTAATTCAACAACCCCGGGCCAGTGCTCCACATGAGTGTTGGTCCGAAACGGGGGTTACGCGGGGCCACCTCGAGGAAACTCAAGGTTTGGTAAAAACCCGTGGGATCGCCCATCCGGTCGTGTCCTGAGACCTAGATACGCGCGGCTACTATCAGGGTGTCGACACGCCGGGAGGATTTGCTGGATTAGCCTTACCTTAGTTCGGTTTAACTTGAGCACGGGATTCCGAGAATACTCGGGCCTTCCCAACTATGGAGTTGCGACTCCGCGGATCGTGGGCTTGTAATGGGTCAAGTTGGAACACCCCTGCAGGGTTTGAACTTTCGAAAGCCGTGCCCGCGGTTATGTGGCAGATGGGAGCTTGTTAATTCCGGTTGTAGATAACTTGACACAATGTTTCCAATACACTACCAGCGTGTGTACCGTGACTGTCAATTTCCGAATAGGGATTCGGGAGTTGAACACGGTGGGGTTATGTTTGACCGGCTTTAGCTAGGATCACTTCGTGATCATCTTTCGACCGATGCTCTTCTCTTCTCGCTCTCTTTTACGTAAGTTAGTGCTAGTTGCTGCTGCAGACTCTTGTTTGTTCCTTCACCTCATATTTCTTTCTTCAGCCTTATCCTCACCCAAGGCTTAAATAGTCTTGTTACCCGGGAACGGGATTGCTGAGTCCTCTGTGGCTCACAGTTACTTCACCACACCAGATGCAGGTTCAGCCGAGTTTGAAGCAGGAGCTGGTCCAGTTCTTCACTGGGAGCTCGATGAAGAGTGTGGCCGTTTGCTTGTGACGTTTCGATGTTCAGTAGTGGTTTCTACTAGGATTCGATCCTGACCTGTGGCTTTATGTTGTTTTGGTATCTTTCTTTTGGATCTTACCCGTAGTCGGGCTGTGATGTTTTGAATGATGTATTGCTTATGTAATGTATTGTGTGAAGTGGCGAGTGTAAGCCAACTATCTCCTTTTGCAATTTAATCCCTCTTTTACATGAGTCGTGCAAAGATACCAAACTTGAGATCATTCTAGGATGGATTTATGCCTTTAAGTCGTGCCTCGACACGTAGGAGGTATAACTCCATCCTGGGCATTACAATGGCACATCAATAGAATTTTCATTCATGGGGAGCATATTGTGCAAATGATTATGAGAATCATGCAATGGATGGGATGTCTCAAAATCTCCTAAAATGTATGAGGAAACTATGCGGGTCTCCTCATGAGCAATATTTGAAACATCATATGGAGAAAATTGACAACATCCAAAACAATGCATATCCCAAGCTATGTGGTCATGGCATGTCATATGAGATAAATGATGCAAAGGGAGCATATCAATATCATCACAAGAAAAACAAATGCCAATAACCATGGGCTTGTCATCTATGCCATAAGGGCAAATTGGGTTTATCTTAATATCATATGCATAGTTACTACGATGAGATTGCAAATATGACATACGAGTGATCTCATGCATAGCATATGACAAGTCAAGCGGATTGTCAAACACGATGTGACCAATAGAATTGTCACAAGAAATCCTATATAACATGGCATCACAACTAATAGACTCCACATGGCAATCATCATACTCATCATAAATGGGTAATGCATCACATGAGGTAGTCAAACTAGCATGAAGCATGTCGATAGGTGGATCAACATCATGCAAGGAATCAATGTTAACATAGTCCACTAGTGGGACGAGAGCATCACCTTCACCTATGTTACCTTGTTCATTCCACTAAAGTGGTGTAGGTGAGGTGGCAAAGACCAAATGGTGGTCATCATGTTCATCTTGATGGAACCATGTGGGGGTGCATCATAGTCCACCATGGCCAACGTCTTGTCCATAGGAAGGACGAAGTCGTCGCGGATCGGCGCATCATCATAAATGGGACTTAGCACCAAATGAGAAGACACAATAGAGGTATATGTTAAGTTGTTAGAAATCGAAATGGCCTCACATGCCCTATCAACTACCTCACTCTCCCTATGTGGTGGTGGCTCACTCACTCCCTCAAGGTACGTGCACTAAATGTCACATATGGTGGAGTCACTCAAATCACTCAAGTGGTGGTGGTGGTAACTCTCCTCACATGGGAATTGTGGCAGCTCATCATATATGGGGCTAGTGGTGCAGTCACTCTCACTCTCAATATGGTGGCAAAAGTCACTCAAGTCATCATACGTCGCCGTGGTCGAAGGGAAAATCCCATCCTCAACCATGTCGTAGTCGTCATCGTGGATGAATGCCGATGTAGGCGTACTCATCGGAGGTAGGCGAAGATGCCGTATGTCCAAAGGCGAAGATGCCTTGATAGCACTTGGCGAAGATGCCAAAGTGGTTGTTGTAGCCGTACCGCCGTCTTGGTGGTTCTTGTCTCGCGGTCTTCTTATGTGCTCTTGAAGTTTGGCCTTCGAGTGAAGTAGAGCTTGATCGGACTTGTAGTTTTGCACGTGTCGAGCATCTTCATGATGATGGTGTCGTTGCTGTGCTTGAGTTCGTAGAAGATGTCGTTCGTCGTCGTCGTGCACATGATGTTTGTGACTTGAACGTCGCTGCGGAGAAGATGACGAAGCGGAAGAAGACTTTATGTCGGCCACCATGTGTCGGAAGTCGATGGCGATGTTGTCGATGCGCTCTTGCATTGCTCGTTGTAGTCAGATGGTTTGCGCATGGATGTAGTTGTTCATGCCGTCGATGTCGAAGACACGAGATGATGTGCTTTGCCTATCCATCACAAGACTCGAGTAGAGGGTGAATAGGAAATGAGATAAACAATACCAAGATACCGTTTCCCAAAGTTGAGGATGTATCCCATTTCACTCAAAGTGAAATGAAAGAATAGTGGAATTGGTACCGGACTTGTTCACTCACACCTACAAATTAAAGCTTATGGTGGAGCTCGGTGAGGATAGTGGCACAAAATTTGATGCAAAATGTTAGCAAGAGTCAATAATGTTGGAAAAGATTCACAAATTCACAAGTGAAACAAGTAGACCAATAGCAATAGGTGACACACGGAAACACACACACGGATAGATAAATGGGGTCGTGCAACCAAGGAATGAGCACAAAATGTGGAATCCATGGAAAACTCTCGTGTTGCACAACTCAAGAGAGACGCTAGCACGATTGCTCAATAGGCAGATACGACACTTGTGCACAACCTATAAGATGCAAAATGTATGAAGTTGTTATCCCAAGTATGCTATGTGTATGATGTTCCGGTGTTTCGCACACGATGATCCAAGATGATCAATATGGTAGTATGATATGCAATGTGGCGATGCTATGGCTATTGCTTACAAGCTCTTCGCTCTCTTTTTGCTTAAAAACTTTTTTTATATGGCCACTATGCGAAATGCACAAACCAAGATAGCAATTGTGTATATGCGGGAACAATCTTGTGGCACACGAGGGATGGTACTATGATAGCAAGATGATACCAATATGATATGGTATATATGCAATGGATAGTGTATATCGATGACCACTAATGTGCACAAGTAACGTTGCTGATAATACTAAAATGGCTAGTCTTGATGGGCAAGTGACGCAAAATGGGCTAGGGGTTAACAATGCAATTGCAAGGAGAATATACAACGGTGTCGTCGAGGTTACCATCCGATGATGATGATGAGAGGCGGTGTTGTCGAGGGTGACATATTCCTAATTAGCCGAAACACCTTAGGAAACAGAAAAACCACAACTCAAAATCTCAAAGGCCAAAGTCAAATGGTGGTGGCGGAAAGCGGTGGTGGTGGTGTCGAAGATGGCAATGCAGAAGTGGTGGTGGTGTTTGATGAAGAAGCACTCGTCCCTAAGTAGCCGAAACACCTTAGGAGACTCAAGTCACCACTCAAACAACCGTAAATGCTATATGGGTCGAAATGGGGTTAAGTTGCGGAAATATATGGTGGTATGGTAGATGGCCTAGGCAAACTTGCCAAAATGCCAAATTTTTGATGGAGTACAATGGTGGTAAAACCAAGATGAGCAGCTCGAACACGTCGCTAGCTTTTCAATGAGCCAAAGAACACCCAAATCGGAGTTCGGGAGTGAAAGTTATGAGTGAAAACGTAAAGTGCACGCGGCTGATTCTGGGGGTGCGGGTGCCCGGGGGTGGAAGGTGCGAGCACCCGGGGTGGTCAGGGGAGTTGGGCGGAGGATATGGCCCAGGGGTTCGGGTGCCCGGGGGTAAGGGGTGCAGGCACCCGGGGTGGTCAGCGGGGTTGCTCGGGGGGTCCGGGTGCCCGGGGTTTGAGGTCCGGGTGCCCGGGGTGTCGGATTTGGGCGGAAAATTGTGGGAAAATGGGAGAAATTGATGGATTTCGTGGAGGGAAAGGTGGAGATGGATGGGGAAAGGCTAGATCCACTTGAAACCAAGCAAATCCATGGATCAAATCCAACAAAACATCATCAAACCAACAAATCAAAAAAAAAATTGGGGCTAGTTTTGGTTGGGATTTTCGAAATTTGGCAAGAACACAACAAAATTAGGCTAGAAAACAAGAAGGGGGCTCCAATTTCGTGAAAAACCAAAGCTCTAGGTACCATGATATTGTAGGGTGGAACCCTAGGTGGAGATCTTTCATGAATTGGAGGGGAATCCCCAAGAACAAGATGAGCACAAAGGGAAGAACACAAGAGAAACACTCAAGAACAAGTCCAAATCACACATCCACTAGACTCACATAGACACAAGATCCACAAAGGTACAAGAACAACAAGGGGAACATGGATACATGATAGAGTTCATCCCAAATCCCAAAGGGAGATGTGGTCTTGGTGATCCTATGATGGGGATCCTTCCCCTAGAAGGGGTCTTGATAATCCACAAGGATTCTTTCCCCAAAGGGGTTTTGATCCACAAGAGGGAAGGATAAAAGCTCACATATGTCTCACATCTACTTTGCTACCCCTACAAATGAGCTAGGTGGGAGGTACTTATAGTCTAGGGACGAAATAGAGGGAGAGTGGAATACAAAGGTCCAAAATGACCCTGAAAACGTACCCACTCTTGGAGGGGTCCGGGCACCCGGGGGTATGGGTCCGGGAACCCGGAGGGACGCGGCTGTAGAGGGGGCCCGGGAACCCGGGCACGAGGAGCCGAGCACCCGGACTAGGCCGAGGCCAGCTGGATCTGGGCCGGGCACCCGGGGTCCTAGGCCCGGGCACCCGGAGGCCGGCTGGGCGCAGGCGACCGGGCACCCGGGGGCCAAGGCCGGGCAGGGCCAGGGTGGTGCGGGCACCCGGGGCCGGCTGGGAGCGGCGCCAGGGGAGGGGCCGGACCTCCGGGGCTAAAGTGCCTGGGCACCCGGGGTGTCGAGGACTCCTCCTTCTTCTCTCGTGTCACGCATCCATCTTCCGTCTCCTCCTCCGTAGGTCTCCGGTGAACTTGGTGACCCCTCCGTGCTTTCTCGTGACGATCTCCAAAGTACCTAAGAATGAATAACGTTCTGAGGTGAGGTAGTGACCAAGTCCAAGGATATTCATGTAACTCTCGAAGAGGAGCAGGTTAACCTTAAATCCGGTAGGTTCACTTGGGGATTGAGGTGCTATGACGGTGTACATGGAGATAGCCGTAGGATGCTCCGCATCACGTTGATTTTCCACTTCACTCTGAAATTCTTTGAACTTTTCAAATGTTTCAGACTTATGTTTCATCAAGTAGATATACCCATATCTGCTCAAATCATCTGGGAAGGTCAAAAAATAACGATACCCGCCGCGAGCCTCAACACTCATTGGTCCGCATACATCAGTATGTATCATTCCCAACAAGTCAGTTGCTCGCTCCATTGTTTCGGAGAACGGAGTTTCAGTCATCTTGCCCATGAGGCATGGTTCGCAAGCACCAAGTGATTCATAATCAACTGATTCCAAAAGCCCATCATCATGGAGTTTCTTCATGCGCTTTACACCAATATGACCTATACGGCAGTGCCACAAATAATTTGCACTATCATTATCAACTTTGCATCTTTTGGCTTCAATATTATGAATATGTGTATTACTACGATCGAGATCCAACAAACTATTTTTATTGGGTGTATGACCATCAAAGATTTTATTCATGTAAATAGAACAACGATTATTCTATGAATGATCGTATTACAACAAACATGATCAAATCATATTCATGCTCAGCGCAAATGCCAAATAACATTTATTTAGGCTCTACACTAATCCCGAAAGTATAGGGAGTGGTCGATGATGATCATATCAATCTTGGAACCACTTCCAACACACATCGTCACTTCACCTTTAACTAGTTTCTGTTCATTCTGCAACTCTCGTTTCGAGTTACTAATTTTAGCAACTGAGCCGGTATCAAATACCCAGGGGTTGCTATGAGCACTAGTAAAGTACACATCAATAATCTGTATATCAAATATACCTTTGTTCACTTTGCAATCCTTCTTATCCGCCAAGTATCTAGGGCAGTTCCACTTCCAGTGACCATTTCCTTTGCAGTAGAAGCACTTAGTTTCAGGCTAGAGTTTAGCTTTGGGTTTCTTCATGGGAGTGACAACTTGCTTGTCTTTCTTCTTGAAGTTACCCTTCTATCCCTTTGCCCTTTACTTGAAACAAGTGGTCTTGTTAACCATCAACACTTGATGCTCTTTCTTGATTTCTACCTTCGTTGATTTCAGCATCGCGAACAGCTCGGGAATTACTTTCGTCATCCCTTGCATATTATAGTTCATCACGAAGTTCTACTAACTTGGTGATAGTGACTAGAGAACTTCGTCAATTACTATCTTATCTGGAAGATTATCTCCCACTTGATTCAAGCAATTGTAGTACCCAGACAATTTGAGCACATGCTCACTGGTTGAGCTATTCTCCTCCACTTGTAGGCAAAGTACCGTTAGAGGTCTTATACCTCCGATACGGGCATGAGTATGAAATACTAATTTCAACTCTTGGAACATCTCATATGATCCATGGCATTCAAAACGTTTTTGAAGGTCCCGGTTCTAAGCCGTAAAGCATGGTGCACTAAACTATCAAGTAGTCATCATACCGAGCTTTTTGTCAAAACGTTCATAATGTCTGCATCTTCTCCTGCAATAGGTATGTCACCTAGCGGTGTATCAAGGACATAATTCTCCTATGCAGCAATGAGGAAAAATCCTCAGATCACGGAACAAGTCCGCATCATTGCTACTATCATCTTTCAACTTATATTTCTCTAGGAACATATAAAAATAAACGGGGAGCTACATCGCGAGCTATTGATCTACAACATAGATATGCTAATACTACCAGGACTAAGTTCATGATAAATTAAAGTTCAATTAATCATATTACTAAAGAACTCCCACTTAGATAGACATCCCTCTAGTCATCTAAATGATCACGTGATCCAAATCAACTAAACCATGTCCGATCATCACGTGAGATGGAGTAGTTTTCAATGGTGAACATCTTATGTTGATCATATCTACTATATGATTCACGCTCGAACTTTCGGTCTCCAGTGTTCTGAGGCCATGTCTGTACATGCCAGGCTCATCAAGTTTAACCCGAGTATGCTGCGTGTGCAAAACTGGCTTGCACCCCTTGTATGTGAACGTAGAGCTTATCACACCCGATCATCACGTGGTGTCTCGGCACGACGAACTTTCGCAACGGTGCATACTCAGGGAGAACACTTGTACCTTGAAATTTTGTAAGGGATCATCTTATAATGCTACCGCCGTTCTAAGAAAAATAAGAAGCATAATAAGATAAACATCACATGCAATCAAAATATGTGACATGATATGGCCATCATCATCTTGTGCTTTTGATCTCCATCTCCAAGGCACCATCATGATCACCATCGTCACCGGCACGACACCTTGATGTCCATCGTAGCATCGTTATCGTCTCGCCAACTATTGCTGCCACGACTATCGCTACTGCTTAGTGATAAAGTAAAGAAATTACATGGTGATCGTATTTCATACAATAAAGCGACAACCATATGGCTCCTGCCAGTTGACGTTAACTTTACAAAACATGATCATCTCATACAATAATGTATAACTCATCACGTCTTGACCATATCACATCACAGCATGCCCTGCAAAAACAAGTTAGACGTCCTCTACTTTGTTTTTGCAAGTTTTACATGGTTGCTACGGGCTTAGCAAGAACCGTTCTTACCTACGCATACAAGAACCGTCCTCTACTTAGTATGTGTTGTTTTAACCTTCACAAGGATCAGGCGTAGCCACACTTGATTCAGCTAAAATGAGAGAGACAGACACCCGCTAGTCACCTTTAAGCAACGAGTGCTCATAACGGTGAAACCAATCTCGCGTAAGCGTACGCCTAATGTCAGTCCGGGCCGCTTCATCTCTCAATACCGCCGAATCAAAGTATGACATGCTGGTAAGCAGTATGACTATTATCGCCCACAACTCATTGTGTTCTACTCGTGCATATCATCTACGCATAGACCTGGCTCATGATGCCACAGTTGGGGAACGTTGTATTTGAAAAAAATTCCTACGATCACGCAAGATCTATCTACTAGATGCATAACGACGAGAGGGGAGAGTGTGTCTACGTACCCTCGTAGACCGAAAGCGGAAGCGTCTAGTGATGCGGTTGATGTAGTCAAACGTCTTCGCGATCCAACCGATCAAGCACCGAACGTACGACACCTCCGCGTTCAGCACACGTTCATCTTGATGACGTCCCACGAGCTCTTGATCCAATTGAGCTTCACGGGAGAGTTTCGTCAGCTCGACGGCGTGGTGACGGAGATTATGAAGCTACCGGCGCAGCGCTTCGCCTAAGCACTGCAACAGTATAACCGAGGTGTGTTTCTGTGGAGGGGGGCACCGCACACGGCTAGAACAATGTTTCGTTTGTGTCTTTGGGTGCCCCCGGCCCTCGTATATAAAGGAGCAAGGGGGAGGTGCAGCTGGCCAAGGGGCGCGCCATGGAGTAGGATTCCTACTCCTAGTAGGAATAGGAACCCCCTTCTCCTATTCCTACTAGGAGTAGGAAAGTAAAGGGGAGAGGAGAAGGAAAGGAGAGGGGGTGCCTCCCCCCTTTTCCTAGTCCAACTAGGAACCCTAGGGGGGTGCGGCCAGCCCTATGGGCTGCCCCTCTCTTTCCCCCAATGGCCCACTATGGCCCATACTCCCTCGGGGGGGGGGGGTTCCGGTAACCCCCTCCGGCATTTCAGCTTTACCCGATAACACCCGGAACACTTCCGGTGTTCGAATATAGTCGTCCAATATATTTATCTTTATGTATCAGACATTCCGAGACTCCTCGTCATTTCCGTGATCTCATCTGGGACTCCGAACTACCTTCGGTACATTACAACTCATAAACTCATAATACCGATCATCATCAAACGTTAAGCGTGCGGACCCTGCGGGTTCGAGAACTATGTAGACATGACCAACACTCATCACCGGTGAATAACCAATAGCGGAACCTGGATGCTCATATTGGCTCCTACATATTCTACGAAGTTCTTTATCGGTCAAACCGCATAACAACATACATTGTTCCCTTTGTCATCGGTATGTTACTTGCCCGAGATTCGATCATAGATATCTCAAAAACAATTCAATCTTGTTATCGGCAAGTATCTTTACTCATTCCGTAATACATCATCTCGTGACTAACTCATTAGTCATTTGCTTGCAAGGCTTATTATGATGTGTATTACCGAGAGGGCCCAGAGATACCTCTCCGACACTCGGAGTGACAAATCCTATTCTTGATCTATGCGAACACCACGAACACCTTCGGAGACACCTGTACAGCATCTTTATAATCACCCAATTATGTTGTGAAGTTTGATAGCACACAAGGTGTTCCTTCGGTATTCGGGAGTTGCATAATCTCATAGTCATAGGAACATGTATAAGTCATGAAGAAAGCAATAGCAGTAAAACTAAACGATCATAGTGCTAAGCTAGCGGATGGGTCTTGTCCATCACATCATTCTCCTAATGATGTGATCCCGTTGATCAAATGACAACTCATGTCTATGGCTAGGAAACATAGCCATCTTTGATCAGTGAGCTAGTTTACTAGAGGCATACTAGGGACACTCTGTTTTGTCTATGTATTCACACATGCACTAAGTTTCCGATTAATACAATTCTAGCAGGAATAATAAACATTTATCATGAAATAAAGAAATAAATAATAACTTTATTATTGCCTCTAGGGCATATTTCCTTCATCGTTTGTGTTCAACGACCAGACAAATACGTCACAGAACCCCACCTTGATCAATAAAGCTTTCCTCTTATATTCGCAATGTCTAGATTGCAATCTTAGTTTCTTGCTTGTTCTTCGTTTGCTTGTAGGAAATAGACCCTCGTGGTTAGGTTGATCATGCTCCGGCGTGGTCAATAACCTCTCGGAGTTGGTTTAGCGATTGCTAAGACACGATGTCCTTACACGTTCGTAGTTGGATCATCAAAGTCTACTCCACCAAAAACGATAGCCACCATCTCATCGAAAGACGGGACAGCTTTGCCTTTATCAAGTGTATCAGATTTCGACGTTGCTCGGTGAGATTTTACAATTTTTCGTAGTTAGATTGAGTCTGTTCTTCATACCTATAGTCCACGAAAAAGCCAATTTTTTTATTAGGTTAGTTCATCATATCCGAACCAATCTGAGCCGTTGCATAATCTTTTTAGGGTTTTGCTTTGTTGAATTTGTGGTTGCATCATCGTGTCTAGTTGCTGGTCTTAATGTCTAGTCCTTTAGAGTTTTGAGTTCTATCAAAGTTGCCACACCGCCGCACCATATTTATCGCTACTGCCATACCACCACCCCTGCCATATTCCACAACCGCTGCCATATCCCACCACCGCTACAACATACCATCAACGCTGCCATAACCTACCACCGCTGCCATATCCTACCATCATATATCCACCACCAATCCGAGCTATTTTCATATTAGGTCTGGTCTCGAGATCCGTCTAGTTTCGGATTCGTGTTTCCTTGCCTACGTAGGTGATGCGGAGCATCCCAAGGTCATCCCCATGGACCCTCCTTCGCCTCACCAAGTGCCCCAAGGACCAATGACACGTGCTCGTGCTAGAGCTCTCGAGACCAAGGTGACATCTCTCCTAGCCCAACTTCCATATGAATCTTGCTAGACATGGCTACTACCTCAGACGGATGTGTTTTGTGTGCTCAGGTATGAAGAAGACCCCATCCGAGAGGCTCGTGAAGATGGAAAAGTCCCCAAGCTCACGGACGAAGCTTTGCATCGAGAGAAGCTGAAGAAAGCTCCAGGCCACGAACATCCACCCCTGGCCCGGACATCCGGCCCCTGGACGATCAGCTACAGAACAACCCCAGCAGCCGAAGCTACACGGCACGAACATCAGGCTCGGCAGGCCCCGGACATCCTGCCTCGCGCCCGAAAATCCGGACCCCCTATCCAGAGAGCATTGGGACCGAGCCCCTTCAGCCCAGACATCCGGCCCCTCGGCCCGGACATCCGGCGACCGACGACGCCCCGGACATCCGGCCCGACGCCCGGACATCTGGCCCCTGATTGCCTACGCGCATCTCCTTCGGGCCGTGACCCGTGTACCCCTTCGCCCCGTAGACTATATATATTCCTCCTCCTACATCTTTTCAGGGTTAGCTTTTGGGATAGCTCATCTAAAACCTTAGTGGTTCCTCTCCTACGAGACCGCGGCCTCCTCGGAGAAGATCCACCGGATTCAAGACCTCTTTCATGGTGAAGAACATCAAGACCTCCTCACGAAGATGACTACTGCCACTTGTATCGTCCTTAGTTGATCGTGTATCGTGTATCACTCTTTATGTTCCCGGATCTAGAATTTGTGTGACCTAAACTCGCTGATTTGAGTGTTTTCTTCTTGTCCCTCTTGTGTGTTCCCCCGTGTACCACGTGTTCATCCTCGGGATCCCTCCTTTTCGTGAAAGATCGGCCACTTAGGGTTCCACCCAACATCATTATGGTATCAAGAGCATAGGTTGATCACGAATTTGGAGCCCCATACCTTGTTTTCTAGCTTGTTTTTGTTGTGTTCTTCCCAATTTCAAAAATTCCCCACCAAAAATAGCCCCAAACATTTTTGTGATCTGTTGATTTGATGAGATTTTGTTGAATTTGTTCCATGGATTTGCTGTGCCACGAGTGGATCTAGCTTTTCCCCACCTTTTCCCCAATTTTGATCCGCAAAATCCAATGAATTTTGGCCTCGGAAGTCACCGTGTGCAAGGAGTTCATCAAGGCCTCGGGCACCCTGGACATCCGGCCCGTTCCCTGGACATCCGGCCCCTGGCCCGGACATTCGGCCTCCCGCAGCCTAACACCTCCCATCCGAACCACTTTGCACTTAGCCCGCCATTTTCGTTCGGTATCCCACCCACCTTCCGCATCCCACAATCACTTCCGCAATCACCATCGCTTAACCGCTACAATTTTGACAATTTTGTCTCACTTTTCCTTGGATACTTGAGATGTGGTTTCACCGTTTCCTTGGATGTTTAGGCTACCTTGGAACACAAAGACTTCGACACCACCACCGCTCACACTCGGCAAGGACGGTAACATCGACGACACCTTGTTTATCCTACCTTGCTATTGCATTGTCACCCTATAGACCATTTTTGCGTAGCTCTCCCATCGGGACTAGGCATTTGAGTATTGCCGGGCCATGACACTTGTGCACATTAGTGATAGTCATAGATATTGCATACTACATCATCATATCTCCTGTGACACAAAAGTGTCCTGCATACACAATAGCTGCCTTGATCCGAGAAGCATGCATAAGTGGCCAAAGAAAGAGCTCACAAGCTTTTAAGCAAAAGAGCCACCCAAAGCTTGTAAACAAAAGGAAAATATCATCATACGCCTTGCATCAAGAGAGATCATATGAGATAGCAATACGTCATCTTGTGCTCAAGCATCGGCACATCATACACTCATAGTATACTTGTGATAGGAAGTCGTTACGTTTTGCCTCTTATAGGTTGTGCACAACTGCGTATCCGCCTATTAAGCAATCGATTAGCGTTTCTTTAGTGTTGTGCAACACGAGCATTTTCCGTGGTTTCCACATTTTCGCTCACCCTTGGTTGCACAAACCACATTTATCTATCCGTGCGTGTGTTCCGTGTGCTACTTATTGTTTGTGATCTACTTGTTACATGAGCAACTTGTGAACCATTTTCAACATCATTGAGTTACTTTGACAATTGAATTGAATTTGTGCCACCATCCTAACCAAGCTCCCCTCAAAGGTTTACTTGTGTAGGTGTGAGAATCGACAAGAAGTAGTACCAATAGTGCTATTTCCGGGTTACATTATTGAGTGATCATTGATCCATTTTCAACTTCGGTCAAGGTACAATTGGTATTGTATTATCCTTCTCCCACTCACACTCTTGTTTGTGATGATGGATAGGACAAGTACATCTTCGAACCCGCTCTTCGATGACCCTCAAGAATCGAACAACTACATCACCAAACTACATCTATTTGGTGTCCAACGAGCTCTACATCAAGAAAGTGAAGCTATGCGAGAGCACATTGAGCAAGTCGCTGTCGACGCACGACAATTTGAAGCAAGAACAAGAGAGCAATTCGACATCATCAACACCAACATGTCTACCCAATTCAATGCACTACGGACTTTGATAGTCAACCGACGATCTTCATCCACATCTTCTCAAAGACGAAGCCGCTCAAGTCGCCACACCGACTCCACGGAGGGCTCAAGTACACTTACATTGAACACTCTACATCATGCCGCACGTCAAGCTCGACAGGACAACCGGAATCCACTTCACGACAAGAGCTCCCAAGAGCTATTTGAAGATCAAGAAAGTCGACATCGTCAAAACCAAGCTACACTTGAACAAGCGCAAGAACGGCAACGACTACGCCAACAACAACAAGATCGAGCACGTCGACATCAAGAAGAACAAGATGCCGAGGCTAATCGTCAAGCACAACAACACCGAGAAGCTCAAGCTCTTGAGGCGCAATGAGCATTACGTGATTCACATCGCAATGTGGCAACTCGCAATTGACATACTCGTCAAGAAGAGGATTTCCTTCGTGATGAGACGCAAGAGAGGCGCCATCAAGCACGAATGCAAGAAGAAGTTCCTCCTCAAGCGCGACAAGATCAACAACCTCAACAAGAACCACAAGCTCGGCAAGTACACCATGACAATGGACATCTACTCCGCCAAGAGCAACATGAGATTGACAATCGTCCCAATCAAGAACGCTATCCCAATAGGCAAGCAAACAATGAAGAGCATCGCTATGGCAAGCTTAAGTTCACCATGCCAAAGTTTTCCGGAATCATTGATATCGAAGACTACCTCTCATGGGCATTGAAAGTTGATAAGATCTTCCGCTTACACAACTTTGATGAACAAAAGAATATTGCAATGGCCTCCCTTGAGTTCCAAGACTATGTTCTCATTTGGTGGGAGCAAATCATCGAGAGAAGAGAAGCAAAAGGCGAACCTCCTATCAGTACCTGGGCTCAAATGAAGGAAGTCATGAGAGCATGCTTTGTGCCAACGCAGTACAACCGTGACTTATTCAAGAAGCTACATTTCCTCAAGCAAGGTACCAAGTCCGTTGAAGAGTACTACAATGAGATGGAGATTGCCATGATAAGAGCCAACATCACGGAAGATGAAGAGCAAACAATGGAGAGATTCTTGAATGGACTCAACTATCCTATCAAGAAGATTGCGGACTTTCAACCCTACACGACCCTCCTCGAGCTAGTACACCAAGCAACCAAAGCGGAGCGACAAGTTCAAGAGGACTACAAGTACTCCAAGTTCACCTCCATGAACTTTGGCTCCTACAACCAAGCTTCAACGACTTAGGCTCCTCCTACCTCTACCAAGCCATCTACAAACTTCGGTGACAAGTCAAGCTACAAGAATGCGACTACATCGAGTCGTTCTCCTTCTACGAACAACTTCAAGCCAAGAGCTTCATCATCTACAACTCCAACCGAGGACAACTCCAAGACGAGTTCCATCAAATGTTTCAAGTGCCAAGGGAGAGGCCACAAGTCATTTGAGTGCAAGACCGTTCATACCAAGATCATCAATGATGACGCATCATATGACTCAATGAGCGACAATGAGATGGATGCCCTTGAGCATGTAGCTATGCATCGACAAGTGAATGAAGATGAAGACCATCAAGTGTTTTGCGACAATGACTCAAGTCCCAATCTCGTTGTCTCCAAGGTCTTGACACTCCAACATCAACAAGATGACGACCAACGATGTCACATTTTCCATACCAAGGCCGGCATCAACGGACACTCCGTCAAGGTTATCATCGATGGAGGAAGTTGTCATAACTTGGCAAGCGAAGAGCTATGGGACAAGCTCCCATTAGTCAAGATGAAACACCCTCATCCCTACAAGGTCCAATGGCTTAACGACGAAGGAATTCTTCGAGTCGAGCACACCGTGTACATTTGCTTCATGATAGGCGCCTACGAGGACACACTTGAGTGTGATGTGGTCCCTATGTCCGTGTGCCACCTTCTTCTTGGACGATCATGGCAATACGATCGTGGAGTCACACACAATGGACGGACCAACCACTATAGCTTCAAGATGAAGGGCAAGGAATTCGTGCTACGTCCAATGTCACCAAGTCAAGTAGCCACCGACAAACACATACCTACCAACCATCGTGGAGAGAGTGGTGAGAGAGTGAACCACCAAAAGGAGAGTGAGAGCCACAAGCCAAATATGAGCGACTCCACGATGAGCGACAAGAAGCAACTAGTGCTATTTGCCACCAAAAGTGAGATGAGAGAAGTGTGTGAGAACCCCTCGAGTGTCTTTCACCTTGTGCTTCTATGCAAATGGGAAGCAAAACCTACTAACACTTTAGCACCTCTACCTTTAGTGTTGTCTCAATTGTTGCAGGAATTCTCGGACGTCTTTTCCGATGAGCTACCTCAGGGTCTACCTCCACTTCGCGGAATCGAAAATCGCATCGACGTCATACCTGGCGCACCACTTCCAAACAAGGCTCCTTACCGCGTTAACCCCGAGGAAACCAAGGAGATACAACGGCAAGTACAACAACTCATTGACAAAGGCCATGTACGTGGAAGCTTGAGCCCTTGTGCCGTTCCGGTTATTCTTGTGCCTAAGAAAGATGGAAGTTTTCGCATGTGCTCCGATTGTCGCCCGATAAATGCTATCACCATTAGATACCGTTACCCTATCCCACGTTTAGACGACATGCTTGATGAATTATGTGGTGCCACTATCTTTTCCAAAATTGATCATAAAAGTGGCTACTACCAAATTCGCATTCAAGAGGGTGATGAGTGGAAAACGGCTTTCAAAACCAAGTTTGGGTTATATGAGTGGTTGGTCATGCCAATGGGTTTATCGGAAGCGCCCGGTTCATTTATGCGTCTCATGCATTTCGTTCTCCGACCCTACATAGGCGTCTTTGTAGTGGTTTATTTTGATGACATCCTCGTGTTTAGCAAGTCCCTTGACAACCATGTGACACACATCCGTATGGTTTTACAAACTCTTCAGAAAGAGCGCTTATATGCTAACATGGATAAATGCACTTTTGGCGTTGACAAGGTCGTTTTCTTAGGATTTGTCGTTTCTTCACAAGGTGTTCACGTTGATGAAACTAAAATTGAAGCAATTAAAACTTGGCCACAACCAACGAGTCTCCTACAAGTGCGTAGTTTCCTTGGTTTAGCCAGTTTCTACACACGTTTTGTGAAGGACTTTAGCACAATTGCTATGCCTCTACACGCCTTGAGCAAGAAGAACGCACCCTTCATTTGGGGTCCTTCGCAAGACACCGCGTTCAATGAGGTAAAAAGCTTGCTTACACATGCTGTGATGCTCCGGATGTAATACTTTCCCTTTTTGGAATATATATAACTTTGGCTTCATCAATTCCATTCCGGGTTCTTCGTCTTTTCGGGTTTTCGTCGTTTTGTCGTGTGCATGTGTGCATTCATCCACGTCATGTTGTCATGTGCATTGCATTGCTTTTGTGTGTCGTTTGCATCCGGTCCCACTTGTTCCTTCCCGTTGTCCGTTTCGAGTTCCGACGCTCTCATACGTGTCCGTGGCATCCCCGAGTCTTTCTTTTGTGTTTGGCCGTGTAACGTTTCCGGTTTGGCGTGAGACTTGTCGTGCGATGTTGTTTTGTTACGTGTAACCCGCCTGTCAATTTTGCGTCGCGTTTGGAGTTCGTTTGGTACTTCAACAGTTATCCTCATGGGCTAAAAGTACCTCCTCTTTGAGTACCAAGACCCCCCTCCAACAGCCCACCAACCCAGCTCAAACCTTTCCCTTCATCTAGGCCGTTCAATTGTGATCTCGTGGTCGAAAACCTCTCCTCATTTGGACTATCCTAGCTCCTTGTGCCTATATAAACGTCCACCCCCTCCAATTTTGCGTCCAAAACCCTAGTGTTTCCACCTCTGCCGCGTAGTGCTTCCACCGTTGCTGCGCCGTGCTTCCACCGTTGCCGAGCCGTGCTTCCACCACCGCCGAGCCGTGCTTCCACCGACCGCCGCCAGTGCTTCCACTCCTCGCCGCGCGGGCCCGCGGGGCCCGAGGTCAGCCCGCCGTCGGGGCCAGATCTCGCCCGAGCCTCGCCCCCTCGTCTTCTTCTCCTCCGGCCGAGGCCGCGCCGGCGGAGTTCCTCACCGCCGGCTGCCGCACCCCTCTCCCGTCGCCGGATCCTCCCTGCCTCCGTTCCTCGTCGCCGCCGCCTCCGGCCAGGCCGCGCCCCGCCGCCGCTCGGCCTCCTCCGCCGTCCCGCCGGCCAGCTCGCCGCCGGCCAGCCACCCCACGCCACCGGGCGCGCCCCTTCCCGCAGCTGGGCCGCCGCTCGACCCGATCGAAGGAGCAGCCGCCGCCCCTCGGCTCGATCGAGGAGGAGCCTCGACCCGTTCTGCCGCTGGAAACCCTAGCGGGCGGGGCCCGCGACCCGGTGTAGACCCGTTGACCCGGCCGCCCGTTGACTCCGACCTGGCTGCCCGCACACCCGCTTCTCCGACCCGATCCGCTCCAGATCCGACCTGTTTGACCCGGAGGTTGACTTCGTTTTTCCTCTAAGTCCCTAGTTTTTCAGTGTCTGGTGCATTTTTGTGATGAGGATAACTTTTACTGTGCATGTCCGTTTTGTGTGTATGATATGTCAAAATGATCGTGGTGACATGTACTATGTTTTGTTCCATTGTGCCATGCATGTTTGAGGTCATCTAGATGTCTTAATCTTCATGAGAAGAGTGCTACTTGTTATAAACTGCTGCTATTAGTTGTTTTCATGCCATGTTTGATATGTGATAACTTGATGCATGATTATCCAAATGAAGCAAATGATATGTCCACATGTTCATCATGAGATGCTCTACATGTTGGTTGCTTTAGCTTGCATGATAGATTTCATATTGCCATGTTTATCTCCTTTGCAAAAGTGCTTGTGGCTGTTAGGTTGTTAAACTTGTTACGAGATGCCTAGTTGAGGAGCTCGTTGCTATTGATGTGGTTGTTCCCTTGATGCATGCTTATATGTTTTGGACTCCCCATCATGTGTACTTTGCTGTGGTGCGAACCACTTGCCATGTTATGCTTTGAGGTGTCTTAAACTTGCTCACAAACAAGCCATGATGTTACTGCTGTTTTAACACTTAGTGAAATTTCACTAAGTCTGGAATCTGTTATTTCTAGATGCCATGTTTGCTTGTTGTTCTAGGCAAATCCATTATAGTTTTGGGGTGACTATTGATGATTCCTTGTTGTATATGTTGTTGGCTATCTATTCACGCTCTCATATGCTCTTTTGGGTGGCTGTAGCATATTTAACTCTTGCTCCCAAGTTGCTATAAATTACTGCTGTCAGGATTTTGTTGTCATGTTCAAAATGTTGTAGCTTGTTGCTATTGATCCATGCCTCCTTTGGAGATGCTCCAATGGAATTGTTTGCTGTAGGATATGTCTACTTCATGTCCATGCTTGTTGTCACCATGTTTGAATGCTGTAGAATATATATATCTTGGTCCGAAGTTGCTATGTGGCTGTTATTTTCAGCTTTGCTTGTTTCTTGTTTCGGGTGTATCTCTTAGCCCGTTGCTCTGTTTTGAGCAAGTCCTATATGAAACTTGGGTGATTTTGCATGTAGATTCATAATATCCTCTTGTTCCCATGTTTTGAAGTTTCTTGCTTGTTGCATATTGTCATGTTCCTTGTGCTGTATCTTTGTGTTTCCTATGTTGTCTTTCTGGGCATCCATAGTGTATCTGATGTGCTTCCTTAGTGCATCAGCCATGCATCCTGTGGTTTGCGCATTGCATCTTGTTTGATTTCGTGCCTCGTGTGTTTTGGTGTTGAGTAAAGCCGGAAGCCAAGAACGAGTACGAGAACGAGGTTACTACCGAGGTTGAGAACGAGGAGCCCGCTTACGATCCCATCAACGACTCTACAGGCAAGATGACCTGACCCAGATAACATTACTATCTTTGCCTATTGCTAGAAGTCTCGATCTTCAGCTTATTGCCTCGATGCCCATGTTTTCCTGTCAGCCTCCTATTGTAACCATGAATCTGTCTAACCACCCTACCTATGCAAACCTTTGATTGGCTAAGTAAGCTTCGCTCAGCCCCTCTTATAGCATTGCTAGTTGCAGGAGAAGATTTGAAGATTCTTGCTTCATGTTGAAGCTTGTTGGGATATCACACTATATTAACTCTTTAATGTAATCATCTATATATTGGTAATGGGTGGAAGGCTAAGCCTTTTGCTTGGTGATTTGTTCCACTCATGCCGCCCTAGGAACCGTATAAACCGGTGTTATGTTCCTTGATTTTGCGTTCCTCACACGGTTGGGGTTATGGGACCCCCTCGATAAACCGCTTAGCGCTAAGTCTTTTCCAGCAAGTCCCAACATTGGTACTATTTGCCTAATAACTAAAAACTTGCATAGGGAGTAATTAACCCTCTTCTTAATCAACAACCCCGGGCCAGTGCTCCACATGAGTGTTGGTCCGAACTGGGCAACCTGCGGGGCCACCTCGAGGAAACTCAAGGTCTGGTAAAAACCTGTAGCTTGTCCCATCCGGTCGTGGCCTGAGACTAGATACGCACGGCTACTGTCAGGGTGTCGGCACGCCGGGAGGATTTGCTAGATTAGCCTTACCTTAGTCGGAGTATCTTGAGCACGGGATTCCGAGAATACTCGGGCCTTCCCACCTTGGAGTTGCGACTCCGCGGATCATGGGCTTGTCATGGGCCAAGTTGGAACACCCCTGCAGGGTTTTGAATTTTCGAAAGCCGTGCCCGCGGTTATGTGGCAGATGGGAATTTGTTAATATCCGGTTGTAGAAAACTTGACACCATGTTCAGAACACACTACCAGCGTGAGTACCGTGACGGTCATTTTCCTAAAGAGGTTCGGGAAGTGAACACGGTGGGGTTATGTTTGGCATGCTTAGTTAGGATCACTTCGTGATCATCTTTTCGTCCGAGGCACTTCTCTTCTCGCTCTCTTTTACGTAAGTTAGTGCTAGTGCTGTTGCAACCTCTTGTTCTTTCTTCAGCCTTGTTCCACACCCAAGGCTTGGATAGTTGTGTTACCCGGGAACGGGATTGCTGAGTCCTCTGTGGCTCACAGATTCTACACCACACCAGATGCAGGTACTCAGGTGTTCTACTCAGGAGACGGCACCGAGCTATACTGGGAGTACGACGAGGACCGTAGCCGTTACTATGTGCACTATCCCGACGATCAGTAGTGGTTTCTACTAGGGGCGATTCAGACCTGTGGTTATGTATGTTTGGTATCTTTCATTTGGATCTTCACCCGTAGATGGGTTGTGATGTTATTTGAATGATGTTTGGATATGTAATGAATTGTGTGACGTGGCGAGTGTAAGCCAACTATCTTTTCCCTTTCATCCCCATTTTTACATGAGATGTGCAAAGATACCAAACTTGAGATCATTCCAGAAATGGGCTTATACCTTTAAGTCGTGCCTCGACACGTAGGAGGTATAGTCCCATCCTGGGCATTACAAGTTGGTAATCAGAGCCTTCTCCGACCTAGAAGCCCCCACTGATTGATCGAATCGTTGACGATTGAGTCTAGGCACACACTTAAAATGTTTTGAGTCCTATATTTATATCGGAGAGTAGGAATTCTTTTTCTCCTCATCTCTTTTCACTCTGGTGAGGACTCGTGACGATTACTCTTGCCTCTTCTACTCTAAAAAATTGCACCAAATTTTTTTTAGGAATCTCGCGAGTATTGTTTGGATTGTTTCGATGTCTTTGTGACGAGAACATTGTTCTCGATGCCTCCTGTCATTAGGGGTTGTGGCAGTGTCACGGGGAGTTGAGCTCCGATGTGTTGTCGTCACAAACATATCGCGGTAGTTCTAGAATACTTAAGACGGCCGACATCGAAAACTCTCCTATGCGGTTAGTGGCAAGATAACCCCGACATCACCCAGTACTGGGGAGGTAGTTCGGGAGTATTGCCATAGCTTGTAGGAGATGCGTTTCGAAGGTCCGAGGTAGATGGTTTCCGAAAATAACTGGTTATGTGTTGAAGGATGGATACAGCTGGATGTAGGATTAGAGTTGAGTGCGCGATGCTTCCCCTGTATCCCCAACACCTGATTGCATAACTGGAAACTTTCGGAAATTAATAGGTGGGTTCATCTAGTAGCTCGTAGGCATTCTTCCAACGAATGCAGGATATGGAGTTCGGGGTTCTACATTGAGTGAAGTGGTTTTATGGCCGTTGTTCCGATCGGGAGTTGCATCTTAAAGGGTCCTTGGCTATGCTGATCCGGGGATTGGAAAACCCTTTCGTAACACGTTCCATAAGCTTTCAACACGAATATGTCGAACGAAGCTCCTATCTTGTATTTGTTCTATCTGCACCTTGTTGTTTTTTCTTATTTACCTTTTGTCTCCCAAGTGGCTTCTCGTGAAGATTGTTGTTATCATTAAACTGAGAATTTCATTCGTTCCTCTTGTTCGAATGATTCTTGTGAAGACTATGTTGCAATTCTAGCCGTTGCTTCAGCTTATATCTTCTTTCAATCAAATGGCTAATGGTGGTCATCTCTTTCAGGATGGCTCCTAAAAGGGTTCCCAACGCTAACCCAGAGGGTGAAGAGGTTCCTGATCGTCCTCCTTCCCCTCCTCCTCCGTCTGAGGCCTGGAGAGCAATTATGCAAACTACGAATCAGAACACCCAGATGCTTATGCAGATGATGCAGCAAATGCAAGCTAATCAAGCAAATCAGGGTGCTCATGGGAACCAAGGCAATTTGTTCAACCAACAACACTTTGCTACGCTCAACCAGTTCTTGGCTAATCAACCAAAGGCATTCAGTTACTGCGTGGACCCTCTCGATGCTGAAGACTGGATAACGGATATCAAGAAGCATTTTGAGTGCAGTAACGTCAGGCCCGAGGACTATGTGAAGTTTGCAGCCTTCCAACTCAAGGACCAAGCAGCTGATTGGTGGCAGCAGTACAAAGACTCCAGAGCAGGGCGTGAAATCTCCTGGGATGACTTCTGCAAGGACTTTCGCTCTCACCACATTCCAACAAGTGTCTTCGAGGGTATGCGTGAGCAATTCCGCAACCTGAAGCAAGGCTCAATGACTGTCTACCAATATAATGTCAAGTTCCAGAACCTTGCCCGCTATGCAAAGCAAGACATCCCAGATGCCAAGAGCAAGATCTATCAGTTCCGTGGTGGTCTGAAGGATGAACTCCAACTTGCTCTCACCTTGTTCGAGCCTGATGAGTTTGACAAATTCTATAACATGGCACTTAAGCAAGAGGCAGCCCAGCTCAAGATGGAAGCTTCCAAAAAGAGGATCAGAGATGCCGTTCACTCCTCCTCATCTTCTCAAGTGGTCGCGAAGCAATAGAAGTTTTGGCTTCCACCTCCTCCAGTGATCCGAGCTCCCTACAACAACAACAAGAACTCTCGTGGCCGTGGTTTCTCCCACCCACCCAACCCAGGCAACCAGTCAAAGAATCGGTTTCAAGCTTCCAAGTCAAGTGCTCCTCATTTCCGTCCTCTCTCAGAAGTGGTCTGCAACAAGTGCACTCAGAAGGGTCACTATGTTAACAAGTGCCCCAACCCAAGGCGCCTTCCGCCCCCTCCACCTGTCAGCACTGCTATTGTCAAGCACAATCCAAAGGCAGCAAGAGTGAATCTGATGAATGCAGCCCAAGCAGAGAATTCTTCAGATGTGATACTTGGTAACCTTCCAATTAACTCTATTCCTGCAAAAGTGTTGTTTGATTCGGGTGCTTCATGTTCCTTCATGTCATATCCATTTGCATCCAAGCATAATGTTCACTCTGAAGCTTTACTAAGAACTTTGAGTGTTATATCTCCTGGTAAGAGATTGAGTTCTAGTATGGTGGCTCCGAATGTATCTATTCGCATGGGTGATTGCCGCTTTCTGGCTAATCCGGTTATTCTCGGCAATTCTGACATTGATCTTATCCTCGGGATGGATTGGCTTTCTCAGCATGATGCTCACATTGATTGTGCAAATAAGGAAGTCAAGATTACTCATACCGACGAAGACGTGATTATCTTCGCCTCTCGGGATAACACAATCAGGCTGTTCTCTCTCAATGACAAGCGCGAGATTAATGCCATCTCTCAAATTCTGGTGGTAAATGAATACGAAGACGTTTTTCCTGAAGAACTTCCAGGCACGCCTCCGCACCGTCAAGTTGAATTCGTCATTGAACTCGAGCCTGGTACTGAGCCAGCATGCCGGCGTCCGTACAAGCTCTCCCCTAAAGAGTTGAAGGAGTTGAAGAAACAGCTTGATGAACAAGAGCGTATGGGCCTGATCAGGCCTAGCACGTCTCCTTGGGGTTGTGGTGTCTTATTTGTCAAGAAGAAGGATGGCACGGAGCGCCTCTGCGTTGATTACCAGCCATTGAACAAGAAGACAATAAAGAACAAGTATTCGCTCCCCAACATCAATGAATTGTTCGAGCAGCTCAAAGGAGCTAAAGTGTTCTCAAAGCTCGATCTCCGAATGGGTTATCACCAAATTCGCATTCGTGAAGAAGATATCCACAAGACTGCCTTCATAACGAGCTACGGCTCCTATGAGTATACAGTCATGTCTTTTGGCCTCGCTAATGCTCCAACTACCTTCTCGAGAATGATGCACTACATTTTCAACCCCTACACCAACGAGTTTGTGCTTGTGTATCTGGATGACATCTTGGTATTCTCCAAGAATGAAGAAGATCACGAAAAGCACCTCCGTCTAGTTCTCGACTGACTCCGTGAACATAAGTTCTATGCCAAGTTCTCCAAGTGCGAATTTTGGCTCGATAAGGTCTTGTATCTGGGCCATATCATCTCCGCTGACGGTATTGCTGTGAACCCCGAGAAAGTTGAAGCGATTGTCAACTAGGAACCTCCTCAGAACGTCAAGCAACTCCGAAGCTTCCTTGGTCTTGCTAGCTATTGCAGAAGGTTCGTTCAGAACTTCTCCAAGATTGCCAAGCCTCTCTCCAACTTGCTGCAGAAGAATGTCAAGTACAACTGGTCTCTGGATTGTTATGTGGCATTCAAAACTCTCAAAGAAAAGCTCATCTCTGCTCCAGTTCTTACTCCTCCAGATGAGTCCAAGCCCTACGAAGTATTCTGTGATGCTTCTCTTCAAGGACTTGGTGGTGTGCTAATGCAGGACAAGAAGATTGTGGCATACACTTCTCATCAACTGAAGCCAAGTGAGAAGAACTACCCCACACATGATCTCGAACTAGCAGCTGTGGTACACGCTTTGATTACGTGGAGACACCTTCTGTTGGGCAGAAAAGTCGACATCTTCACCGATCACAAGAGCTTGAAGAACATCTTCACACAGCCAAACCTGAACCTTCGCCAGACTCGTTGGGTTGAGATGATCCAAGAGTATGATCCAAGCATCAAATACACACCTGGCAAGGCTAATGTCATTGCAGATGCCTTGAGCAGAAAGACATATTGCAACAGTCTCCTTATCAAGCCGTTTCAGCCTGAGCTTTGTGAAGCATTCAGGAAGCTCAACCTCCAAGTTGTTCTGCAAGGCTTCCTTGCAAATCTTCAAGTTGCTCCTACCTTGGAAGATCAGATCCGTGAGGCCCAACTTAGTGATGCTATGGTGCAGAAATTGAAACATGGTATTGCAAAGGGTACTCCTAAATACAAGTGCTATCGCGTTGATGAGAGAGATACCTTGTTCTTTGAGGACATACTTGTGGTTCCCAAAGGTGATCTCAGGAAGCTCATAATGGACGAAGCACATGATTCCCTCCTTTCGATTCATCATGGTAGTTCCAAGATGTACCAAGACCTCAAGCAATCTTACTGGTGGACACGCATGAAAAGGGAGATTGCCCAATTCGTGAATGAATGTGATGTCTGCAGAAGAGTGAAGGCAGAGCATCAACGTCCAGTCGGTCTTCTCCAACCTCCTCCTATTCCCGAGTCTAAATTTGACCACATTGAAATGGATTTCGTCACTGCCTTTCCTAAGTCCAAGAAAGGGAATGATTCTATCTTTGTGGTGATTGACAAGCTTACCAAAGTCGCTCACTTCCTTCCTGTCAAAGAATCCATCAATGCAGCTCAACTGGCAGAGTTGTACACTTCCAGAATTGTGTCCTTACATGGCATTCCTCAAGTTATCTCCTCAGACCGTGGAAGTTTGTTCACATCCAAGTTCTGGGACTCCTTTCAGTCTGCCATGGGCACTAAGATCCGTTTCAGCACTGCATTTCACCCTCAGACTACTGGTCAAGTCGAAAGAGTGAATCAGATTCTAGAAGACATGCTCAGAGCCTGTGTCATATCGTTTGGCATGAAATGGGAAGATTGCCTTTCGTTTGCCGAGTTCTCTTACAACAACAACTTCCAAGCAAGTGCCGAAAAAGCTCCGTTTGAAATCCTCTATGGCAGAAAGTGCCGTACCCCTCTCAACTGGTCCGAGACTGGTGAGCATCAACTTCTTGGCAATGACTTGATCTCAGAAGCCGAAGAAATGTGCAAAGTCATACGTGAGAATCTCAAGGCCGCTCAGTCGCGTCAGAAGAGCTACTATGACGGCAAGCATCGTGATCTGGCCTTCAACATTGGGGATCATGTCTATCTCCGTGTTTCTCCTATGAAAGGCACCCAAAGATTCGGTATCAAAGGAAATCTTGCTCCTAGATACGTGGGCCCTTTCAAGATCCTTGGCAAAAGAGGCGATCTAGCCTATCAACTTGAGCTCCCTTCCAACTTCGCTAATGTTCATGATGTGTTTCACGTGTCTCAACTCCGCAAGTGCTTCAAGACACCTGAACGCACCATTCCGTTTGAGGAGATTGATCTTCAACAAGACTTGTCTTACCGAGAGCATCCCGTTGCTATTCTCGAAGAAACCGAGCGCAAGACCCGCAACAAGTCAATCAAGTTCTTGAAAGTCAAGTGGTCACACCATACCGATCGAGAAGCTACGTGGGAACGAGGTGTTCACGTTGATGAAACTAAAACTAAAGCAATTAAAACTTGGCCACAACCAACGAATCTCCTACAAGTGCGTAGTTTCCTTGGTTTAGCCAGTTTCTACAGACGTTTTGTGAAGGACTTTAGCACAATTGCTATGCCTCTACACGCCTTGAGCAAGAAGAACGCACCCTTCATTTGGGGTCCTTCGCAAGACACCGCGTTCAATGAGGTAAAAAGCTTGCTTACACATGCTGTAATGCCCCGGATGTAATACTTTCCCTTTTTGGAATATATATAACTTTGGCTTCATCAAGTCCATTCCGGGTTCTTCGTCTTTTCGGGTTTTCGTCGTTTTGTCGTGTGCGTGTGTGCATTCATCCACGTCATGTTGTCATGTGCATTGCATTGCTTTTGTGTGTCGTTTGCATCCGGTCCCACTTGTTCCTTCCCGTTGTCCGTTTCGAGTTCCAACGCTCTCACACGTGTCCGTGGCATCCCCGAGTCTTTCTTTTGTGTTTGGCCGTGTAACGTTTCCGGTTTGGCGTGAGACTTGTCGTGCGATGTTGTTTTGTTATGTGTAACCCGCCTGTCAATTTTGCGTCGCGTTTGGAGTTCGTTTGGTACTTCAACAGTTATCCTCGTGGGCTAAAAGTACCTCCTCTTTGAGGCCCAAGACCCCCCTCCAACAGCCCACCAACCCAGCTCAAACCTTTCCCTTCATCTAGGCCATTCAATTGTGATCTCGTGGCCGAAAACCTCTCCTCATTTGGACTACCCTAGCTCCTTGTGCCTATATAAACGTCCACCCCCTCCAATTTTGCGTCCAAAACCCTAGTGTTTCCACCTCTGCCGCGAAGTGCTTCCACCGTTGCCGCGCCGTGCTTCCACCGTTGCCGAGCCGTGCTTCCACCACCGCCGAGCCGTGCTTCCACCGACCGCCGCTAGTGCTTCCACTCCTCGCCGCGCGGGCCCGCGGGGCCCGAGGTCAGCCCGCCGTCCGGGCCAGATCTCGCCCGAGCCTCGCCCCCTCGTCTTCTTCTCCTCCGGCCGAGGCCGCGCCGCCGGAGTTCCTCACCGCCGGCTACCGCACCCCTATCCCGTCGCCGGATCCTCCCCGCCGCCGTTCCTCGTCGCCGCCGCCTCCGGCCAGGTCGCGCCCCGCCGCCGCTCGGCCTCCTCCGCCGTCCCGCCGGCCAACTCGCCGCCGGCCAGCCACCCCACGCCGCCGGGCGCGCCCCTTCCCGCAGCTGGGCCGCCGCTCGACCCGATCGAAGGAGCAGCCGCCGCCCCTCAGCTCGATCGAGGAGGAGCCTCGACCCGATCTGCCGCTGGAAACCCTAGCGGGCGGGGCCCGCGACCCGGTGCAGACCCGTTGACCCGGCCGCCCGTTGACTCCGACCCGGCTGCCCGCGCACCCGCTTCTCCGACCCGATCCGCTCCAGATCCGACCTGTTTGACCCGGAGGTTGACTTCGTTTTTCCTCTAAGTCCCTAGTTTTTCAGTGTCTGATGCATTTTTGTGATGAGGATAACTTTTACTGTGCATGTCCGTTTTGTGTGTATGATATGCCAAAATGACCGTGGTGACATGCACTATGTTTTGTTCCATTGTGACATGCATGTTTGAGGTCATCTAGATGTCTTAATCTTCATGAGAAGAGTGCTACTTGTTATAAACTGCTGCTATTAGTTGTTTTCATGCCATGTTTGCTATGTGATAACTTGATGCATGTTTATCCAAATGAAGCAAATGATATGTCCACATGTTCATCATGAGATGCTCTACATGTTGGTTGCTTTAGCTTGCATGATAGATTTCATATTGCCATGTTTATCTCCTTTGCAAAAGTGCTTTTGGCTGTTAGGTTGTTAAACTTGTTACGAGATGCCTAGTTGAGGAGCTCGTTGCTATTGATGTGGTTGTTCCCTTGATGCATGCTTATATGTTTTGGACTCCCCATCATGTGTACTTTGCTGTGGTGCAAACCACTTGCCATGTTATGCTTTGAGGTGACTTAAACTTGCTCACAAACATGCCATGATGTTACTGCTGTTTTAACACCTAGTGAAATTTCACTAAGTCTGGAATCTGTTATTTCCAGATGCCATGTTTGCTTGTTGTTCTAGGCAAATCGATGATAGATTTGGGGTGAGTATTGATGATTCCTTGTTGTATATGTTGTTGGCTATCCATTCATGCTCTCACATGCTCTTTTGGGTGGCTGTAGCATATTTAACTCTTGCTCCCAAGTTGCTATAAATTACTGTTGTCAGGATTTTGTTGTCATGTTCAAAATGTTGTAGCTTGTTGCTATTGATCCATGCCTCCTTTGGAGATGCTCCAATGGAATTGTTTGCTGTAGGATATGTCTAATTCATGTCCATGCTTGTTGTCACCATGTTTGAATGCTGTAGAATATATATTTCTTGCTCCGAAGTTGCTATGTGGCTGTTATTTTCAGCTTTGCTTGTTTCTTGTTTCTGGTGTATCTCTTAGCCTGTTGCTCCGTTTTGAGCAAGTCCTATATGAAACTTGGGTGATTTTGCATGTAGATTCATAATATCCTCTTGTTCACATGTTTTGAAGTTTCTTGCTTGTTGCATATTGTCATGTTCCTTGTGCTGTATCTCTGTGTTTCCTATGTTTTCTTTCTGTGCATCCTTAGCGTATCTGCTATGCTTTCTTAGTGCATCAGCCATGCATCCTGTGGTTTGCGCAGTGCATCTTGTTTGATTTCGTGCCTCGTGTGTTTTGGTGTTGAGTAGAGCCGGAAGCCGAGAACGAGTACGAGAACGAGGTTACTACCGAGGTTGAGAACGAGGAGCCCCCTTACGATCCCATCAACGACTCTACATGCAAGATGACCTGACCCAGATAACATTACTATCTTTGCCTATTGCTAGAAGTCTCGATCTTTAGCTTATTGCCTCGATGCCCATGTTTTCCTGTCAGCCTCCTATTGTAATCATGAATCTGTCTAACCACCCTACCTATGCAAACCTTTGATTGGCTAAGTAAGCTTCGCTCAGCCCCTCTTATAGCATTGCTAGTTGCAGGAGAAGATTTGAAGATTCTTGCTTCATGTTGAAGCTTGTTGGGATATCACACTATAATAACTCTTTAATGAAATCATCTATATATTGGTAATGGGTGGAAGGCTAAGCCTTTTGCTTGGTGATTTGTTCCACTCATGCCGCCCTAGGAACCGTATAAACTGGTGTTATGTTCCTTGATTTTGTGTTCCTCACACGGTTGGGGTTATGGGACCCCCTCGATAAACCGCTTAGCGCTAAGTCTTTTCCAGCAAGTCCCAACATTGGTACTATTTGCCTCATAACTAAAAACTTGCATAGCGAGTAATTAACCCTCTTCTTAATCAACAACCCCGGGCCAGTGCTCCACATGAGTGTTGGTCCGAACTGGGCAACCTGCGGGGCCACCTCGAGGAAACTCAAGGTCTGGTAAAAACCTGTAGCTTGTCCCATCCGGTCGTGGCCTGAGACTAGATACGCGCGGCTACTGTCAGGGCGTCAGCACGCCGGGAGGATTTGCTGGATTAGCCTTACCTTAGTCGGAGTATCTTGAGCACGGGATTCCGAGAATACTCGGGCCTTCCAACCTTGGAGTTGCGACTCCGCGGATCGTGGGCTTGTCCTGGGCCAAGTTGGAACACCCCTGCAGGGTTTTGCACTTTCGAAAGCCGTGCCCGCGGTTATGTGGCAGATGGGAATTTGTTAATATCCGGTTGTAGAAAACTTGACACCATGTTCAGAACACACTACCAGCGTGAGTACCACGACGGTCATTTTCCGAAAGGGGTTCGAGAAGTGAACACTGTGGGGTTATGTTTGACATGCTTAGTTAGGATCACTTCGTGATCATCTTTTCGTCCGAGGCACTTCTCTTCTCGCTCTCTTTTACGTAAGTTAGTGCTAGTGCTGCTGCAAACTCTTGTTCTTTCTTCAGCCTTGTTCCACACCCAAGGCTTGGATAGTTGTGTTACCCGGGAACGGGATTGCTGAGTCCTCTGTGGCTCACAGATTCTACACCACACCAGATGCAGGTACTCAGGTGTTCTACTCAGGAGACGGCACCGAGCTATACTCGGAGTACGACGAGGACCGTAGCCGTTACTATGTGCACTATCCCGATGATCAGTAGTGGTTTCTACTAGGGGCGATTCAAACCTGTGGTTATGTATGTTTAGTATCTTTCATTTGGATCTTCACCCGTAGACGGGTTGTGATGTTATTTGAATGATGTTTGGATATGTAATGAATTGTGTGACGTGGCGAGTGTAAGCCAACTATCTTTTCCCTTTCATCCCCATTTTTACATGAGATGTGCAAAGATACCAAACTTGAGATCATAAAATGGGCTTATACCTTTAAGTCGTGCCTCGACACGTAGGAGGTATAGTCCCATCCTGGGCATTACATATGCACCACTTCTTGCCCTACCAAACTTTGACAAACCTTTTGAATTCATTGTGACGCTAGTGGTATCGGCATAGGTGGCGTGCTAATGCAAGAGAAACGCCGAATTGCGTACTTTAGCGAGAAGCTGTCCGGAGCGCAACTTAACTACCCCATATATGATAAAGAGCTCTATGCCTTGGTGAGAGTTTTGCGTGTTTGGGAACATTATCTTAGACCTCATGAATTCATTCTTCATACGGACCATGAGACCCTCAAGTATCTCAAGGGTCAAACTAAGTTAAACAGGCGTCCTCACAAATGGAGTGAGTTCATTGAGTCTTTTCCCTATGTCATCAAATACATCAAAGGCAAAGAAAATGTTGTGGCGGATGCGCTTTCCCGCAAATGCATGCTTGTTACACAACTTGAGTTGAATGTTATTGGCCTTGAGCACATCAAAGATTTATATGAGCATGATCCTTTCTTTGCACATCCTTATGCTAAGTGTTTGACTCACACTTCTTGGGAATTCTACTACATAAATAATGGATATCTTATGAGAGCTAACAAACTTTGCATTCCCGAGTCTTCGCTTCGTTTGCTCCTTTTACAGGGATCTCATGGAGGAGGACTCATGGGACACTTTGGATGCGACAAGATATTAGCTACGCTCGCAAAGAACTACTTTTGGCCCAAGATGGTCCGTGACGTCTCCCGCCTAACCAACCGATGTTCTACATGTCGCAAAGCTAAGTCAAAAGCTCAATCTCATGGTCTTTACACGCCACTTCCTATTCCATACCATCCAAGGGAAGACATAAGCATGGACTTTGTACTTGGGTTGCCTAGGACTCAAAATGGAAAGGACTCCGTGTTTGTTGTTGTGGATAGATTTTATAAAATGGCTCATTTCATTCCTTGTAACAAGATCAACGATGCTTCACATGTGGCAAATCTCTTTTGTAGGGAAATCATTCATCTACATGGAATACCCAAGACTATTGTGTCGGATCGGGATGTCAAGTTCTTGAGCTACTTTTGGAAGACTCTATGCGCCAAACTCGGCATCAAGCTCCTTTTCTCTTCGGCATATCATCCACAAACCGACGGCCAAACGGAGGTGACGAACCACACACTTTCGACGTTTCTTCACGTGTTTATCAAGAAGAACATCAAGGAATGGGAGCAATGCTTGCCCATCGCCGAGTACGCCTACAACCGCGCAAGGCATTTGACTACTAGCAAGTCCCCTTTCGAGGTCGTCTACGGCTTCAACCCTTTGTCCCCATTGGACATCCTACCTCTACCTCTACAAGAGCGCATCAACATGGACGCAAGTGCAAGAGCAAGCTATCTCAAGAAGGTGCATGAAGATACAAGGGCAACGATCGAGCGACAAGTCCATCGCATCACCACCAAGGTCAACGTCCACAAGGCACCAATTGTGTTCCTACCGGGAGATCTTGTATGGCTTCATCTTCGCAAGGACCGCTTCCCCAATGAGCGCAAGTCCAAACTCCTACCTCGCGCCGACGGACCTTACAAGGTGCTAGCACGCTACAACAACAATGCCTACAAGATCGACATTCCACGCGACAAGTACAATGTGAGCAATGCCTTCAACGTCAAGGATATCTCCCCTTCCCATCGTGATGAAGATCTCGATCCGAGGTCGGATCTTTCGCAAGGGAGGGGAGATGATGCGGAGCATCCCAAGGTCATCCCCATGGACCCTCCATCGCCTCACCAAGTGCCCCAAGGACCAATGACACGTGCTCGTGCTAGAGCTATCGAGACCGAGGTGACATCTCTCCTAGTCCAACTTCCATATGAATCTTGCGAGACATGGCTACTACCTCCGACGGATGTGTTTTGTGTGCTCACGTATGAAGAAGACCCCATCGGAGAGGCTCGTGAAGATGGACAAGTCCGCAAGCTCACGGACGAAGCTTTGCATCGAGAGAAGCTGAAGAAAGCTCCAGGCCCCGGACATCCGGCCCCCTGGCCCGGACATCCGACCCCTGGACAATCAGCTACAGAACAACCCTAGCAGCCGAAGCTACAGGGCCCGGACATCCAGCCAGGGCCCGGATATCCTGGTCGGCAGGCCCCGGACATCTGGCCTCGCGCCCGAAAATCAGGACCCCCCTATCTAGAGAGCATCGAGACCGAGCCCGTTCAGCCCGGACATCAGACCCCTCAGCCCGGACATCCGGCGACCGACGAAGCCCCCGACATCCGGCCTGACGCCCGGACGTCTGGCCCCTGGTTGCCTACGTGCATCTCCTTTGGGCCGTGACCCATGTACCCCTTAGCCCCGTAGACTATATATATTCCTCCTCCTACATCTTTTTAGGGTTAGCTTTTGGGATAGCTCATCTAAAACCTTAGTGGTTCCTCTCCTACGAGACCGCGGCCTCCTAAGAGAAGATCCACCGGATTCGAGGCCTCCTTCACGGAGAAGAACATCAAGACCCCCTCACGGAGATGACTACCGCCACTTGTATCGTCCTTAGTTGATCGTGTATCGTGTATCACTCTTTGTGTTCCCGGATCTAGCATTTGTGTGACCTAAACTTGCTGTTTTGAGTGTTTTCTTCTTGTCCCTCTTGTGTGTTCCCTCGTGTACCACGTGTTCATCCTCGGGATCCCTCCTTTTCGTGAAAGATCGGCCACTTAGGGTTCCACCCTACATCAGTAGGTCTCAGAAAAATAGTCTGGAGAGCCCAGGCAGTTTTTAGGCCAAAATTTCGACATGTGAAAATATTTTTTCCCTATCCTATTTTTAGGCTTTTCTGAGTCTTTTGAGACACATGCCATCATACAGTTTTTTAATGCACTTATTCGTCGTCACTGCCCTGATTCTGAAAAAAAAATCGTCAAAAAAATTTCGTGCCTATCATCTTAGTTTGACTTGGGAAGAGTTTTGAGACACTCGCCATTATAGTGATGTTCGGCAAAAAAAAGAGCGCAAAAAAAAGAGCGCGAAGAAAAGAGGCAAAAAAAATTCAGAGTTATTCCCCTTGATTACGTGCAACGCCGTGATTTTGTTAGTGTTCTAGGCTCGCGTCTCTAGTACGGTCTAGCCTAGGACCAGCACAGTACCGTCGTTGAGCGTTTATTCAACTTTGCATCTCTGAACTGATTATTGCTGACCCTTTTTGCTACCATCTTATAAGCCTTCCCAGCTCCACATACATCTACGTCGTGCATTTGACTCTCCCTAGTAATCGCTTTATCCAAGCTTTGAGAGTTTTGACTACCACGGTTGCCGATCACCACCTGCTGCTGGGTAAGAACTGGTAAGAATTTGAGATTTTCTTGATGGATTTTGACGCCCCACCACCACCATTTTCTAGTAGTCTGTAGGATCATATTTTTGGGTGTTACAATTGTTGTTAACCATGCCAGGATCACAAGTCAACGAGACTGACTGGGAGAACATGACGAACACGGAGTTGCATGATAAATTTCAGCAAATGATGGGTCAACAGGTAGAAGATGTGATGACCAGTTTTGACAACGCACTAGCGAGGATGGATGGCATTGAGAAGTCAATTGACACCAAGTTGGATGCCAAATTCGCTGAAGTGCTTGCGCGTCTACCTCCACCTGCTGCACCATTATAACAACATCAACAACAACAACCACCTTCACATCGCGAAACAGCCCTCCGCAAAGCGAGCCGTGTTGCTCTTCAGCCTGGCCAAACTGTTGGTGCTGTTGTTGATACTTATGTGGCTCCTGCTGCTGCTGAGGAGGAGGACGATTACGCGGGGGGTTACGAGGATGAGGTTGATCAAAATCAGAACTACATGCAACAACCAGCACCACAACCACCAGGTCGTCCACATGCAAATAATTGCAATGGTAGGGCTGCAGCACACCCTCAGGTACGAGATCATGACCATCTCCCTAAACTAAAATTGAATATTCCACCATTTGAGGGTAGATATGTTTCTGATATATATCTTACTTGGGAGTTAGAAACCGAACAACGTTTTACTTGTTTAAAATATCCCGAGGAGAGACGTGTTGCTGCTGCTCTTTGTGCTTTCACTAGTTTTGCTTGTGTGTGGTGGTCTGAATATTGTATATTATATCCGGATAATATTCCAACTACTTGGGATGCTTTGAAAACTGCTATGCGTACTCGTTGGGTTCCACCATATTATCAATGCAAATTACTTCAGAAATTGCAGCGTTCAAGACAAGGAAAAAATTCTGTAGAGGAATATTATCAGGAATTACAAACTGGCCTGATTAGATGTGGTATTGTTGATGATAATGAAGCTATGCTTGCATGTTTTATGGGTGGATTAAATAGAGAGATTCAGACAATTCTAGAGTATAAGGAGTATAATAATATCACTCATTTATTCCATCTTGCCTCCAAAGCTGAACGTGAAGTGCGGGATCGACAGGCCTTGGCGCGAACTAATTATTCTGTAGGTCGACCTTCATCATGGACACCGCATGTATCATCTACTTCGACACGTCCGGCTGCACCACCGCCTACTTTATCCGTCACTTCTAATCGTGATAAAAGCAAACAGGCACCACCACCATCAACCAGGAGTACACCTTTCAGTCCTACGCAGAGCTCTTCTTCATCCATGGCATCCATAGGGCCAACACATGATGTTATATGTCGTCGTTGCACTGGACGCGGTCACTATGCGAGCAAATGCCCATCTCAGCGTGTCATGATTGCTACTGAGGATGGTGGTTATGAGTCCGCTAGTGACTATGATGAGGAGATTTTGGCTCTTATTACACGTGAAGAACATGGTGGAGATGATTCTGAAAATGAGACGCAATACATGGCTCCTGAAGACGCTGACAGGTATGCATGTTTAGTTGCTCAACGTGTTTTGAGTGTGCAGGTCACACAAGTAGAGCAAAATCAGAGGCATAATTTGTTCCATACAAAGGGAGTTGTGAAGGAACGTTCTGTTCGCGTCATCATAGATGGAGGGAGCTGCAACAACTTGGCTAGGATGGAGATGGTGGCGAAGCTATCTCTCACCACAAGACCACATCCACATCTTTACTACATCCAATGGTTAAACAACAGCGTCAAGGTTAAGGTAACACGTACTGTTTGTGTGCATTTTAGTATCTCCACATATGCTGATTATGTTGATTGTGATGTGGTACCCATGCAAGCATGCTCCTTATTACTTGGTAGACCATGGCAATTTGATAAAAATTATGTACACCATGGTAGAAACAATCAGTATACTCTTGTTCATAAGGATAAACGTATTACTTTGCTTCCTATGTCTCATGTTTCCATTTTGAAAGATGATATTAATAGAGCTAATTAAGCAAAACATGAGCAAAATAAGAGTGAAAATCAGATTGTGGCAAAAGAATTTGAGCAACAAATGAAGCCTAATAACACACCATCATCTCATGTTGCATCTGAAATTAAATTAAAAAGTGGATGTTTACTTGCCACCAAATCTGATATTGATGATCTAGATTTCAGCAATTCTATTTGCTATGCTTTTGTGTGCAAAGAGACATTATTTTCATTCGAGGACGTGCCTTCCTCTTTGCCTCCTGCTGTCACTAACATTTTGCAGGAGTTCGCAGACGTATTTCCACAAGATGTGCCACCGGGATTACCACCTATTCGAGGGATTGAGCATCAGATTGACTTAATTCCCTATGCATCGCTACCCTACCGCGCACCATACCGTACCAATCCAGAGGAGATGAAGGAGATTATGTGTCAAGTATAGGAGTTACTCGACAAAGGTTATATACACGAATCCATTAGTCCTTGTGCTATTCCTATAATTCTAGTGCCGAAAGAGGATGGTACATCGCGTATGTGTGTTGATTGTACAGGCATTAATAATATTACTATTCGTTATCTTCATCCTATTCCTAGGCTAGATGATATGCTTCATTAATTGAGTGGCTCTACAATATTCTCCAAATTGATTTGCATAGTGGATACCATCAAATTCGTATGAAATTGGGAGATGAATGGAAAACAACATTTAAAACTAAGTTTGGATTATATGAGTGGTTAGTCATGCCTTTTGGGTTAACTAATGCACCTAGTACTTTCATGAGATTAATGAATGAAGTTTTACGTGCTTTCATTGGACGATTTGTGGTACTTTACTTTGATGATATTTTGATTTATAAACTTGAGCTGCCTGCAGATTTTGGGGTTAGTCCCACATTTAACATTGCAGATTTGAAACCTTACTTGGGTGAGGAAGATGAGCTTCCGTCGAGGACGACTTCAATTCAAGAAGGGGAGGATGATGAGGACATCACTAACAGAGTTACACACACATCCCCAACTGATACATATACATGACCAATTACTAGAGCTCGCGCACGCCAATTAAATTACCAGGTACTTTTATTTCTTGGTAATGATTCTAATGTTCATGAGAATATGATGCTGCCTATATTGGATACATTTGTCTTGCTTACAAACGAAGGGCCTAGCTTGGACAAGAAGGATGAACATTGGAGCAAGATCAAGAATGGAGATGATGGCATGCGCAAGGGAGCAAGAACAGAGTTACAAGTGATGATTTAAGGACTTTGAAGCCACCATAATGTGTGCGAGAAGCCTTGGATGAAATATACAAGATGCCACTTCATATATTTCGTCCAGAGGCTATTATTGGTGTTGCGTCACCTTATTATTGGGCCAGGCCCATGTAATTTCGAAATAGTCAAGTATAGGCTGTTTTTAGAGTCCGTATGTGTGGGGAAAGACAGAGTTAGGGTTGCTTTCGGACCCCTTCTCCAAGGGGCCACAAAATTCTGCCTCTCTTTTCCCATATTTACAGCCCTTAGGGCATTGTTTAGTCTTTGGGTTTTGTTTAGATTAAAGTTCGCCATAGCTGCAACTTCGCGTACTTCGTTTGTGTTCAACGACCAGACAAAGACGTCACAGAACCCCACCTTGATCAATAAAGCTTTCCTCTTATATTCACAATATCCAGATTGCAATCTTAGTTTCTTGCTTGTTCTTTGTTTGCTTGCAGGAAATACACCCTCATGGTCAGGTTGATCGTGCTCCGGCGTGGTCAATAACCTCTCGGAGTTGGTTTAGCGATTGCTAAGGCACGACATCCTCGCACGTTCGTAGTCGGATCATCAAAGTCTACTCCACCAAAAGCGATAGCCACCATCTCATGGAAAGACGGGACACCTTTGCCTCTATCAAGTTGTGAAAGAATAGTATAACGATGAGACAATGCATGAGCAATAACATTTTCTTTACTCTTCTTGTTTTTAATGACATAAGGGAAAGTTTTAATGAATTCAACCCATTTAGCATGTCTACGGTTCAATTTAGCTTGAATTTTAATATGCTTCAAAGATTCATGATTAGAATGTATAACAAATTCTTTGGGCCATAAATAATGTTGCCATGTTTCCAAAGTCCAAAGAAAAGCATATAACTCCTTGTCAAAGGTAGAATAGTTCATACTAGGCCTACTCAATTTTTCAGAAAAGTATGCAAGAGGTTTACCATCTTATAATAACACACCTCCTAATCCAATTTCACTATCATCACATTCAAGCTGAAAAGTCTTACTAAAATCAGGAAGTTGGAGTAATGGAGCATGTGTCAAATTGTCTTTCAATACCATTAAGGCTTCTTCCCGTGCAGTACCCAAAACAAAAGGCAAATCCTTCTTTGTAAGCTCATTGCGAGGTGCAGCAATGGTGCTAAAGTCTCTCCCAAAACGCCTATAGAAACCAGCAAGTCCAAGACAACTCCTCACTTGTGTGACCATTTTGGGCTGCGACCAACTCTCAATAGCTTCAATCTTGGCTTTATCAACTTCAATTCCCTATGGAGTAACAACATAGCCAAAAAAAGATACTCGGTCGGTGCAAAATGTGCACTTCCCAAGGTTACCAAACAAATGTGCATCACGTAGAGCAATAAAAACATCACATAAATGTTCCAAATGTTCCTCCAAAGATCTGCTATAAATGTATATCATCAAAGTAAACTACCACAAATCGTCCAATGAAAGCACGTAAAACTTCATTCATTAATCTCATGAAAGTACTAGGTGCATAAGTTAACCCAAAAGGCATGAGTAACCACTCATATACTCCAAACTTAGTTTTAAATGTCGTTTTCCATTCACCTCCCAATTTCATACGGATTTGATGGTATCCACTAGGAAAATCAACTTTGTAGAAAATAGTAGAGCCACTTAATTCATCAAGCATATCATCTAACCTAGGAATAGGATACCGATAATGAATAGTACTATTATTAATGCCTCTAATATCAACACACATACGCGATGTACCATCCTTTTTCGGCACTAGAATAATAGGAACAACACAAAGACTAAGGGATTCGCGTATATAACATTTATCGAGTAGCTGCTTTACTTGACGCATAATCTCCTACATCTCCTCTGGATTGGTACGGTATGGTGCACGTTTGGGTGGCGATGCACCGGGAATTAAGTCAATCTGATGCTCAAACCCTCGAATAGGTGGTAATCCCGTTGGTACGTCTTGTGGAAAAACGTCAGCAGAGTCCTGCAAAATGTTAGTGATAGGAGGAGGCAAAGAGGAAGGCACGTCCTCGAATGAAAATAATGCCTCTTTGCACACAAAAACTTAGCCAACAGATTTGTTGAAATCTATAGATCATCAATATCAGATTTGGTGGCAAGTAAACATCCACTTTTCAATTTAATTTCATATGCAACATGAGATGGTGGTTTGTTATTAGGTTTCATTTGTAGCTCAAATTCTTTTGCCACAATCTGATTTTCACTCTTATTTTGCTCCTGTTTTGCTTTACTAGCTCGATGAATATCATCTTTCAATATTGAATCAGGAGTCATAGTGATGCTGGGTCAACCCGTTCTAGGCCAATCTTTCACGAAATGGAGAGGAATCCCACGATGAACACGAAGAACACAAAGGGAGACATGGGGAAAACACAAGAGGAACACTCAAATCAACACAAAGAGGGTCACACAAGTGCTAGATCCACGATACATAACGAGACACACGATCCATGGTCAACAATGAACGGCACAAGATAGTCTTCTCCGGAAGGAGGTCTTGGGGGTATCCCGTGGGATCTTCTCCGTAGAGGAGGTCTTGAATCCATGTGGATCTTCTCCGAAGAGGGCCACAGTCACTCTCGAGGAGATGAACCACTAGATGAGCAAAGGTTCTAGGTATGAAATGAGCTATCCAAAAGCTGCCCTAGGAAGGAGGAAGTCAACGGGTATATATTCTCCGGACGAGGGGGTACATGGGCTTCGGCCCTGTTACTGCGCGCAGGCAGACGGGCCGGACGTCCGCTGGGTCTCCGGACATCTGGTGGCTCGGGAGGGACCGGACGTCCAGTCTGCCTCGGACTTCCGGTAATATTCACCGATTTTGGTTCTGTAAAGGATCTCACGGACGTCCGATGTTTCCCGGTCGTCCGATCGTCTGAGAGTCGTCGGTCGTCCGGTTCCTGACGGTCGTCTGGGGCCTGGAGGTGACCGGTTGTCCGGTGTCGGCCGGACGTCTGGTGCCTGAAGCATCTTCCGCGACACTTCTTCTTGTTCCATGCACTTTTCGATCCCGCCGCCTTATCCACTGTGCAGAGCTGTTACATGGCCTTCATCCAAGTACATGAATATGCATAGAGTTTCTGATGAGGGTAGAAGCCATGTCTCATGTGAATCGAGAGGAAATTGATAATGGAGCGAATTCACCTCGGCTTCGAGATCTCTTGCACGGGCTCGTGTCATTGGTCCTTTGGGAACTTGGTGAGGCGACGGTAGGTCCATGGGGATGACCTTGGGATGCTCCGCATCTTCTCCCCTCCCTTGGGAAAGATCCGACCTCGGATCGAAATCTTCATCACCATGGAAAGGAGAGAGGTCCTTGACGTTGAAGGTATCGCTCACGTTGTACTTTTCTCGTGGAATGTTGATCTTGTAGGTAATGTTGTTGTAGCATGCTAGCACCTTGAAAGGTCCGTTGGCTCGAGGTAGGAGTTTGGACTTGCGTTCGTTGGGGAAGCGATCCTTTTGAAGATGAAGCCATACGAGATCTCCCGGTTGGAACACCATTGGTGCCTTGTTGACGTTGAGCTTGGTGGTGAGGCAATGGACTTGTCGCTCGATCGTTGCCCTTGTATCTTCATGCACCTTCTTGAGATAGCTTGCTCGTGCACTTGCGTCCATGTTGATGACTTCTTGTAGGGGTAGAGGTAGGATGTCCAATGGGGACAACGGGTTGAAGCCGTAGATGACCTCGAAGGGGGACTTGCCGGTAGTCGAATGTCTTGCGCGGTTGTAGGCGTACTCGGCGATGGGCAAGCATTGCTCCCATTCCTTGATGTTCTTCTTGAGCAACACACGAAGAAGTGTCGAAAGTGTGCGGTTCGTCAACTCCGTTTGGCCATCAGTTTGTGGATGATATGCCGAAGAGAAGAGGAGCTTGATGCCGAGTTTGGCGCATAGAGTCTTCCAAAAGTAGCTCAAGAACTTGACGTCCCGGTCCGACACGATAGTCTTGGGCACTCCATGTAGACGAATGATTTCCCTACAAAAGAGATTTGCCACATGTGAAGCATTGTCGATCTTGTTACAACGAATGAAATTAGCCATTTTAGGGAATCTATCCACGACAACAAACACAAAATCTTTTCCATTTTGAGTCCTAGGCAATCCAAGTATAAAGTCCATGCTTATGTCTTCCCATGGATAGCATGGAATAGGAAGTGGCATGTAAAGACCAGGAGATTGAGCTTTTGACTTAGTTTTGCAACATGTAGAGCATCTGTTGGTGAGGCGTGAGACGTCACGGAGCATCTTGGGCCAAAAGTAGTTCATGGAGAGCGTAGAAAATGTCTTTTCGCGTCCAAAGTGTCCCATGAGTCCTCCTCCATGAGATTCATGCAAAAGGAGCAAACGAAGCGAAGACTCGGGAATGCAAAGTTTGTTAGCTCTCATAAGATATCCATCCTTTATGTAGTAACGTTCCCAAGAAGTGTGAGTCAAACACTTAGTATAAGGATTTGCAAAGAAAGGATCATGCTTATATAAGTCTTTTGTGTGCTCAAAGCCAATAACATTCAACTCAAGTTGTGTAACAAGCATGCATTTGCGGGAAAGCCCATCCACCACAACATTTTCTTTGCCTTTGATGTATTTGATGACATAGGGAAAAGACTCAATGAACTCACTCCACTTAGCATGACGCTTGTTTAACTTAGTTCGACCCTTGAGATATTTGGCGTCTCATGGTCCGTATGAAGAATGAATTCATGAGGTCTATGATAATGTTCCCAAACACGCAAAACTCTCACCAAAGCATAAAGCTCTTTATCATAGATGGGGTAGTTAAGTTGCGCTCCGGATAGCTTCTCGCTAAATTACACAATTGGGCATTTTTCTTGCATTAGCACGCCTCCTATGCCGGTACCACTAGCGTCACAATGGATCTCAAACGGTTTATCAAAGTTTGGTAGGGCAAGAAGTGGTGTGTGGGTAAGCAAGGTTTTTAACTCATTAAACGCGGTGTCTTGCGAACGACCCCAAATGAAGGGTGCGTTCTTCTTGCTCAAGGCATGTAGAGGCATAGCAATTGTGCTAAAGTCCTTCACAAAACGTCGATAGAAACCGGCTAAACCAACAAAGCTACGCACTTGTTGGAGATTCGTTGGTTGTGGCCAAGTTTTAATTGCTTCAATTTTAGTTTCATCAACGTGAACACCTTGTGAAGAAACAACAAATCCTAGGAAAACGACCTTGTCAACGCCAAAAGTGCATTTATCCGTGTTAGCATATTAGCGCTCTTTCCGAAGGGTTTGTAAAACCATACGGATGTGTGTCACATGGTTCTCGAGCGACTTGCTAAAAACGAGGATGTCATCAAAATAAACCACTACAAAGACACCTATGTAAGGTCGGAGAACGAAATGCATGAGACACATAAATGAACCGGGCGCTTCCGATAAGCCCATCGGCATGACCAACCACTCATATAACCCAAACTTGGTTTTGAAAGCCGTTTTCCACTCATCACCCTCTTGAATGCGAATTTGGCAGTAGCCACTTTTAAGATCATTTTTTTAAAAGATGGTAGCACCACATAATTCATCAAGCATGTTTTCTAAACGTGAATAGGGTGACAGTATCTAACGGTGATAGCATTTATCGGACGACAATCGGAGCACATGCGAAAACTTCCATCTTTCTTAGGCACGAGAATAACCGGAATGGCACAAGAGCTCAAGCTTTCACGTACATGACCTTTGTCGATGAGTTATTGTAATTGCCATTGTATCTCCTTGGTTTCCTCGGGGTTGACGCGGTACAGAGCATTGTTCAGAAGTGGTGCGCCGGGTATGAGGTCGATGCGGTATTCAATGCCGCGAAGTGGAGGTAGACCCGGTGGTAGCTCATCGGGAAAGACGTCCGAGAATTCCTGCAACAATTGAGACAACACTAAAGGTAGAGGTGGTGAAGTGTTAGTAGGTTTTGCTTCCCCTTTGCATAAAAGCACAAGGTGAAAGAGACTCGAGGGGTTCTCACACACTTCTCTCATCTCACTTTTGGTGGCGAATATAACTAGTTGTTTCTTGTCACTCATCGTGGAGTCGCTCATATTTGGCTTGTGGCTCTCACTCTCCATTTGGTGGTTCACTCTCTCACCACTCTCTCCACTATGGTTGGTAGGTATGTGTTTGTCGATGGCTACTTGACTTGGTGACATTGGGCATAGCACAAACTCTTTGCCCTTCATCTTGAAGCTATAATGGTTGGTCCGTCCATTGTGTGTGACTCCACGATCGAATTGCCATGGTCGTCCAAGAAGAAGGTGGCACACGGACATAGGGACCACATCACACTCAAGTGTGTCCTCGTAGGCGCCTATCTTGAAAGATACTTGCACGGTATGCTCGACTCGAAGAATTCCGGCGTCGCTAAGCCATTGGACCCTGTAGGGATGAGGGTGCTTCGTCTTGACCAATTGGAGCTTGTCGCATAGCTCTTCGCTTGCCAAGTTATGACAACTTCCTCCATCGATGATAACCTTGACGGAGCGTCCATTGAAGCTGGCCTTGGTATGGAAAATGTGACATCGTTGATCGTCATCTTGTTGATGTTGGAGTGTCAAGACCTTGGAGACAACGAGATTGGGGCTCGAGTCATTGTCGCAAAACACTTGATGGTCTTCATCTTCATTCACTTGGCGATGCATAGCTACATGTTCAAGGGCGTCCATCTCATCGTCGCTCATTGAGTCATAGGATCCGTCATCATTGATGATCATTGTGCGAATGTTCTTGCACTCAAATGACTTGTGGCCACTTCCTTGGCATTTGAAACACTTGATGGAACTCGTCTTGGAGGCGTCCTCGGTTGGAGTTGTAGATGATGAAGCTCTTGGCTTGAAGTTGTTTGTAGGAGGTGGACGACTAGATGTAGTCGCATTCTTGTAGCTTGACTTGTCACCGAAGCTTGTAGATGGCTTTGTAGAGGTAGGAGGAGCTGAAGTCGTTGAGGCTTGGTTGGAGCAGTCGTAGTTGTTGGAGGTGAACTTGGAGTACTTGTAGTCCTCTTGAACTTGTCGCTCCGCTTTGGTGGCTTGGTGTACTACCTCGAGGAGATTTGTGTATGGTTGAAAGTACGCAATCTTCTTGATAGGATAGTTGAGTCCATTCAAGAATCACGCCATCGTTTGTTGTTCATCTTCCGTGATGTTGGCTCTTATCATGGCAATCTCCATCTCCTTGTAGTACTCATCAACGGACTTGGTACCTTGCTTGAGGAGTTGTAGCTTCTTGAACAAGTCACGGTTGTAGTTTATTGGCACGAAGCATGCTCTCATGACTTCCTTCATTTGAGTCCAAGTAGTGATAGGCGGTTCGCCTTTTGCTTCCCTTCTCTCTATGATTTGCTCCCACCAAATGAGAACATAGTCTTGGAACTCAAGGGACGCCATTGCAATCTTCTTTTCTTCATCAAAGTTGTGTAGGCAAAAGATCTTGTCAACTTTCAATGCCCATGATAGGTAGTCTTCGGGATCAATGCTTCGGGAAAACTTTGGCATGGTGAACTTAAGCTTGCCATAGTGATGCTCTTCATTTTTGCCTGCCTATTGTGAAGGCGTTCTTGATTTGGACAATTGTCAATCTCCTGTTGCTCTTGGCGGAGTAGATGGTCATTATCATGGTGTACTTTCCAAGCTTGTGGTTCTTGTTGAGCTTGTTGCTCTTGTCACGCTTGAGGGGGAACTTCTTCTTGCATTCGTGCATGGTGGCGCCTCTCTTGCAACTCATCGCGAAGGAACTACTCTTCTTGATGAGTGTGTCGATTGCGAGTTGCCACATTGAAATGTGAATCATGTAATGCTCGTTGCGCCTCAAGAGCTTGAGCTTCTCGGTGTCGTTGTGCTTGACGTTGAGGCTCGGCATCTTGTTCTTCTTGGAGTTGACGTGCTCGCTCTTGTTGTTGTTCGCGTAGTCATTGCCGTTCTTGTGCTTGCTCGAGTGTAGCTTGGTTTTGACGATGTCGACATTCTTGCTCTTCAAATAGCTCTTGGGAGCTCTTGTCATGAAGTGGATTCCGGTTCTGATGTCGAGCTTGACGTGCGGCTTGACGAAGAGTGTTTGATGTAGGTGTACTTGAGCCGGACGTGTAGTCAGTATGACGACTTGAGCGGCTTCGTCTTTGAGAAGATGTGGATGAGGAGTATCGGTTGACTATCAAAGTCCGTAGCTCGTCAAATTGGGTAGACATGTTGGTGTTGATGATGTCGAATTTCTCTCTGGTTCGTGCTTCAAATTGTCGCGCGTCGGCGACCACTTGCTCAATTCGCCCTTGCATAGCTTCACTCTCTTGATGTAGAGCTCGTTGGACACCGAAGAGATGTAGTTTGGTGACGTAGTAGTTCGATTCTTGAGGATCATCAAAGAGCGGGTTCGTAGATGTACTTGGCCTATCCATCATTGCAAGCAAGAATGTGAGTGGGAGAAAGGAGAAGACAATACCAAAGTACCTTGACCAAAGTTGACAATGGATCAATGATCACTCAATAATGTAACCCGGAAATACACCTATACAAGTAAAGCTTTGAGAGGAGCTTGGTTAGGATGGTGGCACAAATTCAATGCAATTGTCAAAGTGACTCAATGATGTTGAAAATGATTCATAATTTGCTCATGCAACAAGTAGATCACAAGCAATAGGTAGCACACGGAACACACGCACGGATAGACTAATGTAGTTGTGCAACCAAGGGTGAGCAAAAATGTGGAATCCACGGAAAATGCTCTTGTTGCACAACACTAGAGAGACGCTAACCGATTGTTTAATAGGAGGATACGCACTTGTGCACGACCTATAAGAGGAAAAACGTAACGACTTCCTATCACAAGTATACTATGAGTGTATGATGTGCCGATGCTTGAGCACAAGATGATGTATTGTTATCTCATATGATCTCTTTTGATGCAAGGCGTATGATGCTATTTTCCTTTTGCTTATAAGCTTTGGGTGGCTCTTTTGCTTAAAAGCTTGTGAGATCTTTCTTTGGCCACTTATGCATGCTTCTCATATCAAGGTAGCTATTGTGTATGCGGAACACTCTTGTGTCACACGGAGATATGATGTTGTAGTATGCAATATCTATGACTATCAGTAATGTGCACAAGTGTCGTGGCCCAGCAATACTCAAATGGCTAGTCTCGATGGGAAAGCTATGCAAAATGGTCTAAAGGGTGACAATGCAATTGCAAGGTAGAATGACAGAGTGTCGTCGATGTTACCGTCCGTGTCGAGGTTGAGAGGTGGTTATGTCGATGTCGTTCTGTTCAAAGATAGGCGAAACACACAAGGAAACGGGTAAACCACAACTCAAATGATCCAAGACAAAAGGGGTAAGACCGGAATGATTTTGGTTAGGCAATGGTGGTAGTGGCATGGTATATGTGGGTGTATGAATGGGTAAGTGGGTGCGGAAGGTGGAACAAAACTGAGTAAATTCAGTTTTGTCAGGGTGTAGCGGACGTCCGGTGGGTTGCCAGTCGTCCGGTCGCCGGACGTCCAGTAGGTTGCCGGTCGTCCGGTGCCTGGGCGATTTCGGGCTCAGGCTAAACTGCTAGGTTTCTAGGTATTCGTGGACAAATTGGCCAAAATTGGCCGAATTTGCGGGAGAAAATTGGGGAAAAGGTGGGGAATATCGAGATCCACTCGCGGCACAGCAAATCCATGGAACAAATTCAACAAAATCTCGTCAAATCAAAAGAACACACAAAAAATTTGAGGACTCCCACGATAAACACGAAGAACACAAAGGGAGACACGGGGAAAACACAAGAGGAACACTCAAATCAACACAAAAAGGGTCACACAAGTGCTAGATCCATGATACATAACGAGACACACGATCCATGGTCAACAACGAACGGTACAAGATAGTCTTCTCCGGAAGGAGGTCTTGGGGGTATCCTGTGGGATCTTCTCCGTAGCGGAGGTCTTGAATCCGTGTGGATCTTCTCCGAAGAGGGCCGCAGTCACTCTCGAGGACATGAACCACTAAATGAGCAAAGGCTCTAGGTATCAAATGAGCTATCCAAAAGCTGCCCTAGGAAGGAGGAAGTCAATGGGTATATATTCTCCGGGCGAGGGGGTACATGGGCTTCGGCCCTGTTACTGCGCGCAGTCAGACGTGCTGGACGTCCGCTGGGTCTCCGGACGTCCGGTGGCTCGGGAGGGACCGTACGTCTGGTCCGACTCGGACTTCAAGTAATATTCGCCGATTTTGGTTATGTAAATGATGTCACGGACGTCCGGTGTCCCCCAGTCGTCCCGTCGTCTGAGAGTCGCCAGTCGTCCGGTGCCTGACGGTCGTCCATGGCCTGGAGGTGACCGGTCATCCGGTGTCGGCAGGACGTCCGGTGCCTGAAGCATCTTCCGCGACACTTCTTCTTGTTCCATGCACTTGTCGATCCCGTCGCCTTGTCCACTGTGCAGAGCTATTACGTGGCCTTCATCCAAGTACCTGAATATGCATAGAGTTTCTGATGAGGGTAGAAGCCATGTCTCATGTAAATCGAGAGGAAATTGATAAAGGAGCGAATTCACCTCGGATTCGAGAGCTCTTGCACGGGCTCGTGTCATTGGTCCTTTGGGCACTTGGTGAGGCGACGGTAGGTCCATGGGGATGACCTTGGGATGCTCCGCATCACATAGGAAGCAAAGTAATATGTTTATCCTTATGAACAAGAGTATACTGATTGTTTCTACCATGGTGTACATTTTTGCCATGGTCTACCAAGTAATAAGGAACATACTTGCATGGGTACCACATCATAATCAACATAATCAACATATGTAGCTATACTAAAATGCACACGAATAGTACGTGTTACCTTAACCTTGCCACTATTGTTGAACCATTGGATGTAGTATGGATGTGGATGTGGTCTTGTGGTGAGAGACAACTTCTCCACCATCTCCATGCTTGCCAAATTGTTGCAGCTCCCTCCATCTATGATGACGTGAACAGAACGTTCCGCAACAACTCCCTTTGTATGGAACAAATTGTGCCTCTGGTTTTGCTCAGCTTGTGTGACCTGCACACTCAAAACAGGTTGATCAACTAAACAATCATACCTATCAGCATCGTCAGCAGCCATGTAATGCGTCTCTTGTTTAGAATCATCTCCACCGTGTTCTTCACGTGTAGTAAGAGCCAAAGTCTCCTCATCATAGTCACTAGCGGACTCATGCCCGCCATCCTCAGTAGCAATCATGACACATTGAGATTTGCGTTCCCTAGAAAAATGACCTCTTCCCTTACAACGATGAGAAATAATATCACTTGTTTGCCCTGTTGATGCCATGGATGAAGAGGAGCTCTGTGCAGGCCCGGTGGGTGTTCTCTTGGCAGATAGTGGTGATTGTGCCTGCTTTCTTGTATCAAGGCTGGAGGCGGGAACTGACGGAGGTGCTTGTGCAACAGAATGTGTAGAAATAGAAGATGCACGCGGTCTCCATGATAAAGGTCAACCTGCAGAAAATTTAGTCTGCGCCAATGCATGTTGATCCTGCACATCACTTTCAGCTTTGCAAGCAAGATGGAATAAATGAGTGATATTATTATACTCCTTATACTCTAGAATGGTCTGAATCTCTCTATTTAAGCCACCCATAAAATGTGCAGCATAGCTTCATTATCCTCAACAATACCACATCTAATCATGCCAGTTTGTAATTCCTAATAATACTCTTCTACATAATTTTTTAGTTGTCTTAAATGCTGCAATTTTTGTAGTAATTCACGTTGATAATATGGTGGAACCCAACGAGTACGCATAGCAATTTTTGAAGCAGCCCAAGTAGTTGGAATATTATTCGGATATAATCTATGATGTTCAGACCACCACACGCAAGCAAAACTAGTGAAAGCACAAAGAGCAGCAACAACACATCTCTCCTCGGGATATTCTAAACATGTAAAACGTTATTCAATTTCTACTCCCAAGTAAGATATATATCAGCAACGTATCTACCTTCAAAAGTTGGAATATTCAATTTCAGTTTAGGGATATGGTCATGATCTCGTACCTTAGGGGGTGGTGCAGCCCTACCATTGCGATTATTTGCATGTGGATGACCTGGTGGTGGTGCTGGTGGTTGCACGTAGTTCTTATTTTGATCAACCTCATCCTCGTAATCACCCACGTAATTTTCGTCCTTCTCAGCAACAGCAACAGCCACAGATGTCGGATCATGGGTTCCGGCAAACCCCTGAGGTTTGAACACTCGGGTGCGCATGAAGATCTCTCCTTCCCGCCCTAGTTTGCTCTCACACCGATTCCTAGGCCTAGCTCGTCAAACCCGAAGAACAAGAGACACGGGGATTTATACTGGTTCGGGCCATCGTGGTGGTGTAATAGCCTACTCCAGTGTGGTGTGGTGGATTGCCTTGTAGGCTGAGGATGAACAAGTACACGGGAAGAACAGCCTCCTGAGGAGAGGTGTTCTTGGGCTCGGTGAGCTGGTGGATGTAAGGGTGGTCTGACTGATCCTCCCCTCTATGCTGGTGGCTAGTCCTATTTATAGAGGCCCGGGTCGTCTTCCCAAATATTGAGCAGGAAGGAATCCCGCAATGGCCAAGTTTGAAGGGGGCAGCTAGTACAAGCTATCCTAAGAAAAGGTGGTCTTCGCCTGCCAAAGGCTCTGGTGGTGACGTCGTCTTGAGCTCCATGGTGACCTTCGCCCTGTTGTCCTGCTGGTCTTGGTCTCATTGCATCGATATGGAAACCTTGGCCTGACGCCTCGGGATTCCTTGCCTGTGCTTGCCCCTTTAGCACCAAAGAGGAAACTGGCTTCCTACGCCCGCTGGCGCCCGCCTGGCCCTGGTCGTCATGGCTCACGTCACACGAACCTCGCGAGGTGCCCCTTGCCTTAATATCTCCACTCCTCGGGAGCCAGCCTAGCGGGCCGCCCCACGGGAGGTCTCGCATCGTCCCCCCTCGCGAGGCTTGGTCCCTCGCGAGGGTCTTGAGCGGTTTGTTGATGAGGATGGGCCGTACCAGGCCATTGGATGAGCCACGCTCTGGGCCACAGGTAGGCAAGTCTGGGTACCCCCATTCCCAGGACGCCAACAGTAGCCCCAGGGCCCAAGGCACGCTCGGACTTGGCTTTGCGGCGAAGCCAAGGGTCAAGTACGGAGCGCCGCGGGCCGCAAAAGCATGCGGCCTTGATTGACGCGTGGCGACTGACGCGACGTGGGCGCCTTCGCTTCCCCATGCTGCCTCGGCAACAACACGACTTGACGAGTCCCTGCATGCACAAAGACCATTATTACCTGCGATTATTGAGGCCGGCAGTTGGCCTCCTCCTTGCTATAAATGAGGCGACAGGCGGAGCCCCAGTTGCCCATCTCTTCCTCCATTCCGCCTGCTTTTTCTTCTTCCTCCTTGCTCCTTGCTTCGCAGCGACACCCATGGCGCAGTCGAGGAGGTTCTCGGCCCCAGAGAAAGGGAAGGCCCGCCAGGAGGGGCCCGGCTCACCACCGCCTAAGAGGGGACGAATCCGCCCTCGCAAGCATGTCGCGACCCCCGCCTTGGCCCCTCTCGGGCGCGGGCGGACCTCTTCGGGGCACGGCGCCGTCCTTGGCAGCCGCGGCGGTGCCTCTTCGCACGGTGGGGATCACCCAGGTCGTGGCAACCCCGTTGATGAAGGGAGGCACGTCAGGATTTCCCGGCCTTCCCGGTCGCGCTTCCACTTGGCGGAGGTGCTTCCGGAGTGCGTCATGTGGTCGGAGAACCCGGCTGGCACCTGGCTTCAGCTCCCGTGCTCCTTCGCCTGCGAACTGCCGGTCGCAGGTCCCGGCGGTCTCTAGCTACAGGCGGATGGTTGCTTCAGCAGGGCTTTGTGGGTCGCGGTGGAGGTCTCCGCCGCGGGCGACGTAGCCCTGCTCCGCGGTTGGCAGACGTTCGCCCGCGCGCGTGGCCTGAGCAGGCGGTGCACCCTCTACTTCAAGTACGACGACGACGCGGCCCTCTTCGTGAGGGTATTCAGGGAAGACGGTCGCCGCGCCGGGTGCTGCGCCGAGGACAGCGACGGCGGCGAGCAGCTCGACCTTGGCGACGGCCGTCACGAGGGTGAGGATGAACTCGCCCTCGGCACCGGTCAAGGTTCATCCAGCTATGGCAGCTCCTCCCTCAGCGGCAGCTCCAGCAGCGGTGGCTACGACCAGCCGCCATGCTATCGTGCCCACTTCGAGGGCGGTGGTGGGTCGTCTTGTCGCCGCGCCCTAGTGAAATGCGAGGAGGGCTCTGGCTGAGCCCGGGGGGCCTATCCTCGTGAGCGGCCGCATCGTAGGAGCCGCTTTTGTCTGTCCCTGCCTTTCCTTTCCTACTGCCTTACCAAAAACAAGTATGGGGCCCTGCTAGGGCGTGTAATGGACCGTGATTTTTGTGCTGCTTTGTGTTGTATTTACTGTTTCCCGATTGTGTTGTGAGATCCATGCATTATGCGGGCGTATGGGGAGAAGACTTATCTTGACGCATTCGGGGTAGCCCCCATCTCATGAGGTGCGGCCCATCACGGAGCTGCAAAAATTCGTTAGGAGATTCTTATCCTTCGTTGCTTGAGGTCCCAGGCATGGGCTGAACATGGTCAAACACACTTCATCGCGGTACCCGTGGGGCACGGACTTAAAGCGAGGGATGCGCCGATCACGAGCTCAAACGAGGGCACCTCCCAGAGACTAAGGGGGTACGCACGCACGCCACCCTGTCCAGCCCCCTTGCGAGGCACGTGAGGGAGAGCGTTGGGCAACTGCCACCCTCCCTAGAGCAAAGCAAAGAATCAAGGGAAGAATCAGAGAGAAAGGTGGTTCAACCAAGCCATCGAGAAATGCCAGAACTTCAAATTCCATTAAGAGAGAAAAAGGAAGGAAAGAGAAGGGGCAAGCCAACTACAGAAAGCAAATGATTAGCCGCGTCTGGCACCTAGTGTTCTAGGCTCGCGTCTATAGTACGGTCTAGCCTAGGACCAGCACAGTACCGTCGTTGAGCGTTTATTCAACTTTGCATCTCTGAATTGACTATTGCTGACCCTTTTTGCTACCATCTTATAAGCCTTCCTAGCTCCACATACATCTACGTCGTGCGATTGACTCTCCCTGGCAATCACTTTATCCAAGCTTTGAGAGTTTTGACTACCACGGTTGCCGATCACCACCTGCTGCTGGGTAAGAACAGGTAAGAATTTGAGATTTGCTTGACGGATTTGTGACGCCCCACCACCACAAATTTCTAGTAGTCTGTAGGATCATATCTGTGTGTGTTTCTATTGTTGCTAACCATGCTAGGATCACAAGTCGACAAGACTGACTGGGAGAACATGACGAACAAGGAGTTGCATGATAAATTTCAGCAAATGATGGGTCAACATGTAGAAGATGTGATGACCAGTTTTGACAACGCACTAGTGAGGATGGATGGCATTGAGAAGTCAATTGACACCAAGTTGGATGCCAAATTCGCTGAAGTGCTTGCACGTCTACCTCCACCTGCTGCACCATTGCAATGACAACAACAACCACCTTCACGTCGCAAAGCCGCCCTCCGCAAAGCGAGCCGTGTCGCTCTTCAGCCTGGCCAAACTGTTGGTGCTGTTGTTGATACTTATGTGGCTCCTGCTGCTGCTGAGGAGGAGGACGATTACGCGGGGGGTTACGAGGATGAGGTTGATCAAAATCAGAACTACGTGCAACAACTAGCACCACAACCACCAGGTCGTCCACATGCAAATAATCGCAATGGTAGGGCTGCACCACACCCTCAGGTACACGATCATGACCATCTCCCTAAACTAAAACTGAATGTTCCACCATTTGAGGGTAGATATGTTCCTGATATATATCGTACTTGGGAGTTAGAAACCGAACAACGTTTTACATGTTTAAAATATCCCGAGGAGAGACGTGTTGCTGCTGCTCTTTGTACTTTCACTAGTTTTGCTTGTGTGGGGTGGTCTTAATATTGTAGATTATATCCGGATAATATTCCAACTACTTGGGCTGCTTTAAAAACTGCTATGCGTACTCGTTGGGTTCCACCACATTATCAACGCGAATTACTTCAGAATTTGCAGCGTTTAAGACAAGGAAAATATTTCTGTAGAGGAATATTATGAGGAATTACAAACTGGCCTGATTAGATGTGGTATTGTTGAGGATAATGAGGCTATGCTTGCACGTTTTATGGGTGATAGAGAGATTGAGACAATTCTAGAGTATAAGTAGTATAATAATATCACTCGTTTATTCCATCTTTGTAACATCCCAAAATTCTAAATTTTGGAATATTATAATAAATAGATAGATTTGATTGTTGTTTGATGTGCTGTGTGCAATTGAGTGAAATTTGAAACTTTTGGAAGTTAAATGAGAGGAAATAAAATGACTTTCCCAAAACTTTCACATTGCATTTGATCTCCGAGGGAATTCAAATTCTTTTCAACACAAAACCCTAGAGTGAAGATAATATGACTTCTTCCATTTATTTTAAATGATAAAGGGCTTTGAAAGGATTTTTGAATTTCATCCTCGAAATCTTTTCAATTCAGAAACTTTAAGCAACTCAATGATTTTCCCGAGAGAAGATAAAATGACTTCTTCAAAATATAGGAAATATGACTTGGAAGTTTTTCTGAAATTTTCTGCAACTCAATTTCAATATTGAGTTATTTGGGTTTTATTCAAATTATTTTTCTCCAAAAATAAACGACATGGAAAATAGGGTAACATGATTCCCTACAACAGAAAATTGGAGAAAAATAAATTTGAAGTCATTTTGGTATTTTAGAATGATCTTTATTGGTTTTTAATTGCAACAGTAGCACCTTTCGATTATTTAGAAATTGTGGGCATTTTATTTGACAGTAGTAAAATGTTCATGTTGTAGGGCTTATTTTTCTGCAAATTTGGATATATTATATGCCTATAGTTTATTTTATTTTATTTTTGTGCTACTAGTTTTTCTTGTGTGTTAAAAAAAATTCTTCCCCGAGTGGGCCGGCCCAGCAAAGCGCGAGGCCTCGGCCCAGCTCGCCTTCGTCCTCGGGACGGACTCCCGACGCCGCCGCCGCCATGGACGCCGTGTCCTCACCGGACTCCCCTACCTTGCCCCTCCTCCACGCCATGCTGCCGCCCCTCCGCCTATTTAAGTCCCCGCCGCCGCCCTCGCCTCCCCTCCTCTCTCGCATCGCCGCCGCCGCCCCGCACTTCGCCGCCGCCGCGTTGCAACCGCCGCCGCCGCAGCCTTGCCGCCGCTGCTACTGCTGCTGCTCCGCCACCACCAGCGCCGCGCCTGCCGCCCCTCGCCCCGAGCCGCGCCGTGCCACCGCCCCTCGCCTCGCCTCTCGCCGCCGGAGTCGCTGGAGTTCGCCGCCAGCCGACGTCCGCCCGAAACCCGATCCGCCCCGATCCAAGAACCGGTAAGGGAAAAACCGCCCCGGACCGGTTTGGATCTCGGTTTTCTTCGGTTCTTTTTAAAAACCGTTTTTTCCTGTAGTTAGGTTAATTAACGAACGTTCATTCGTTTGGCAGTAGTAGTGGACTAATTCATTAGTTTAGTCTCAGCAGTGAACGGTTTTCTTTTAAAGTCTGTTTAGTAGTCAGGGACCTAGTTTTAGTATCTTATTTTTACAGATTAGCCCCTAAACTTTACAAGGCCACAACTTTTTACCAGTTGGTCCAAATCCAACGAAACCAACGCCCACGTCTTCGTTACGATCCCCTCTTTCCAGTAAAACAACTTAAACATGTTTTTGAAAGATTTGAAATTTGAATTCAACTAGTTTTAGATTCAAACTTCGTTTGATCATAACTTGAGTTTCGTAACTCCGTTTCAGTTGATTCTTTTTGCAAATCGAAGCTCTTGACCTAAACTTTCTGAAAAGGCCAAATTCACATAATTTTGGTACTGTTGGAAATTGTTTTATGTTCCAAGAGTCATTTGTTTATTTTCGAAGTTTTCCGAAGTGTTTATTCGTTCTGTCCGATCTTTCTGAGTGATTGCTTATGTGTGGTTACTATTGCTTGCTTACGATAGATTGACCGGAGTGTGATGAGTAGATCTATCCAGAGTTTTGAGTGCGAATCATCTTCATCAACATTGCAGGCAAGGTCACACTTTGATCATATTTTCCAATACCTAGTTTTCATTGCATTAGTTATATCCTCAAGCACATTGCATCAGTAGGATCTCTTAACTTGTGGGACTGGGAAGTAGATTGAGGTAGAACCTATTACCTGTATTCTTTTTAAACCCCTGGGAGTTACTTCTACGTTTGCTTAGGTTGCCATGCTATGCTCGTAGGCGTGGTTTGGGTTTGAGTGAAATCCATGACAGATGTGAGTTGTTAATTAATGGTTTAACTTAAGGTGACTACTTGAATACACATCTGGGTGGATTGGTTGGGGCACCTGGGAGTGAACCAGTGGACTTGCCCAGACACCTGGGATTACCAGTGTTGTCCTAGGAAATCCCGGGGGTACCGTGTGATTATCCTATTGGAATGCCACCCAGGCTCAAAGGGATCATAAAATATTTTCATGCCTAGAAACTTCCGTCTGCAGCCACAAGCTATTATGGGCTCTAGCATAGTTGACTAAGTCGTGCGAACTCTTACAGTGGTGGACTAGCAGATGTAGAGGTTGTAGGTTGGTACGGTCCACCCGGACGTAAGGTGCTAGTGCTTTTGAAAGACTGTGTCTCGGTCATCCGTTTCTCAAACAACACGTAGTGCGAGAATCCCAACGGGGGCGATCGAGTCTTGTGGGGAAAAGTGCACAAACCTCTGCAGAGTGTACAAACTATTCATGAGTAGTCGTGTCCCCGGTTATGGACATCTTTGAGTATCTAGAAGTGGATTATTTATTGATCTCATCACTCTATAATTTAATTTGTTGGGTTAACGATGACTTTAATTTGGGATTGAGATGGGGGTACCATTCTCAACTGTTCATGATTTGATTTTAACAAAGTAGTTAAATAAAATGCATTCCTTTGTTGTAGGGAAAACTTGGCATTACGAAAACTTTAACCTTACAGCCTCCACCAGCCCAATATGCATGTAGTTGTAGGCTTTGCTTATCATTATCATTACAGTGTGAAATTGCCAGTACATTCAATGTACTGACCCTCTGTGGCTGCAACGTCTCATGTTGCAGGATTATCTTACGACGAGTAAGTGATACGTTAGGGTTACGATTTCTACACTCAACTTTGTCGTTGGTGTTGATGGGAATCCAAAACCTTTGTTGCTTCCGCTATGATCGATTGAGGTAATAGTATTTACGTTACTTAATACATGTGATTTACCTCTGTTATAAATCCTCGAGTACTGTGTGTGTCAGCATACCGATCCAGGGATGACACAGAACACAGAGACTTCGGTCCATTCGGATCGTGGTCGCTACAAGATGGTATCAGAGCACCTGTTGACTATAGGACGTGACCCTAGAAACTAGCAATGCCCATAGGAAAGATTTTTCTAGAACTATCTTTCTCAAAAAGATTCTTATCTCTCTTCTTTTCTGAGATTTGTCAAATCTTCCCTTTGACCTTAAATAGTTAGACAATACCCTTTACCATTTGGACCACTTCGGAGTAAAGATGAATTTACCATGCATTGAAAGTGTTGAAGCTACAACAATGGATACTCCGAAGGTTTGAAGAGTTGACAACTTTGCAGAGATGATGACCTTTAGAAGACCAAACCCCTGTTATGTACTTACGTTAGATGTGACAATTGTGAGCCGTCATTTGTTTGATGTTTTCAGACGGCCACAAACTAAAACCCGTCTTTTCAAAACTATTGCTTGTATTGAGTGTCCCTCTCTATCTCTTCTGAATCTCATCCCAAAACCCTTGGACCCAATAGGGGATGACTGAAGATAGACTTGAAGTCTCTGGACCAAAGACCCAACCGGAGGCAGAACTATGGATACAAAACATGGAGGATCACTTCAGGAAGAATTTGGTTGCAAGGAAGTATGAAGTTCAATACGTTCTTTAGTACTTTACAAAAAGTGCCGCAACATGGTGGAAGATGCATCAACCCATACAAGGAAGTAATAGAGCAGAAAATTGGGAAGAATTCAAGAAGACACTATTGAAATCTCATCTCATCCGAGAGCGTGGTGACAACCCGAAGAAGAAACATTATGCCTGCAGGATTTGTGGAGAAATAGGACACATCCAGGAGGAGCATAAGTATGAATGCCCTAATTGTGAAGGAAGTCACCTAGCTGAAGAATGCCCAACTAGGCAGATTACTTGTTTCTTGTGTGAAGGGACTACCCACTACCCTGCTCAGTGCCACATTTTCCCCATGGTGCAACGAACAATCCAGCAGAAGAAAGAAGCAATGAACGAAGTCCCCGAGGAAACCTTAAGGGAATCCGCGATGGAGGAAGATATTGACGACCCTGATGGAGAAGGACTAGACAGATATTACTCCCGTACTTGCTATTCATGTGGAGAAGAAGGCCATTTTTCACAGCATTGCACAAAGGAAAGCCATGAGTATCTGGGAGACTTCCCGACAGAGGAAGTGGAGTTTGATCCACAAAAGATAGAAGAATTGATTGGGACAAGGAAGTCGAGGAAGAGAAAGAACATGTGTCCCAAGAACAACCCAATTTCTGTGGAAAAGGACCCGAGTCACATCACTTGTTATCGGTGCAAGGATTTAGGTCATTATGCTATCAACTGCCCAACCAGGAAACGAAGAATCCAGTGAACCAGGATAGTCACCATGAAGTCCTTAGATCTGTCTTATGACATTAGTTTACACTACAAGGAAGAAGAGCATTTCGCGAAGAGAATGTTCAGAGCAGAGGAAAAAGGAGTAGAGTAGTTGAGATCGTAATATTAGGATGAAGCATGTAGCTAAATGGAATACATCTTTATTACAATTTGAGTTGAGTTATGGAAAGAACATTGTAATAGTTCGTGAAGCAATAGAAGTTGATATATTGAGAGCTAAGAAGGAAATGTTATGAGTTGTTGGATGATTGTGAGTGCCTCTCTTGCTATCTCACCCCGACCAAAACCTAGAACCCATGGACCAGTTGACCCCAAACCTTTCCCGGACAAAGACCTCGTTTTACCCGAGGATGTCCGTATGTTGTCCTAAGAACCCCTTCTGTCTTATGCCTACAGATGACAACACTATACGAGTATTTTCTCAAGGGCCCGGAAACAATCATGACCCTGACTAGCGATCAAGATTATCCAAAGATCCTGAAGGACATGATGAAGCATATTCACCTGGAAGGAGATGCAGTTTACAAGGGTTATCCCTTCATGGAGAATGGAGTTGAACTTTGGTACGTGGAGGTACACCTCCACTGTGTGAAAGGAGTTTGCCCAAAGACTATGGGACAATACTTTTTCATCTCTCAAGTACCACGACCAACATTCTTCGACTCTGTTCGAGAAGCTGCTATGGAGGCCATTGGTCAAATTGGAGAAATACTCGAAGCAAGACTTCGTTATACCCAGGGATGCCTAAGTATGATGCATGCAGAGATGGTGGAGATGAAGCACATAGCCAATAGTATGAAGCAAAAGATTGATGATTTTAAGAATCATGTTGCACAATTCCGGTGGGATTGAAGCGTCCTTAGCTAGGACAAAGGAATAAAGATGGGAGGAATGTTTGACCATACCCCACTATGTGGATGGCAACATTTGTAGTGAAGCACCTTTGTAATTGGAGTGATGAATAATGGTTCAGGATATAATAAGAGATTTGATATGAGGAGAATATGGATTACGGATGAACCAGTGCATTTTTGTATAGGGCGATACTTTTCTGAGTGAACCCTGGACCCATAGGAAGGAATGTGTTGCCCCAATAGGTGGAGTTTGCACAAATAAGTTGGAGTTTATTCTTTATATGATGCTCACCCCAAAAGTATGAAGGAAGTAAGTACAAATTGGATTTAAGGAGGGAGTAATGTTGGAGTATGGAGCAATGTTGACTCCAAGGACGAGTTAAGGATATACAAGTTCTGAAGTGGACCCATAAGCCGAGGACCTAAGGAGGCTACGTAATCATAAGGGAACCACGAGACTTGTCAGTAGTAATATGTTTCTGTTGTAGTGAAGCAGGACACTTTGGTAAAGAATGTTCCAAGAAGAAAGAGATTGGTGCTAAGTAGTTGAGTTGAAGCATGCAATGGAAGTGCAGTAGATCGGAGTGAGTTGAGAATCAATACAGTTGGTATCATGGTATTGATTCTGGATATCATAAGTTGGCACTATAAAGGTGATGAGTGAAGACATGATACATGGATCAAAATTTTGAAGAAACTAGTGCTATTCATATTAAGTGTGGTACAATCCAACACCGTTACCCGAATACACTAGTTAATGGTTGGTTACGTCAGACTTGGAATGGACTGCCCAAAGATGAGTTTGAGTAATTACATCGTAGTTTTACCCACAGAGAAGTAAGGTATAATTGGATGGATTTAAGAAAGCTAAGGAAGTTGGATGTTGGAAGTATGAGCATTTGCAACCCGAGGATGAGACCAAGTGTTGCTAGTGGTGAGATGAGCCATAACCCACAGACCCCAGGACCTATCAAGAAAACAAGCTCATCCTTGCTGAAGGAAAACCCCTGGTAGAAGTGACGACCTTATCAACAGACAATTTTATAGGTGGTTACGTTAAACCCGAGTGTTGTGAAGAAACGTTAGATGTTTTGTTTGGCTTGCAGAATCAATGGATTTCTCCGAACTCAGTTCGTCGACAAGAGAAATTGTGCAATGCTTGTGAGGATGACTGAGTGTTAGAATGCGAGATTCACTAAACCATATACAGGGTAATGATTTGGGTGCGGGATGGATTGATCACCATACCGACTTACTCTTATTATTCGCCTCGGTTATACGGGATGGTAAATCTGAGTGACTTACCTATAGTAGAGAGACGACGATGTCAAAACTTTGTTTAAACCTTAGAATGGTATAGAATTTTTTTTCCTTGTACACGGCATGTTGTTGCCTCACCGTAGGATATACGGTGAGGATGAAGCCCAGACCCGTTTCCTGCAGGCACCCTGTTAATTTGGTTCATGACCACCATGAGATATCGATATTTGTTTAGTATTGGCGCCAGACCCGTCAGCTAGGAAGAACCAGTCTCAAAAGAAACTTACCAGGTTAAAAGGATACAAGGATTGAGGGCAAAGGTTATGCCACTTCCGAAAGAGCCGGAGAAGGAAATACCCTGAAGATTTGAGAAGACCGATACTGTCAACCCAAAGGATGGTGTACCTGAGTTTTGTTAGAACCGTGACCTTGTTTCTAAGTATGGTAGCACACTAGACCATACCGATCAATGGAGTTGTTAGAAGACCCCCAAACCCTAACCTATTTCTTGCTAGCCTCTCTGAATCTCGAGGACGAGATTCCTTTTAAGTGTGGTAGGTTTGTAACATCCCAAAATTCTAAATTTTGGAATGTTATAATAAATAGATAGATTTGATTGTTGTTTGATGTGCTGTGTGCAATTGAGTGAAATTTGAAACTTTTGGAAGTTAAATGAGAGGGAATAAAATGACTTTCCCAAAACTTTCACTTTGCTTTTGATCTCCGAGGGAATTCAAATTCTTTTCAACACAAAACCCTAGAGTGAAGATAATATAACTTCTTCCATTTATTTTAAATGATAAAAGGCTTTGAAAGGATTTTTGAATTTCCTCCTCGAAATCTTTTCAATTCAGAAACTTTAAGCAACTCAATGATTTTCCCGAGAGAAGATAAAATGACTTCTTCAAAATATAGGAAATATGAGTTGGAAGTTTTTCTGAAATTTGCTGCAACTCAATTTCAATATTAAGTTATTTGGGTTTTATTCAAATTATTTTTCTCCAAAAATAAACTACATGGAAAATAGGGTAACATGATTCCCTACAACAGAAAATTGGAGAAAAATAAATTTGAAGTCATTTTGGTATTTTAGAATGATCTTTATTGGTTTTTAATTGCAACAGTAGCACCTTTCAATTATTTAGAAATTGTGGGCATTTTATTTGACACTAGTAAAATGTTCATGTTGTAGGGCTTATTTTTCTGCAAATTTGGATATATTATATGCCTATAGTTTATTTTATTTTATTTTTGTTCTACTAGTTTTTCTTGTCTGTTAAAAAAAAATTCTTCCCCGACTGGGCCGGCCAAGCAAAGCGCCAGGCCTCGGCCCAGCTCGCCTTCGTCCTCGGGACGGACTCCCGACGCCGCCGCCGCCATGGACGCCGTGTCCTCACCGGACTCCCCTACCTTGCCCCCTCCTCCACGCCATGCTGCCGCCCCTCCGCCTATTTAAGTCCCCCCCGCAGCCCTCGCATCCCCTCCTCTTTCGCATCACCGCCGCCGCCCCGCACTTCGCCGCCGCCGTGTTGCAACCGCCGCCGCCGCAGCCTTGCCGCCGCCGCCGCCGCTGCTGCTCCTCGCCGCCAGCGCCGCGCCTGCCGCCCCTCGCCCCGAGCCGCGCCGTGCCACCGCCCCTCGCCTCGCCTCTCGCCGCCGGAGTCGCCGGAGTTCGTCGCCGGCCGACGTCCGCCCGAAAACAGGGGCCGCCCCGATCCAAGAACCGGTAAGGGAAAAACTGCCCCGGACCGGTTTAGATCTCGGTTTTCTTCGGTTCTTTTTAAAAACCGTTTTTTTCCTGTAGTTAGGTTAGTTAACGAACGTTCGTTCGTTTGGCAGTAGTAGTGGACGAATTCATTAGTTTAGTCTCAGCAGTGAACGATTTTCTTTTAAAGTCTGTTTAGTAGTCAGGGACCTAGTTTTAGTATCTTATTTTTACAGATTAGCCCCTAAACTTTACAAGGCCACAACTTTTTACCAGTTGGTCCAAATCCAACGAAACCAACGCACACGTCTTCGTTACGATCCCCTCTTTCCAGTAAAACAACTTAAACATGTTTTTGAAAGATTTAAAATTTGAATTCAACTAGTTTTAGATTCAAACTTCGTTTGATCATAACTTGAGTTTCGTAACTCCGTTTCAGTTGATTCTTTTTGCAAATCGAAGCTCTTGACCTAAACTTTCTGATAAGGCCAAATTCACATAATTTTGGTACTGTTGGAAATTGTTTTATGTTTCAAGAGCCCTTCGTTTGTTTTCGAAATTTTTCGAAGTGTTTATTCGTTCTGTCCGATCTTTCTGAGTGATTCCTTATGTGTGGTTACTATTGCTTGCTTACGATAGATTGACCGGAGTGTGACGAGTAGATCTATCCAGAGTTTTGAGTGCGAATCATCTTCATCAACATTGTAGGCAATTTCACACTTTGATCATATTTTCCAATACCCAGTTTTCATTGCATTAGTTATATCCTCAAGCACATTGCATCAGTAGGATCTCTTAACTTGTGGGACTGGGAAGTAGATTGAGGTAGAACCTATTACCTGTATTCTTTTTAAAACCCTGGGAGTTACTTCTACGTTTGCTTAGGTTGCCATGCTATGCTCGTAGACGTGATTTGGGTTTGAGTGAAATCCATGACAGATGTGAGTTGTTAATTAATGGTTTAACTTAAGGTGGCTACTTGAATACACATCTGGGTGGATTGGTTGGGGCACCCTGGGAGTGAACCAGTGGACTTGCCCGGACACCTGGGATTACCAGTGTTGTCCTAGGAAATCCCGGGGGTACCGTGTGATTATCCTATTGGAATGCCACCCAGGCTCAAAGGGATCATAAAATATTTTCATGCCTAGAAACTTCCGTGTGCAGCACAAGCTATTATGGGCTCTAGCATAGTTGACTAAGTCGTGCGAACTCTTACAGTGGTGGACTAGCAGATGTAGAGGTTGTAGGTTGGTACGGTCCACCCGGACGTAAGGTGCTAGTGCTTCTGAAAGACTGTGTCTCGGTCATCCGTTTCTCAAACAACATGTAGTGCGAGAATCCCAACGGAGGCGATCGAGTCTTGTGGGGAAAAGTGCACAAACCTCTGCAGAGTGTACAAACTATTCATGAGTAGCCGTGTCCCCGGTTATGGACATCTTTGAGTATCTAGAAGTGGATTATTTATTGATCTTATCACTCTATAATTTAATTTGTTGGGTTAATGATGACTTTAATTTGGGATTGAGATGGGGGTACCATTCTCAACTGTTCATGATTTGATTTTAACAAAGTAGTTAAATAAAATGCATTCCTTTGTTGTAGGGAAAAATTGGCTTTACGCAAAAACTTTAACCTTACAGCCTCCACCAGCCCAATATGCATGTAGTTGTAGGCTTTGCTTATCATTATCATTACAGTGTGAAATTGCCAGTACATTCAATGTACTGACCCTCTGTGGCTGCAACGTCTCATGTTGTAGGATTAGCTTACGACGAGTAAGTGATACGTTAGGGTTACGATTTCTACACTCAACTTTGCCGTTGGTGTTGATGGGAATACACAACCTTTGTTGCTTCCGCTATGATCGATTGAGGTAATAGTATTTACGTTACTTAATACATGTGATTTACCTCTGTTATAATTCCTCGAGTACTGTGTGTGTTAGCATACCGATCCAGGGATGACACAGAACACAGAGACTTCGGTCCATTCGGATCGTGGTCGCTACAATCTTGCTTCCAAAGCTGAACGTGAAGTGCATGATCGACAGGCCTTGGCACGAACTAATTTTTCTGCAGGTCGACCTTCATCATGCATACCGCGTGCATCATCTATGTCGACACGTCCGGCTGCACCACCGCCTACTTCATCCGTCACTTCTAGCCGTGATAAAAGCAAACAGGCACCACCACCATCAACCAGGAGTAAACCTTCCGGTCCTGCGCAGAGCTCTTCTTCATCCATGGCATCCAATGGGCCAACACATGATGTAATATGTCGTCGTTGCACTGGTCGTGGTCACTACGTGAGCAAATGCCCATCGCAGCATGTCATGATTGCTACTGAGGATGGTGGTTATGAGTCCGCTAGTGACTATGATGAGGAGATTTTGGCTCTTATTACACGTGAAGAACATGGTGGAGATGATTCTGAAAATGAGACACATTACATGGCTCCAGAAGACGCTGACAGGTATGAATGTTTAGTTGCTCAACGTGTTTTGAGTGTGCAGGTTACACAAGCGGAGCAAAATCAGAGGCATAATTTGTTCCATAAAAAGGGAGCTGTGAAGGAACGTTCTGTTCGCGTCATCATAGATGGAGGGAGCTGCAACAACTTGGCTAGCATGGAGATGGTGGGGAAGTTATCTCTCACCACAAGACCACATCCACATCCTTACTACATCCAATGGTTCAACAACAGCGGCAAGGTTAAAGTAACACGTACTGTTCGTGTGCATTTTAGTATCTCCACTTATGCTGATTATGTTGATTGTGATGTGGTACCCATGCAAGCATGTTCCTTATTACTTGGTAGACCATGACAATTTGATAAAAAATCTGTACACCATGGTAGAAACAATCAATATACTCTTGTTCATAAGGATAAACGTATTACTTTGCTTCCTATGTCTCCTGATTCCATTTTGAAAGATGATATTAATAGAGCAAATAAAGCAAAACAGGAGCAAAATAAGAGTGAAAATCAGATTGTGGCAAAAGAATTTGAGCAACAAATGAAGCCTAATAACACACCATCATCTTATGTTGCATCTGAAATTAAATTAAAAAGTGGATGTTTACTTGCCACCAAATCTGATATTGATGATCTTGATTTAAGCAAATCTGTTTGCTATGCTTTTGCGTGCAAAGAGGCATTACTTTCATTCGAGGACGTGCCTTCCTCTTTGCCTCCTGCTGTCACTAACATTTTGCAGGAGTTTGCAGACGTCTTTCCACAAGACGTGCCACCGGGATTACCACCTATTCGAGGGATTGAGAACCAGATTGACTTAATTCCCTGTGCATCGCTACCCAACTGCGCACCATACCATACCAATCCAGAGGAGACGAAGGAGATTATGCGTCAAGTACAGGAGCTACTCGATAAAGGTTATATACGTGAATCCCTTAGTCCTTGTGCTGTTCCTATTATTTTAGTGCCGAAAAAGGATGGTACATCGTGTATGTGTGTTGATTGTAGAGGCATTAATAATATTACTATTCGTTATCGTCATCCTATTCCTAGGCAAGATGATATGCTCGATGAATTTAGTGGATCTACAATATTCTCCAAAGTTGATTTGCGTAGTGGATACGATCAAATTCATATGAAATTGGGAGATGAATGGAAAACAACATTTAAAACTAAGTTTGGATTATATGAGTGGTTAGTCATGCCTTTTGGGTTAACTAATGCACCTAGTACTGTGATGAGATTAATGAATGAAGTTTTACGTGCTTTCATTGGACGGTTTGCGGTAGTATACTTTAATGCAATATTGATTTATAGCAGATCTTTGGAAGAACATTTGGAACATTTACGTGCTGTTTTTATTGCTCTACGTGATGCACGTTTGTTTGGTGACCTTGGAAAGTGCACCTTTTGCACCGACCGAGTATCTTTTCTTGGCTATGTTGTTACTCCACAAGGAATTGAGGTTGATAAAGCTAAGATTGAAGCTATTGAGAGTTGGCCGCAGCCCAAAACGGTCACACACGTGAGGAGTTTCATTGGCCTCGCTGGATTCTATAGGCGTTTTGTGAGAGATTTCAGCACCATTGCTGCACCTCTCAATGAGCTTACAAAGAAGGATGTGCCTTATATTGGGGTACTGCACAGGAAGAAGCATTCATGGTATTGAAAGATAAGTTGACACATGCTCCTTTACTCCAACTTTCTGATTTTAATAAGACTTTTGAGCTTGAATGTGATGCTAGTGGAATTGGCTTAGGAGGTATGTTATTACAAGATGGTAAACCTGTTGCATACTTTTCTGAAAAATTGAGTGGGCCTAGTCTGAATTATTCTACTTATGATAAGGAATTATATGCTCTTGTTCGAACTTTGGAAACATTGCAACATTATTTATGGCCCAAAGTATTTGTTATACATTCCGATCATGAATCTTTGAAGCACATTAAAAGTCAAGCAAAACTGAACCGTAGACATGCTAAATGGGTTAAATTCATAGAGACTTTTCCTTATGTTATTAAACACAAGAACGGAAAAGAAAATGTTATTGCTGATTCATTGTCTTGTCGTTATACTATGCTTTCACAACTTGACTTTAAAATATTTGGTTTGGAGACCATCAAAGATCAATATGTGCATGATGCTGAATTTAAAGATGTATTGCAGAATTGTAAAGAAGGGAGAACATGGAACAAGTTCGTCGTTAATGATGGATTTGTGTTTCGTGCTAACAAGCTATGCATTCCGGCTAGCTCTGTTCGTCTTTTATTGTTGCAGGAGGCGCATGAAGGAGGATTAATGGGACACTTTGGTGTGAAGAAGATGGAGGACGTACTTGCTACACATTTATTTTGGCCAAAGATGAGACGGGATGTTGAGCGTTTTGTTGCTCGCTGCACTACATGTCGAAAAGCTAAGTCATGACTCAATCCTCATTGTTTATATATGCCTTTGCCTGTCCCTAGTGTTCCTTGGAAAGATATATCTATGGACTTTGTTTTGGGTTTACCTCGAACAAAGAAGGGGAGGGATAGCATATTTGTTGTCGTGGATAGGTTCTCGAAGATGTCACACTTTATACCATGTCATAAAAGCGATGATGCTGCTAATGTTGCTGATTGGTTCTTTAGTGAAATTATTCGCTTGCATGGTGTGCCAAATACTATTGTTTCATATCGTGATACTAAATTTCTTAGCCACTTGGAGATGTTTATGGGCTTAGTTGGGGACGAAACTGCTTTTTAGTACTACTTGTCACCCCCAAACTGATGGATAAACTGAAGTAGTCAACAGAACTTTGTCTACTATGCATAGGGCTGTTTTGAAGAATAAGAAGAAAATGTTGGAAGAATGCTTGCCTCATATTGAATTTGCTTATAATCGTTCGTTGCATTCTACTACTAAGATGTGCCCTTTTGAAATTGTCTATGGTTTCCTACGTCGTGCACCTATTGATTTGTTGCCTCTTCCATCTTCAGAGAAGATTAATTTTGATGCTAAACAACGTGCTGAATTGATCTTAAAAATGCATGAGTGAACTAAGGAAAATATTGAGCGCATGAATGCTAAATATAAACTTGTTGGAGATAAGGGTAGAAAACGTGTTGTCTTTGTACCTGGAGATCTTGTTTGGTTACATTTGTGTAACGATAGGTTTCCTAATTTGCGCAAGTCAAAGCTAATGCCACGTGCAGATGGTCCTTTCAAGGTGTTAGAGAAAATAAATGATAATGCATATAAACTTGAGTTGCCTACAGATTTTGGGGTTAGTCCCACATTTAGCATTGCAGATTTGAAGCCTTACTTGGGTGAGGAAGATGAGCTTCCGTCGAGGACAACTTCAATTCAAGAAGGGGAGGATGACGAGGACATCACTAACAAGGTTACACCACAGCTCCAACTGACACATATACATGACCAATTACTAGAGCTCGGGCAGGCCAAATAAATTAGCAGCTACTTTAGTTTCTTGGTAATGATTCTAATGTTCATGAGAATATGATGCTGCCTAAATTGGATACAATTGTCTTGCTTACAAATGAAGGGCCTAGCTTGGACAAGAAGGATGAACATTGGAGCGAGATCAAGCATGGAGATGATGGCATGCGCAAGGGGAACAAGAACGGAGTTGCAAGTGATGATTTCAGGACTTTGATGCCACCATAATGAGTGCGTGAAGCCTTGGACAAAATATACAAGATGTCACTTCATAAATTTCGTCCAGAGGCTATTATAGGTTGTGCGTCACCTTATTATTGGGCCAGGCCCATGTAATTTTGAAATACTTGAGTATATGATGTTTTTAGAGTCCGTATGTGTGGGGAAACAAGAGTTAGGGATGGTTTCGGACCCCTCCTCCAAGGGCCACAAAATTCCCCCCTCTTCCCCCATATATACATCCCTTAGGGCATCGTTTAGACTTTGGGTTTTGTTTAGATTAAAGTTCGCCATAGCTGGAACTTCATGTACATCGTTTGTGTTCAACAACCAGACAAAGACGTCACAGAATCCCACTTGATCAATAAAGCTTTCCTCTTGAATTCGCAATATCCAGATTGCAATCTCAGTTTCTTTCTTGTTCTTCATTTGCCTGCAGGAAACAGACCTTTGTGGTTAGGATGATCGTGCTCCGGCGTGGTCAATAACCTCTTGGAGTTGGTTTAGAGATTGCTAAGGCGCGGCGTCCTCACACGTTCGTAGTCGGATCGTCAAAGTCGACTTCCTCCAAAACGATAGCCACCACCTCACCGAAAGACGGGACACCTTTGCCTCTATCACTTCTCCACATCTTCTACCTCCATCTTGATCTGGTGGTAGCCTAAGAACACGTCCAGGAAGCACAATAGGTCGCACTCTGCGGTGGAGTCGACGATCTGGTCGATGCGCGAAAGCGGAAATGGCTCATGAGGGTCGGCTTTGTTGAGGTTGGTGAAGTCGACACACATGCGCTCCTTCCCACCTTTCTTTGGCACAACGACAGGGTTCGCCAGCCATTCTGGGTACCGGATCTCGCGAATGACACCCCCTGCTTCTAGCTTCCGAGTTTCTTGCACAATGAAGGATTTCTTCTATCTAGACTGTGATAGAGGCAAAGGTGTCCCTTCTTTTGATGAGATGGTGGCTACAATTTTTGGTGGAGTAGACTTTGACGATCCGACTACGAACGTGCGAGGACATCGCGCCTTAGCAATCGCTAAACCAACTCCGAGAGGTTATTGACCACGCCGGAGCACGACCAACCTGACCACGAGGGTCTATTTCCTGCAAGCAAACGAAGAACAAGCAAGAAACTAAGATTGCAATCTGGATATTGCGAATATAAGAGGAAAGCTTTATAGATCAAGGTGGGGTTCTGTGACGTCTTTGTCAGGTCGTTGAACACAAACGAAGTACGCGAAGTTGCAGCTATGGCGAACTTTAATCTAAACAAACCCAAATTCTAAATGACGCCCTAAGGGCTGTATATATGGAGAAAAGGAGTGGGAATTTCGTGGCCCGTTGGAGAAGGGGTCCGAAACCAATCCTAACTCTGTTTCCCCACACATACGGACTCTAAAAACAGCATATACTTTACTATTTCGAAATTACATGGGCCTGGCCCAATAATAAGGTGACGCAGCACCAATAATAGCCTCTGGACTAAAATCTATGAGTGGCATCTTGTATATTTCATCCAAGGCTTCTCGCTCTCATTATGGTGGCTTCAAAGTCCTGAAATCATCACTTGTAACAACGTTCTTGCTCCCCTTGCGCATGACATCATCTCCATGCTCGATCGTGTTCCAATGTTCATCCTTCTTCTCCAAGCTAGGCCTTCATTTGTAAGCAAGACAAATGTATCCCATTTAGGCAGCATCATATTCTCATGAACATTAGAATCATTACCAAGAAACGAAAGTACTTGGTAATTTAATTGGCGTGTGCGAGCTCTAGTAATTGGTCTTGTATATGTATCAGTTGGGGTTGTGGGTGTAACTCTTTTAGTGATGTTCTCATCATCCTCCCCTTCTTGAATTGAAGTCGTCCTCGACAGAAGCTCATCTTCCTCACCCAAGTAAGGTTTCAAATCTGAATGTTAAATGTGGGACTAACCCCAAAATCTGCAAGCAGCTCAAGTTTATATGCATTATCATTTTCTTTCTAACACCTTAAAACGACCATCAGCACGTGGCATTAGCTTTGACTTGCGCAAATTAGGAAACCTATCCTTACGCAAATGTAACCAAACAAGATCTCCAAGTGCAAAGACAACATGTTTTCTACCCTTATCTCCAACAAGTTTATATTTAGCATTCATGCGCTCAATATTTTCCTTAGTTAACTCATGCATTTTTAAGATTAATTCAGCACATTGTTTAGCATGAAAATTAACCTTCTCCGAAGATGGAAGAGGCAACAAATCAATAGGTGCACGAGTGATGAGGACATGACTAACAAGGTTACACCCACAGCCCGAACTGACACATATAAAGGACCAATTACTAGAGCTCGTGCATGCCGATTAAATTACGAGGTACTTTCGTTTCATGGTAATGATTCTAATGTTCATGAGAATATGATGCTGCATAAATTGGATACATTTGTCTTGCTTACAAATGAAGGGCCTAGCTTGGACAAGAAGGATGAACATTGGAGCAAGATCAAACCTGGCTCTGATACCACTTGATAAAGGCAAAGATGTCCCGTCTTTCGATGAGATGGTGGCTATCGTTTTGGGGGAAGTCGACTTTGATGATCCGACTACGATCGTGCGAGGACGTCGCGCCTTAGCAATCGCTAAACCAACTCCGAGAGGTTATTGACCACGCCGGAGCACGATCAACCTGACCACAAAGGTCTGTTTCCTGCAGGCAAACGAAGAACAAGTAAGAAACTGAGATTGCAATCTGGATATTGCGAATATAAGAGTAAAGCTTTATTGATCAAGGTGGGGTTCTGTGACGCCTTTGTCAAGTCGTTGAACACAAATGAAGTACGTGAAGTTGTAGTTATGGCGAACTTTAATCTAAACAAAAACCAAAGAAAAAGCTACTAGATGGATCTACTTATATAGGAGCAAGGGGTGGTGGCCAAGGAGGTGGGATGTTACTAACCCTAGGTCATACAAGGATCATGGGCCCAAGTGGAGGTGATGAAACACCTTTGGACTTGTAGTTTGACTCGGATTCTGCTACATCGTCAGATTGTTTCGTCAATATCTCAACGCTCCAGACGAATTTGAAGGTGAATCCAACTGGGTTGGAAAGTGTACGAAATCTAGTTTCCAACAAAAAAAAGAATCACCCAATTCGGAGTCTGTATGAAGAAGTTCTTGCCGTTTTGAGTCAGGTGTGTCGGTGCAGTCCGAATCTGAATGCAGAACGTGAGAGATTTGGACTCTATCTTCTCTTAGCCCAAAAGTAACATGAGAGAACTTTTTGAACAGCACCTAAACTTCTCCTTTTCCCCTATCTTCATATGTGGATTGTACAAATGTCCCATACACCTCACAAATATACATGTATGCAATATTTTTCGTCGTATCCAAGGTAGTCATGTCCTCATCATCTGGTATCAAGTGGTATCAGATGAATTGAGTGGGCCTAGTCTGAATTATTATACTTATGATAAGGAATTATATGCTCTTGTTAGGACTTCGGAAACATCGCAACATTATTTATGGCCTATAGAATTTGTCATACATTTTGATCATGAATCTTTGAAGCGCATTAAAAGTCAAGCAAAACTGAACCGTAGACATGTTAAATGAGTTGAATTCATAGAGACTTTCCCTTATGTTGTTCAACACAAGAAGGGAAAAGAAAATGTTATTGCTGATGCATTGTCTCATCGTTATACTATGCTTTCACAACTTGACTTAAAAATATTTGGTTTGGAGACCATCAAAAATCAATATGTGCATGATGCTGAATTTAAAGATGTATTGCAGAATTGTAAAGAAGGGAGAACATGGAATAAGTTCGTTGTTTGAAAGAGGTGAGGGGCCCAATGTAATGCCCAGTATGAGATTATACCTCCTGCGTGTCGAGGCACGACTTAAAGGTATAAGCTCATACTAGAATGATCTCAAGTATGGTATCTTTGCACGACTCATGTAAAAGAGGGATGAAATTGAAAAAGAGTAGTTGGCTTACACTCGCCACGTCACACAATTCATTACATAAGCAATCATCATCCAAATAACATCACAGTCTGACTACGGACGAAGATCCAAATGAAATATACCAAATAAATAAAGCCACAAGGTCTGAATCGCCCCTAGTAGAAGCCAATACTAATCATTGGGATAGTGCACATAGTATCGCTCACGTTCTTCATCGAACTCCCAGTACAGCTCTGTGCCATCACCTGTGTAGTTCACCATAGTACCTGCATCTGGTGTTGTGTAGAATCTGTGAGCCACGGAGGACTCAGCAATCCCATTCCCGGGTAGCAAAACTATCTAAGCCTTGGGTGTGGAACAAGGCTAAAGAAAAATATAGGTTACAGCTGCACTAGCACTAGCTTACATGATTAGAGCGAGAAGAGAAGTGCCACGAGCGTCAAAGTGATCACGAAGTGATCCTATCTAAGCACGTCAATCATAACCCCACCGTGTTCACTTCCCGAACCCCTTTCGGAAAATGACCGTCACAGTTACTCACGCTTGTAGTGTATTCTGAACATGGTGTCAAGTTTTCTACAACCGGATAATAACAAATTCCCATCTGCCACATAACCGCGGGCACGGCTTCTGAAAGTTCAAACCCTGCAGGGGTGTCCCAACTTAGCCCATCACAAGCTCATGATCTGCGGAGTCGTAACTCCAAGGTGGGAAGACCGGAGTATTCTCGCAATCCCGTGCTCAAGATATTCCGACTAAGGTAAAACTAATCCAGCAAGACCTCTCGGCATGCCGACACCTTGACAGTAGCCGCGCGTATCTAGTCTCAGGCCACGACCGGATGAGACAGCTTACAGGAAAATACCAAATACCTCAGGTTTCCCCAAGGCAGCCCTGCAGTCTGCTTGGTTGGACCAACACTCATGTGGAGCACTGGCCCGGGGGTTGTTAATTAAGATCACGGGATAGCTAGTCCCTATGCAAGTTTTTAGTTGTTAGGCAAATGGAGTACCAATGTCGGGCCTTGCTGGAAAAGCTTTAGCGCTAAGCGGGTTATCGAGGGGGGCCCATAAACCCCAACCGTGTTAGGGACGCATAATCAAGGAAGATAACACCGGTTTATACGGTTCCTAGGGAGGCATGAGTGGAACAAAACACCAAGCAAGAGGCTTAGCCTTCCACCCATTACCAATATATAGATGATTTGGTTTAACAGATTATATAGTGTGATATCCCAACAATAACTTCAACATGAAGCAAGAATCTTCAAATCTTCTCCTGCAACTAGCAATGCTATAAGAAGGGCTAAGCGAAGCTTACGTAGCCGAACAAAGGTTTGCTAGGTTGGGTGGTTAGAGAGATTTATGGTTACAATAGGAGGCTGATAAACAAACATAGGCATCGAGGCAGTAAGCTAAAGAGCGAGACATCTAGCAATAGGCAAAGATAGTAATGATATCTGGGTCAGGTCATCTTTCCTGTCGAGTCGTCGATGGGATCGTAAGACGGTTCATCGTACTCAACCTCAGTAGGAACCTCGCACTCGGTCTCGGCTTCCGGCTCTACTCAACACAAGAACACAACATGGCACGATATCAAACAAGGTGCAATGCACAATCAACATGATGCAAGTATGATGCATTTCATGGCAATGGATGAAGCACACAAGAACAACACAAAACAACAAGTTTAAATGAGGCCGGAATCAACATATAGCAAATCCGGTAAGTCCTCATATGCATATTTTGAAATTGGTCCAGATCTGAACAAACCTTAAGTTAAAGTTGTTAAACAGCAAGTTAACATGCACCATGATGATCTACACGAAATTCTAGTCAAGTTTCACATAAAGTTAGTTTAATTCGGAGCTACGGTCTAGAAGATATGAGCAAAACCAGACAAGCATGGCAACGGTGCAAGATGCACCCAAACATCAAGCAAACACACTCCAAACATGTAAAAAACATGATATTATGATTCTACATGCAAAATCACACAAGTTTCATATGGGGCACACTCAAAACGGAGCAACGGTTCAACACATACACACGAAACAAGATACAATGCAAAGCTGAAATTAACAACCACATAGCAACTTTGGAGCAAGAAATATATACTCTACAGCACCCAAACATGATGAAAATAAGCATGGACATGAATTAGACATATCCTACAGCAAATAACTCCATTGGAGCAACTCCATAGGAGGCATGGATCAATAGCTACAAGCTACACCAAATTGATCATGCTGTTAAAATCCTGACAGGCATAATTTATAGCAACTTGAGAGCAAGAAATAAATAAGCTACAGCAGGCCATATGTGCAAGTGAGGGCATGGATGGATAGACAATAACATGGACAACAATGAATAATCATTGGCCACTCCAAAACAAGCATGGATTTGAGTGAGGCATCATGCAAACATAGCATCGGGTTAAAACAGATTCCAGACTTAGCAGAATTTTCACTAAGTATAAAATAGTTATGTTGGCATGGCATGTTTACAAGCTTGTTTAAGTCACCTCAAGGCATATCATGGAAAGTGGTTTGCACCACAGTGAAGACCATATGATGGAGATTCTAAAACATATTGACATGTGACATGGGGACAAACACATCAATAGCAACGAGCACTTCAAATCAGCATCTCATAACATGTTTCATAACTTAACAGCCACATGCACTTTTGCAACCGAGATTAATATGGCAATAAGAACCTTAACATGAATGCTACATCAACCATCATGTAGAGCATTTCACAACAAACATTTTGACATATCATTTGCTCCATTTGGATAAACATGCACCAAGTTATCACATCTCAAACATGGCATAAAAATAACAAGTAACAACAGTTTATAACAAGTAGCACTCTTGTCACGAATATTAGGACATATAGATGATCTCAAACAAGCATGCCACAATGGAACAAAATGTAGAGCACATCACCACGATCATTTTGATATATCATATGCACAAATTGGACATACACACAAAAAGTTACAACCATGCAAAGATGCCAATAGAATAAGCAAATCTGGGACTTAGCAAAAAAACAACCTCGGTGGGGGTACGGGCGGACACGTGCGTTGCGAGCGGACACGTCCGATGCGGCGGATCAGGGCGGGACAGAACGGATCGGGCGATGGTTTGGGTCCGCCCGACCCGCTAGGGTGCAGCCGGCGGCGGATCGGCGGAGGAGACGGCGGCGGCCGGCGAGAGGCGGCAGAGCCCGGCCGCGCGAGCTCGAGGGCGGCGGCGCCTTGCCGGCGGCGGCAATCGCTGGTGGCGGCGGCGGCACAGATCGGCCCGTCGGGAGGAGGCGGGGAGCCGGGGCGGCGAGCTCGGTGAGATGGCCGGGGCTCCGGCGGAGGAGATGACCGGCACGCGGCGGCCGGCGGCCGGCGGCCTGGCCGCGGCTGGAGGCGGCGAGCGAGGGAGACGGGCGGTGGAGACGCGGGCCCGGCGCGGCCCGGTTCGGCCCTGGGGCGGGCCAGATCTGGGCCTCGGGCGCTGCGGCGGGGTGACGTGGCGCGATGCCACTGGCTGAGGGCGGCGGCGGCGATTTTTCCGGCGCGGGTCGGACATGTCCGCCCAGCGCGGATTTCGAGGCGGGGCTGGAGGAGGAAGGAGACTAGGGTTTCCTTCGAAAATTTGGACGGGGTAGACGTTTTTATAGGCATAGGGAGCTAGGAATGTCCAAATGAGGAGTGGTTTTCGGCCACGCGATCACGATTCGAAGACCGAGATGATGAGAAGGGTTGCGCTGGGTTTGTGGGCTGTTGTGGAAGGGGTCTTGGCCTTCAAGAAGAGGTACTTTTAGCCCACTACGTTAACCGTTGGAGTACCAAACGAACTCCAAACGCGATGAAACTTGACAGGCGGTCTACACGTACCAAAACAACAACGCATGACAAGTCTCACCTCATTCCGGAAACGTTACACGGCCACACATGAAAGAAGGACTCGGGGGTGGCACGGGCACGTGTGTGAGCGTCGGAACTCGAAACGGACAACGGGAAGAGACGAGTGGGACCGGGTGCAAGTGACAACACAAATGCAATGCAATGTACAAGACAACAAGACATGGATGAAATACACACACACACACACGACAAGACGAAGAAACCTGAAATGGAGAAGAGCCCAGAATGGAATTTATGAAGCCAAAGTTTCATATATATCCATAATTGGAAAGTGTTACATCTGGGGCACTACAAACTCTCCTCTACTATGAAAAGATCTCGTCCCGAGATCTAGGACTGGAAGAAGGAAGGATACTCGGAACGAAGGTGATCTTCTCGTTCCCACGTAGCTTCTCGGTCGGTATGGTGTGACCACTTAACTTTCAAGAACTTGATGGACTTGTTGCGGGTCTTGCGCTCAGTTTCTTAAAGAATAGCAATGGGGTGCTCACGTTAAGACAAGTCTTGTTGAAGATCAATCTCCTTGAACGGAATGGTGCGTTCAGGTGTCTTGAAGCACTTGCGGAGATGAGAAACGTGAAACACATCATGAACATTTGCAAAGTTGGATGGAAGCTCGAGTTGATAGGCTAGATCGCCTCTTTTGCGAAGAATCTTGAAAGGGCCCACGTATCTAGGAGCAAGCTTTCCTTTGATACCGAATCTTTGGGTTCCTTTCATAGGAGAAACACAGAGATAGACATGATCCCCAATGTTGAAGGCCAAATCACGATGCTTGCCGTCATAGTAACTCTTTTGACGCGACTGAGCGGCCTTGAGATTCTCACGTATGACTTTGCACATTTCTTCGGCTTCTGAGATCAAGTCATTGCCAAGAAGTTGACATTCACCAGTCTCGGACCAGTTGAGAGGGGTACGGCGCTTTCTGCCATAGAGGATTTCAGAAGGAGCTTTGCCGGCACTTGCTTGGAAACTGTTGTTGTAAGAGAACTCGGCAAACGGGAGACAATCTTCCCACTTCATGCCAAAAGATATGACACAAGCTCTGAGCATGTCTTCGAGGATTTGGTTCACTCTTTCGACTTGACCACTAGTCTGAGGGTGAAACGTAGTGCTGAAACGGATCTTAGTGCCCATGGCTGACTGGAAGGAGTCCCAGAACTTGGATGTGAACAAACTTCCACGGTCTGAGGAGATAACTTGAGGAATGCCATGCAACGACACAATTCTGGAAGTGTACAACTCTGCCAGCTGAGCTGCATTGATGGATTCTTTGACTAGAAGGAAGTGAGCTACATTGGTTAGCTTGTCAATCACAATAAAGATAGCATCATTCCCCTTCTTGGACTTGGGAAACCCAGTGACGAAAACCATTTCAATGTGGTCAAATTTCCAATCGGGAATAGGAAGAGGTTGGAGGAGACCGGCTGGACGTTGATGCTCTGCCTTCACTCTTCTGCAGACATCACATTCATTCACGAATTGGGCAATCTCCCTTTTCATGCGAGTCCACCAGTAAGATTGCTTGAGTTCTTGGTACATCTTGGAACTTCCGGGATGAATCGAGAGGAGGGAGTCATGTGCTTCGTTCATTATGAGCTTCCTGAGATCACCCTTGGGAACCACAAGTCTGTCCTCAAAGAACAATGTGTCTTTCTCATCAACGCGATAGCACTTGTATTTGGGAGTACCCTTAGCAATACCATGTTTCACTTTCTGCACCATAGCATCACTATGCTGGGCCTCACGGCTCTGATCTTCCAAGGTAGGAGCAACTTGAAGGTTTGCAAGAAAGCCTTGCGGAACAACTTGGAGGTTGAGCTTCCTGAATGATTCACAAAGTTCAGGCTGGAACGGCTTGAGAAGGAGACTGTTGCAATATGCCTTTCTGCTCAAGGCATCTGCAATGACATTGGCCTTGCCAGGTGTGTATTCGATGCTTGGATCATACTCTTGGATCATCTCAACCCAACGAGTCTGGCGAAGGTTCAGGTTCGACTGTGTGAAGATGTACTTCAAGCTCTTGTGATCAGTGAAGATGTCCACTTTTCTGCCAACAGAAGGTGTTTCCACGTGATCAAGGCTTGTACCACTGCTGCTAGGTCGAGATCATGTGTGGGGTAGTTCTTCTCATTTGGCTTCAATTGACGAGAAGTGTATGCCACAATTTTCTTGTCTTGCATTAGAACACCACGAAGTCCTTGAAGAGAAGCATCCCAGAATACTTCGTAGGGCTTGGACTCATCCAGAGGAGTAAGAACCGGAGCAGAGATGAGCTTTTCTTTGAGTGCTTTGAATGCCACATCACAATCAGGAGACCAGATGTACTTGACATTCTTCTGCAGCAAGTTGGAGAGAGGCTTGGCAATCTTGGAGAAGTTCTCAACGAACCTTCTACAATAGCTAGGGAGACCAAGGAAGCGTCGGTGTTGCTTGACGTTCTGCGGGGGTTCCCAGTTGACAATCGCTTCAACTTTCTCGGGGTTGACAGAAATACCCTCAGCAGAGATGATATGGCCAAGATATAAGACCTTATCGAGCCAGAATTCACATTTGGAGAACTTCACGTAGAACTTGTGTTCATGGAGTCTGTCGAGAACCAAACGGAGGTGCTTGGCATGATCCTCTTCATTCTTGGAGAATACCAAGATGTCATCCAGATAGACGAGAACAAATTCATTGGTGTAGGGGTTGAATATGTAGTGCATCATCCTCAAGAAGGTGGGTGGAGCATTTGCGAGGCCAAAAGACATGACCGTGTATTCATAGGAGCCGTAGCTTGTTCTGAATGCGGTCATGTGAATATCTTCTTCACGGATACGGATCTGGTGATAACCCATCCGGAGATCGAGCTTTGAGAACACTTTTGCTCCTTTGAGCTACTCGAACAATTCATTGATGTTGGGGAGCGGATACTTGTTCTTTATTGTCTTCTTGTTCAATGGCCTGTAATCAACGCAAAGGCGCTTCGTGCCATCCTTCTTCTTGACAAATAGAACACCACAGCCCCAAGGAGAAGTGCTAGGCCTGATTAGACCCATACGCTCTTGCTCATCGAGTTGTCTCTTCAGCTCCTTCAACTCTTCAGGGGAAAGCTTGTACGGACGCCGACATGTTGGCTCAGTACCGGGCTCGAGTTCAATGACGAATTCAAGTTGACGATGTGGAGGCATGCCTGGAAGCTCTTCAGGGAAAACATCTTCATATTCATTGACCATCGGAATTTGAGAGATGGCATTAATCTCGCCCTTGTCATTGAGAGAGAATAGCCTGATTGTGTTATCTCGAGAGGCGAAGATAATCACGTCTTCGTCAGGATGAGTAAGCTTGACTTCCTTATTTGCGCAATCAATGTGAGCATCATGCTGTGAAAGCCAATCCATCCCAAGAATAAGATCAATGTCGGAATTGCCGAGAATAACCGGAGAAGCCAGAAAGCGGTAATCACCCATATGAATAGATACATCTGGAGCCTTTGAGGTGGAAAACATGTGTTTCCCCAGAGAAATAATTGATAACTTCTTCGGCAAGTCCACTGTGCCCACGTTGTGCTTGGATGCAGATGGACATGGCATGAAGGAAAGTGATGCACCAGAATCAAACAAGACTTTTGCAGGAATTGAGTTAACCGGAAGATTGCCAATTATCACATATGAAGAATTCTCTGCTTGAGCTGCATTCATCAAGTTCACTCTTGCATGCCTGGGGTTGTGCTTGACAATAGCAGTGTTGACAGGTGGAGGAGGCGGAAGGCGCCTTTGAGTACACTTGTTTGCATAGTGACCTTTCTGCCCGCACTTGTTGCAAACCACTTCTGAGAGAGGACGGTAATAAGGAGCACTTGACTTTGAAGCTTGAAAGTGATTCTTGGACTGATTGCTTGGGTTGGGTGGGTGGGAGAAACCACGGCCACCAGAATGCTTGTTGTTGTTGTTGTTGGAAGGGCGGAGCACTGGAGGAGGTGGAAGCCAAAACTTCTGCTGCTTTGCGACCACTTGGGAAGAAGAGGAGGAGGTTATAGCATCTCTGATCCTCTTTTTGGAAGCTTCCATCTTGAGCTGGGCTGCCTCTTGCTTAAGTGCCATGTTATAGAATTGATCAAATTCTTCCAGCTCAAACAAGGTGAGAGCTAGTTGGAGTTCATCCTTCAGACCACCACGGAACTGATAGATCTTGCTCTTGGCATCTGGGATGTCTTGCTTGGCATAGCGGGCAAGGTTCTGGAACTTGACATTGTATTGATAAACAGACATGGAGCCTTGCTTCAGGTTGCGGAATTGCTCACGCATACCTTCGATGACAATAGTTGGAATGTGGTGAGAGCAGAAATCCTTGCAGAAGTCAGTCCACGAGATTTCACATCGTTCTCTGGAATCTTTGTACTGCTGCCACCAATCAGCGGCTTGGTCCTTGAGTTGGAAGGCGGCAAACTTGACATAATCCTCAGGTCTCACGTTGCTGCACTCGAAATGCTTCTTGATGTCTGTTATCTAGTCTTCATCATCTAGCGGGTCCATACAGTAACTGAATGCCTTTGGTTGGTTTGCCAGGAATTGGTTGAGAGTAGCAAAGTGAGGTTGGTTGAACAAATTTCCTTGGCCTTGGTTCCCATGACCACCTTGATTTGCTTGATTTGCTTGAATGTTCTGCATCATTTGCATAAGCATTTGGGTGTTCTGGTTCCTCGCTTGCATAATTGCTCTCCAGGCCTCAGACCGAGGAGGAGGGGAAGGAGGACGATCAGGAACTTCTTCACCCTCTGGGTTAGCATTGGGAACCCTTTTAGGAGCCATCCTGAATGAGATGACAACTATTAGCCATTGATTGAAAATATATAAGCTGAATCAACGGCTAGAAATTGCAACATAAGTCTACACAAGAACATTCGAACATAATGAACGAATGTAATCCACAGTTCAATGGTACAACAATCTTCACGAGAAGCCACTTGGGAGAACAAAAGGTAAATAAAACAACAAGGAGCAGATAGAACAAATACAAGATAGAAGCTTTGTTCGACATATTCGTGCTGAAAGCTTATGGAACGTGTTACAAAAGGGTTTTGCAATCCCCGGATCAGCATAGCCAAGGACCCTTTAAGATGCAACTCCCGATCGGAACAAACGCCCATAAAACCACTTCACTCAATGTAGAACCCCGAACTCCATATCATGCATTCGTTGGAAGAATGCCTATGAACTACTAGATGAACCCACCTATTAATTTCCAAAAGTTTCCAGTTATGCAATCAGGGGATACAGGGGAAGCATCGCACACTCAACTCTAATCCTACATCCAGCCGTATCCATCCTTCAACACATAACCAGTTATTTTCGGAAACCGTTTACCTCGGACCTTCGAAACGCATCTGCTATACAAGCTATGGCAATACTCCCGAACTACCTCCCCAGTACTGGGTGATGTCGGGGTTATCATGCCACTAACCGCATAGGAGAGTTTTCGATGTTGGCCGTCTTAAGTATTCCAGAACTACTGCGATATATTTGTGACGACAACACCTCGGAGCTCAACTCCCCGGGACACTGCCACAACCCCTAAATGACAGGATGCATCGAGAACAATGTTCTCGTCACAAAGACATCGGAACAATCCAAACAATACTCGCGTGATCCTAAAAAAATTGTGAATTTTTGAGAGTAGAAGAGATAAGTAATCGTCAGGAGTCCTCACCAGAGTGAAAAGGGATGAGGAGCAAAATGAAATCCAACTCTCCGATATATATAGGACGCAAAACATTTTCAAGTGTGTGCCTAGACTCAACCGTCAACGATTCGATCAATCAGTGGGGGCTTCTAGGTCGGAGAAGCCTCTGAATACCAACTTGTAATGCCGAGTATGAGATTATACCTCCTACGTGTCGAGGCACGATTTAAAGGTATAAGCTCATACTAGAATGATCTCAAGTATGGTATCTTTGCATGACTCATGTAAAAGAGGGATGAAATTGCAAAAGAGTAGTTGGCTTACACTCGCCATGTCACACAATTCATTACATCAGCAATCATCATCCAAATAACATCACAGTCCGACTACGGACGAAGATCCAAATGAAAGATACCAAATAAACAAAGCCACAAGGTCCGAATCGCCCCTAGTAGAAACCACTACTGATCATTGGGATAGTGCACATAGTATCGCTCACGTTCTTCATCGAACTCCCAGTACAGCTCTGTGCCGTCACCTGTGTAGTTCACCATAGTACCTCCATCTGGTGTTGTGTAGAATCTATGAGCCACGGAGGACTTAGCAATCCCGTTCCCGGGTAGCAAAACTATCTAAGCCTTGGATGTGGAACAAGGCTGAAGAAAAATATAGGTTGCAGCTGCACTAGCACTAGCTTACGTGATTAGAGTGAGAAGAGAAGTGCCCCGAGTGTCAAAGTGATCACAAAGTGATCCTATCTAAGCACGTCAATCGTAACCCCACCGTGTTCACTTCCCGAACCCTTTTCGGAAAATGATCGTCACAGTTACTCACGCTGGTAGTGTATTCTGAACATGGTGTCAAGTTTTCTACTACCGGATATTAACACATTCCCATCTGCCACATAACCGCGGGCACGGCTTTCGAAAGTTCAAACCCTGCAGGGGTGTCCCAACTTAGCCCATCACAAGCTCACGATCTGCGGCGTCGCAACTCCAAGGTGGGAAGACCCGAGTATTCTCGGAATCCCATGCTCAAGATATTCCGACTAAGGTAAAACTAATCCAGCAAGACCTCCCGGTGTGCCGACACCCTGACAGTAGCCGCGCGTATCTAGTCTCAGGCCACGACCGGATGAGACAGCCTACAGGAAAATACCAAATACCTCAGGTTTCCCCAAGGCGGCCCTGCAGTCCGCTCGGTTGGACCAACACTCATGTGGAGCACTGGCCCGGGAGTTGTTAATTAAGATCACGGGATAGCTAGTCCCTATGCAAGTTTTTAGTTGTTAGGCAAATGGAGTACCAATGTCGGGCCTTGCTGGAAAAGCTTTAGCGCTAAGCGGGTTATTGAGGGGGGCCCATAAACCCCAACCATGTTATGGACGCATAATCAAGGAACATAACACCGGTTTATACGGTTCCTATGGCAGCATGAGTGGAACAAAACACCAAGCAAGAGGCTTAGCCTTCCACCCATTACCAATATATAGATGATTTGGTTTAACAGATTATATAGTGTGATATCCCAACAATAACTTCAACATGAAGCAAGAATCTTCAAATCTTCTCCTGCAACTAGCAATGCTATAAGAAGGGCTGAGCGAAGCTTACGTAGCCAAACAAAGGTTTGCTAGGTTGGGTGGTTAGAGAGATTCATGGTTACAATAGGAGACTGACAAACAAACATGGGCATCGAGGCAATAAGCTAAAGAGCGAGACATCTAGCAATAGGAAAAGATAGTATTGATATCTGGGTCAGGTCATCTTACCTGTCTAGTCGTCGATGGGACCGTAAGACGGTTCCTCGTACTCAACCTCGGTAGGAACCTCGCACTCGGTCTCGGCTTCCGGCTCTACTCAACACAAGAACACAACATGGCATGATATCAAACAAGGTGCAATTCATAATCAACATGATGCAAGTATGATGCATATCATGGCAATGGATGAATCACACAAGAAGAACACAAAACAACAAGTTTAAATGAGGCCGGAATCAACATATAGCAAATCCGGTAAGTCCTCATATGCATATTTTGAAATTGGTCCAGATCTGAACAAACCTTAAGTTAAAGTTGTTAAACAGCAAGTTAACATGCACCGTGATGATCTACACGAAATTCTAGTCAAGTTTCATATAAAGTTTGTTTAATTCGGAGCTACGGTCTAGAAGATATGAGCAAAACAAGACAAGCATGGCAACGGTGCAAGATGCACCCAAACATCAAGCAAACACACTCCAAACATGTAAACAACATGATATTATGATTCTACATGCAAAATCATACAAGTTTCATATAGGGCACGCTCAAAACGGAGCAACGGTTCATCTTTGGAGCTGAAATTAACAACCACATAGCAACTTTGGAGCAAGAAATATATACTCTATAGCACCCAAACATGATGACAATAAGCATGGACATGAATTAGACATATCCTACAGCAAACAACTCCATTGGAGCAACTCCATAGGAGGCATGGATCAATAGCTACAAGCTACAGCAAATTGATCATGCTGTTAAAATCTTGACAGGCATAATTTATAGCAACTTGAGAGCAGGAAATAAATAAGCTACAGCAGGCCATATGTGCAAGTGAGGGCATGGATGGATATACAATAACATGGACAACAAGGAATGATCATTGGCCACTCCAAAACAAGCATGGATTTGAGTGAGGCATCATGCAAACATAGCATCAGGTTAAAACAGATTCCAGACTTAGCAGAATTTGCACTAAGTATAAAACAGTTATGTTGGCATGCCATGTTTACAAGCTTGTTTAAGTCACCTCAAGGCATATCATCGAAAGTGGTTTGCACCACAGCAAAGACCATATGATGGAAATTCTAAAACATATTGACATGTGACATGGGGACAAACACATCAATAGCAACGAGAACTTCAAATCAGCATCTCATAACATGTTTCATAACTTAACAGCCACATGCACTTTTGCAACCGAGATTAACATGGCAATAAGAACCTTAACATGAATGTTACAGCAACCATCATGTAGAGCATTACACAATGAACATTTTGACATATCATTTGCTCCATTTGGATAAACATGCACCAAGTTATCACATCTCAAACATGGCAAAAAAATAACAAGTAACAACAGTTTATAACAAGTAGCTCTCTTGTCACAAAGATTAGGACATCTAGATGACCTCAAACAAGCATGCCACAATGGAACAAAATGTAGAGCACATCACCACGATCATTTTGATATATCATATGCAGAAATTCGACTTACACACAAAAAGTTACAGCCATGCAAAGATGCCAACAGAATAAGAAAATCTAGGACTTAGCAAAAAAAAACCTCGGTGGGGGTACGGGCGGACACTTTCGATGCGAGCGGACACGTCCGATGCAGCGGATCGGGGCAGGACAGAACGGATCGGGCGACGGTTCGGGTCCGCCCGACTCGCTAGGGTGCGGCCGGCGGCGGATCGGCGGAGGAGACGGCGGCGGCTGACGGGAGGCGGCAGACCCCGGCCGCGCGAGCTCGTGGGCGGCGGCGCCTTGCCGGCGGCGGCAGTCGCTGGAGGCGGCGGCGGCACGGATCCACCCGTCGGGAGGAGGCGTGGATCCGGGGCGGCGAGCTCGGCGAGATGGCCGGGGCTCCGGTGGCCGGCGGTCGGCGGCCTGGCCGCGGCTGGAGGCGGCGAACGAGGGAGACGGGCGGCGGAGGCGCGGGCCCGGCGTGGCCCGGTTCGGCCCCGGGGCGGGTCGAATCTGGGCCCCAGGCGCGGCGGCGGGGTGACGTGGCGCGATGCCACTGGCTGAGGGCGGCGGCGACGATTTGTCCGGCGCGGGTCGGACACGTCCGCCTGGCGCCGATTTCGAGGCGGGGCTGGAGGAGGAAGGAGACTAGGGTTTCCTTCAAAAATTTGGACGGGGGAGACGTTTTTATAGGCATAGGGAGCTAGGAATGTCCAAATGAGGAGTGGTTTTCGGCCACGCGATCACGATTCGACGACCGAGATGATGGGAAGGGTTGTGCTGGGTTTGTGGGCTGTTATGGAGGGTGTCTTGGCCTTAAAGAAGAGGTACTTTTTGCCCACTAGGTTAACCGTTGGAGTACCAAACGAACTCCAAACGCGATGAAACTTGACAGGCGGTCTACACGTACCAAAACAACAGCGCATGAAAAGTCTCACCTCATTCCGGAAAGGTTACATGGCCACACACGAAAGAAGGACTCGGGGGTGCCACGGGCACGTGTGTGAGCGTCGGAACTCGAAACGGACAACGGGAAGAGACGAGTGGGACAGGGTGCAACTGACAACACAAATGCAATGCAATGCACAAGACAACAAGACATGGATGAAATGCACACATGCACACGACAAAACGAAGAAACCCGAAATGAAGAAGAGCCCAGAATAGAATTGATGAAGCCAAAGTTTCATATATATCCATAATTGGAAAGTGTTACATCTGGGGCATTACACCCGATCTTTCGATGAGATGATAACTATCGATTTGGTGGAAACGACTTTGACGATCCGACTACAAACATGCACGATGTTGTGCCTTAGCAATCGCTAAACCAATCTCCAGGGGTTACTGACAATGCCAAAAGCACGATCAGCCTAACCATGAAGGTCTATTCCTGGATGAATCAAAGAACAAGCAAGAATATGATAAAGCAATCTGAATATTGCAAATATAAATGAAGTGTTGATAAAGGTGGGGATCCGTAAGCGGTCTTGGTCTGGTCGTTGGACACAAACGAAGTACACGAAGTTGCAATGGCTAACTATTGACTACACAAATCACAAAGAAAAAGTTACTAGATGGATCTACTTATATAGGAGAAAGGTGTGGGGGCCAAGGAGGTGGGAGGATGTCCCAAGGCAGCCTAAAACTAACCCTATGTCGTCCAAGGCTCATGGGCCTGAGTGGAGGTGATGCAACACCTTTGGACTTGTAGTTTGACTCGGATTCTACTGCAGCGTTAGATTGTTTCGTCGATATCTCAATGCTCCGGACGAATTTGAAGGTGAATCCAATTGGGTTTGAAAGTGTACGAAATCTAGTTTCCAGAAAAAAAATCACCCAATTCGGAGTCTGTATGAAGGAGTTCTTGCCGTTTTGAGTCAGGTATGTCTGTGCAGTCCGAATCTGGATGCAGAACGTGAGAGATTTGGACTCTATCTTCTCTTGGCCCAAAAGTGATGCGAGAGAACTTTTTGAACAACACCTAAACTTCTCTTTTTCCCTTATCTTCATATGTGGATTGTACAAATGTCCCATACACCTGGAATTAGACACAAAAGTCTGTGAAGTATTTTTGTCCTGGATGACATAATTAACTTGTTGCATAGTTTGCATTAGAAATCACCTCACAAATATACATGTATGCAATATTTTTGGTCGTATCCAAGGTAGTCATGTCGTCATCATCCTCCCTTTCTTGAAAATAAAGCCGTCCTCGGCGTTGCTTAATCTGAAATATGGGTAAGAAAATAGACAAGGTGTACATGTCGTATATGTATATGTCAGCCATTTTTACTTCCCTTAATTTTCGCACATATGACACATGTATAGATGAGTAACTTTCATAATTCATCAAAAATAAAGCCAAAATATTATCTGTCACATCCCCAGCTTCACCTTGCTTTAGGATAGCACCTGTCTGTTGCGTCATGTTTATTTTCAAAGGAAACCTGAAATGGGGATGCTCAAACCCTAGCACTAAATGAATTTAACTAGGGTCAAATTAAAATCTTTTTCAATGAACCCAAAATGCCCCTTGGAAAAGTTCATCATTTTTGGATTGATTAAAAACCTCTGCCAAAATGTTGCACATATTTCTAGGACCATTTTGGATTTTTGAATTAAATCGTATCCTACTTGCATTTGGGCATTTAAATTTTATATATTACTTTAAATGCTCAAATAATCCTAAACTGAAATGTTCCATGTTGGTTATATGCTAAACAGTGGGCATGAGCAGTTCGGTGATTTTTGAAAGTGCCTAGGCATTTTTAGAAAAGCCACAAAGTTACAAAAGAAATAGATAACAGAAACAGAAAGAAAAGAGAGAGAGAGAGAAGCTCACCTGAGGCCCACTTACCTGGTGGCCCAACAGTTTCGGCCCAGCCCACCTGGCCCTCCCCTGTCGTCTTCCTCGTGACAGAAGGACGAGCGCGTGCCCGGCGCCCGCAGCCACACGCCATGGCCACCTCCTCTCCCCTTGCCTGCTTGCCCCTCCCAAACGTCGCTATGGACGCCACGCACACCCTGGAACCCCCTCGGCCTCTCCCTGTGTTCCTTCCCCTCCTCTGTCTCTCTCCCCCGCGAGCGCCCGAACGCTGTCGTCGCCGCCGTCCTGAACCACCGCGGCCACCGTCCACCTCTCGTCCCTCCGATAAGCCCCAGAGCTCCGCCTCGTCGCCCTATACCCCTTCGCTGAGCCACACGGCACCACACGTCTCCGAACGCCGTCTGCGCAGCCGTTCCCCTCGTCGGCCGCCGACGACCTCACCGTCGAATTCGCGGTGGCTGGTGCCTCCCCGAGCCCGCTTCGACGACCTTTGCAACCGCCGTGAGCCCCTCTTGCTCCTCCCCCTATTCCTCTACTCACGCGCGTGCTGTAGCTCCAACCCCCACCGTGCCCGAGAACCCCTCGCCGCCGGCAATGTCGCCGCCGTGGCTATAGCCACTTGAGCATCCACCTGAGTGCACCACCGAGCTCCTAATGACCTCACGAACACGTAGCAGCCATCAGCTCACCTCCCCGTGCCCCGCAGCGTCTAACTCGACGAAGCCCAAATTCCGGCGCCGCTGCGAGCTCGTTTCCGACGAGCTCCGGCCACCCCAGCTCCTCCCACTTGCGGGGATGGATGCGGGAGAGCACGGGCTCCCTCCTGGTGCCCTCAACGTGCCCAGCCGCAGCCTGCAGCGCCGCGCCCGAGCATGCCCGACCGCTGCCGCCGCTGGACCTCGTCGCCGGCCACTTTTCCGGCCACCCCAGGGCCAACTACCGCCACCACTCGACGCGGAAGAGTGCCCGCGTCACGTTGATGCCTTCCGCCGGCCGTTTGGTCGCCGGAGGGCGATTTCCGAGCACTGCCGCCGCGTTTGGCCTCGCCGGCGTCAAGCCGCCGGTGGGCTTGACCACTTTGACCACGGCTGGACCCCCCCCCCCCCGTGACCATGACATGTGGGGCCGGCCGTTGTTTAGTTTTAGTTTAGGTTTTAATTAGGTACTAATCTCTGTGCTTAGCTCTATGGGTCACTGACACGTGGGGCCAACCACTGTTAAATTAGTTTAGTTAAAACTAAACTTAATTAGGCCCTGAGAGACTGACATGTGGGCCCAGGCCCCACCAGCAGTTTAATTAGTGTTAGTTTAAAAACTAACTAACTCTGTTAGCTAGTGGGTCACTGACCAGTGGGCCCCACTGGTCAGGTTTGACCCGAACAACCCCTGTTGACTTGCTGACATCACACAGACATCATGCTGATGCAATAAAGCCTTTTCTGGAATTTTATATAAATCTAAATGATTTATTTATTTCAGAAAATAGCCAAAACTTGTAAAAATCATATAAAATCAACCGTAGCTCAGATGAAAATAATTTATATATGAAAAATGATCAGAAAAATTCAAGGAATCTGTTTATGGCATTTTCATGCATGTTTGAAGAAGTTAAACCTGCTGATCAGGTCAAATCAATTAAATGGCATTTAAATAATCACATATGGAGTTTGAATTTGAACCTTGGTGTAATGCCCAGGATGGAGTTATACCTCCTACGTGTCGAGGCACGACTTAAAGGCATAAGTCCATCCTAGAATGATCTCAAGTCTCGTAATCTTTGCACATCTCATGTAAAAGAGGGGATTGTAAACAAAAATAGTTGGCTTACACTCGCCACGTCACACAATTACATAACATGTCTCAAACATCATACATTAAGAATATCACAACCCTCTAAGGGCAAAATCCAAATGTCAAGATACCAAACTTAGATAAATAAACCACAGGCGGATCGAATCCTAGTAGGAGTCTCCACTACTGATCATCCGGGTATCGCACGTAGTACCGACTACGCTCCTCGTCGTACTCCCAGTCTAGCTCGGTGCCATCACCTGGATAGCTCACAGCTGGACCTGCATCTGGTGTTGAAGTAACTGTGAGCCACAGAGGACTCAGCAATCCCGTTCCCGGGTAACAAGACTATTTAAGCCTTTGGGAGAGGATAAGGCTGAAGAAAAGAATAAGTGTCTGCAGCAGCAACTAGCAACTAGCTTACGTGAGTGAGAGCGAGAAGAGAAAGCCTCGGACGAGAAGTGATCACGAAGTGATCCTAGCTACAAGCTCAACAAACATAACCCCTCCGTGTTCAACTCCCGAATCCCTATTCGGAAATTGACGGTCACGGAACACACGCTGGTAGTGTATTAGTAACATTGTGTCAAGTTATCTACAACCGGATATTAACAAGCTCCCATCTGCCACATAACCGCGGGCACGGCTTTCGAAAGTTCATAACCCTGCAGGGGTGTTCCAACTTGGCCCATTACAAGCCCACGATCCGCGGAGTCGCAACTCCAAAGTGGGAAGACCCGAGTATTCTCGGAATCCCGTGCTCAAGATATACCGAACTAAGGTAAGGCTAATCCAGCAAATCCTCCCGGCGTGTCGACACCCTGATAGTAGCCGCGCGTATCTAAGTCTCAGGACACGACCGGATGGGTGATGCTACAGGTGTATGCCAGATACCTCAGGTTGCCCCAAGGCGGCCCTGCAGGACCCCCGTTTCAGACCAACACTCATGTGGAGCACTGGCCCGGGGTTGTTGATTAAGAAAGAGGGTTAATTACTCCCTATGCAAGTTTAGTTTGTTATTAGGCAAATAGTACCAATGTTGGGACTTGCTGGAAAAGACTTAGCACTTAGCGGTTTATCGAGGGGGTCCCATACACCCCAACCGTGTTAGGAACGCATAATCAAGGAACATAACACTGGTTTATACAGTTCCTAACGGCATGAGTGGAACAAATCACCAAGCAAAAGGCTTAGCCTTCCACCCTTGCCAATATATAGATGATTTCATTTTAAGACTTTATATAGTGTGATAAAACCCAACCAAACTTCAACATGAAGCAAGCATCTTCGATCTTCACCTGCAACTAGCAACGCTATAAGAAGGGCTGAGCGAAGCGTACTTAGCCAAGCAACGGTTTGCATAGGTAGGTTGGTTAAACATGGCAATTGGTTACAAGTAGGAGGCTGACAAGAAGATCATGGGCATCGAGGAAAAACTAAAGATCGGAACTACTAGCAATAGGCAAAGATAGTAATGTTATCGGGGTTCGGTCATCTTGCCTGAAGTGAAGTCGTTCGGATCGTAAGAAGGGTCCTCGTGCTCAACCTCGTTGGAAACCTCGTGCTCGTAATCGTACTCGGTCTTAGCTTCCGGCTCTAAACAAAACAATCACACCAAGCACAAATCAACAAGATGCCATGCGCACTCGAAAATGATGGATGCACGATGGATGCACTAAGGAGCACGTAAAATATCACTCAAGCAAAACACCTCAAAACATGATAACAATCTGATATTGTGAATCTACACAGAAAATCAATCAATTTTCATGTAAGATTCGCTGAAATCGGAGTTACGGGCTAAAAGTTATGCCCGAAACAAGAAATGAGCAAAAGCTGAAAATTACAGCATCATAGTAACTTCGGAGCTCAAAATAATTGAGCTACAACACTCAAACAACATGGCAAAGGACATGAACACAAACTAAACATATACTACAGCAACTAAGTCCAAAGGTGCACCCCCAACGGAGCCACGGTTCATTAGCAATGAACTTGGACATATTGAACTTGACAATAAAATTCTGGCAGCAGAATTTTATTGAAACTTTGGAGCAAAAGATAAACATGCTACAGCCACTTAAATAGACATGTGAGGACATGAATGGAAATACAACAATATATACTACAAGGAACAATCAAGATCCACTCCAAAACTATCATGCTTTTTCCTAGAACATCACACGAACATGGCATCGGAACGTTACAGATTTCAGACTTGGTGAAAAACCACTAAGTCCTAAAACAGCAATTTCATCATGGCATCTAAACGAGCAAGTTCAAGACACCTCGAAACTAAACATGGCAAGTGGTAAGCACCTCATCAAAGTACACATGATGGTGATACCGAAACACACAAGCATGCTTCATGGAGATAAACACAACGATAGCAACGAGCTCAACAAGATGGCCTTTCATAACAAGTGAAACAACATCACAGCCACATGGCACTTTGCAACGATGATAAACATGTCAAGAATAAATCTATCATGCTACCTAGCACATACAACATGTAGATCATGGCAAGACGAACACGTGGACATGTCATTTGCATCATTCGGACAAACGAGGTAAAAGATATCACATGGCAAAGATGACATAAAAACATCACATAGCAGCAGTTTATATCACGATGCACTTTTGCAACAGCAAAACAAGCACCTAGATGATCTCTAACATGCATGACAACAAAAGATAAAACGTAGTGCACGATGCCACGAACGTCTGGACATGCTATATGCGCGAAACGGAGTTACACACTAAAAGATACAACAGATTGAACATTGCATCAGACACACAACAATCTCAGGACTTAGCAGAAAAATGAACTAGGGAAAAGAAAAAAAAACACGGCGCAACAAAACTAAACAGCGCACAGGGCGGTTCTTGAGAGGCTCACCACGGGCCCGGCCCGGGAAGAGAAGGCTGGAGGCGGCTGACAGGAGGCCCGCGGAGTGGCGAACTGGGCGTGGCCCAGCCAGAGATCCGGCGTGGCCTCGGGGCTCCCTTGTGGTGACGCGCGGACGGGGGAAGTGGGCCGGCCCACCTGGCGCCGGCCGGTCGAGGCAGGAGGCGGCCTGCGTGCGGACGGAGAGGTCGGCCTGCGGGGAAATCGGCCTGGCGCCCGGCGCGGTGCGGCGATGGCTGGCGAGGCCCAGCGGAGAGACGACCGAGGGAGGAGGCGGCCTGGACGACCGTTGATTGGATCGGCGGGGTGGCGTGACGGATCCAGATCGGGTCGCCCCCCCTGATCCGAACTGGCGGCTCAAGTCATGATGCCTCTCCCGCGGAGGGTGGCGATCCTTCGAACGGAAACAAAGGCGGCTGCGGTCGGGCGTTGACCTGCGGGATCCCTGAGCTGGAGCTCCTCGAGAGCCTGGCGACGGGGCTCTGCGAAGGGAAAAAACGGGATTCGAGGAGAGGCTAAGCCAAATGGCGGATTTATCTGGCCAGGCACTGAAAATGAGGGGAAAAGGGGCTAGATGTAGGTGGAGGGAGTGTAGGATGCCTAAAATGACATGGGGGATGATTATATAGGGTAGGTGCTAGGGTTAGGGGATTTAGGGGTGTTAGGAGCCCTCTGATCGCGATCCGACGGATCCGATCGCGGGGGTAGTTTAGATGGGCCTAGGAGAGGGTAGTGGGCTGCTGGAGGGGGGTGTTTCTAGGCCACAAGTGGAGGCACTTTGGACCCACACGAATAACTGTTGGGATAGCAAACGGAGTCCAAACGCGACGAGATTTGAGAGGCGGGTTGCACACAACAAAACAACAACACACACAACAACCTCGCGGCACACAGGTAACGTTACACACCCAAACAACAAAGTAGGCCTACGGGACGTCACGGACACGTGAGGGAGCTCCGGAACGCGAAACGGACAACGGGAAGAAACACGCGGAACCGGATGGAACCGACAACACAAATGCAATGCCATGCACATGTCTACATGATATGAATGAATGCCACACACTCACACAACAAAACGACGAAAACCCGAAAGACAAAGAACCCGGAATGGAAATAGATGAAGCCGGAGATATTATATACCCAAAAGGGAAAGTATTACATCCGGGGCATTACAAACTCTCCTATACTACAAAAATATCTCGTCCCGAGATCTAGGACTGGAAAAAGGAAGGGTACTCGGAACGAAGATGATCTTCTCGTTCCCACGTAGCCTCTCGGTCGGTGTGATGTGACCACTTGACTTTCAGAAATTTGATGGACTTGTTGCGGGTCTTGCGTTTGGTTTCTTCGAGAATAGCAACTGGATGCTCTCGGTAGGACAGGTCTTGTTGAAGATCAATCTTTTCAAACGGGATCATGTGCTCAGGTGCCTTGAAGCATTTGCGGAGTTGAGACACATGGAAGACATCATGAACATTTGCGAAGTTTGAAGGGAGCTCAAGTTGATAGGCTAGATCGCCTCTCTTGCCAAGAATCTTGAAAGGCCCGACGTATCTAGGAGCAAGCTTTCCTTTGATACCGAATCTTTGGGTGCCTTTCATCGGAGACACACGGAGATAGACATGATCACCGATGTTGAAAGCCAAATCACGATGCTTGCCGTCATAGGAGCTCTTCTGACGCGACTGAGCGGCCTTGAGATTCTCACGTATGACTTTGCACATTTCTTCGGCTTCTGAGATCAAGTCATTGCCAAGAAGTTGACGTTCGCCTGTTTCAGACCAGTTGAGAGGGGTACGGCACTTTCTGCCATAGAGGATTTCAAACGGTGCTTTGCCTGCACTTGCTTGAAAGCTGTTGTTGTAAGAGAACTCGGCAAATGGAAGGCAGTCTTCCCATTTCATGCCAAAGGAGATGACACAGGCTCTGAGCATGTCTTCTAGAATCTGATTCACACGCTCGACTTGACCACTAGTCTGAGGGTGAAAAGCAGTGCTGAACTTGATCTTAGTGCCCATGGCGGACTGAAAGGAGTCCCAGAATCTTGATGTGAACAAGCTTCCACGGTCTGAGGATATAACTTGAGGAATGCCATGTAGGGACACAATTCTGGAAGTGTATAGCTCTGCAAGTTGAGCTGCATTGATTGATTCTTTGACTGGAAGAAAGTGAGCGACTTTGGTAAGCTTGTCAATCACCACAAAGATAGCATCATTTCCTCGCTTGGATTTAGGAAAACCAGTGATGAAGTCCATTTCAATGTGGTCGAACTTCCACTCGGGAATATGAAGAGGTTGGAGAAGACCGGCTGGACGTTGATGTTCTGCTTTCACTCTTCTGCATACATCACATTCGTTCACGAATTGGGCAATCTCCCTTTTCACGCGTGTCCACCAGTAAGACTGCTTGAGGTCTTGGTACATCTTGGAACTGCCAGGATGAATGGAAAGGAGAGAATCATGAGCTTCTTCCATTATGAGCTTCCTGAGATCACCTTTGGGAACAACGAGTCTGTCCTCGAAGAACAAGGTATCTCTCTCATCAACACGGAAGCACTTGTATTTCGAAATGCCCTTAGCAATAGCATGTTTCACCTTCTTCGCCATGGTATCACTGAGCTGGGCCTCACGGACCTGATCTTCCAAGGTAGGAGCAATTTGGAGATTTGCAAGAAAACCCCGCGGAACAACTTGGAGGTTGAGTTTCCTGAATGCTTCACAAAGCTCAGGCTGGCACGGCTTGATAAGAAGGCTGTTGCAATATGCCTTTCTGCTCAAAGCATCTACAATCACATTCGCCTTGCCAGGAGTGTATTCAATGCTGGGATCATACCCTTGGATCATTTCAACCCAACGAGTCTGGCGGAGGTTCAGATGCGGCTGGGTGAAGATGTACTTCAAGCTCTTGTGATCGGTGAAGATGTCGACTTTTCTGCCCAACAACAGATGTCTCCACGTAATCAAAGCATGTACCACAGCTGCTAGCTCGAGATCATGTGTGGGATAGTTCTTCTCACTTGGCTTGAGCTGTCGAGAAGTGTATGCCACAATTCTCTTATCTTGCATAAGCACACCACCAAGACCTTGAAGAGAAGCATCACAGAATACTTCATAGGGCTTGGATTCATCTGGAGGAGTCAGAACTGGAGCAGAGACGAGCTTTTCTTTGAGAGTTTTGAATGCCACTTCACACTCTGGAGACCAAAAGTATTTGACATTCTTCTGAAGCAAGTTGGAAAGAGGCTTGGCAATCTTGGAGAAGTTCTCAACGAACCTTCTGCAATAGCTGGCAAGACCCAGAAAACTGCGGAGCTGCTTGACGTTCTGAGGAGCTTCCCAGTTGACAATTGCTTCAACTTTCTCGGGATTAACCGCAATACCGTCAGCTGAGATGATGTGGCCCAGGTACAAAACCTTATCGAGCCAAAACTTGCACTTGGAGAACTTGGCATAGAATTTATGCTCTCGGAGTCGATCAAGAACCAGACGTAAGTGCTTTTCGTGATCTTCCTCATTCTTGGAAAACACCAGAATATCATCCAGATACACAAGCACAAACTCGCCAGTATAGGGGTTGAAGATGTAATGCATCATCCTCGAAAAGGTAGGAGGAGCATTGGCGAGACCAAAAGACATGACGGTATACTCGTATGAACCGTAGCTCGTTCTGAATGCCGTCTTGGGAATGTCTTCCTCGCGAATGCGAACTTGATGATAGCCCATTCGGAGGTCAAGCTTAGAGAACACTTTAGCTCCTTTGAGCTACTCGAAGAGTTCGTTGATGTTGGGGAGCGGATATTTGTTCTTAATCGTCTTCTTGTTCAATGGCCGGTAGTTAACACAGAGACGCTCCGTGCCATCTTTCTTCTTGACAAATAAGACACCACAGCCCCATGGAGACGTACTAGGCCTGATGAGACCCATACTCTCCTGCTCATCAAGCTGCTTCTTCAATTCCTTCAATTCATCCGGAGAGAGCTTGTACGGATGCTGGCATGCTGGCTCAGTACCCGGCTCGAGTTCAATGACAAACTCCACCTGACGGTGTGGAGGCATGCCTGGAAGTTCTTCAGGAAAGACGTCTTGATATTCGTTCACCACCGGAATTTGAGATATGGTATTAATTTCGCCCTTACCATTGAGAGAGAAAAGTCTGATACTGTTATCCCTGGAGGCAAAGATAATCACATCTTCATCAGAATGAGTCATCTTGACTTCCTTTTGAGCACAATCAATGTGAGCATCATGCTGAGAAAGCCAATCCATTCCGAGGATGAGGTCGATGTCAGAATTGTCGAGAATCACCGGAGAAGCCAAAAATTGATAATCACCCATGCGAATAGAAACATTCGGAGCATATATACTGGAATGCATTCGTCTCCCCGGAGAAATAACTGATAACTCCCTTGGCAAGCTTTTGATGTCAACATTATACTTGGATGAATATGGTTGAGACATGAAAGAGCATGAAGCACCCGAATCAAATAACACTTTAGCAGGAAAAGAGTTAACTGGAAGGTTACCCAAAATGACATCAGAAGAATTCTTCGCTTGTGCTGCATTCATCAGATTGACCCTTGCAGCCTTTGGATCATGCCTGACAATAGCTGAACTCACAGGTGGAGGAGGAGGAAGACGCTTCGGATTCGGACAACAGTTGGCATAGTGACCCTTCTGGCCACACTTGTTGCACACCACTTCTGAGAGAGGATGGAAATGAGAGCCACTTGACTTGGAGCCTTGAGACTGAAACTGCTTCTTCGACTGGTTGCTCGGGTTGGGTGGGTGGGAGAAACCACGACCACTAGAGTTCTTGTTGTTGGAGTTGTTGGAGTTGTTGTAAGGAGCTCGAATCACTGGAGGAGGAGGAAGCCAGAATTTCTGATGCTTCGAGACCATCTGAGACGATGAGGAAGAGTGAACGGCATCTCGAATTCTCTTCTTAGAAGCCTCCATCTTAAGCTGAGCTGCTTCTTGTTTCAAAGCCATGTTATAGAACTTGTCGAATTCATCCGGCTCGAACAAGGTGAGAGCAAGCTGAAGTTCATCTTTGAGACCTCCACGGAACTGGTAGATTTTACTCTTGGCATCAGGAATGTCTTGCTTAGCATAGCGAGCGAGGTTTTGGAACTTGACATTATACTGATAGACTGTCATGGAGCCCTGCTTCAGGTTGCGGAATTGCTCACGCATACCCTCAATGACACTTGTAGGAATGTGGTGCGAGCGAAAATCCTTGCAGAAATTCTCCCAAGAGATCACTTGACCTGGCCTGGAGTCTTTGTACTGCTGCCACCAGTCAGCTGCTTGATCTTTCAATTGGAAAGCTGCAAACTTCACATAATCATCTTCCTTCACGTTACTGCACTCAAAATGCTTCTTTATGTCGGTTAACCAATCTTCAGCATCAAGAGGGTCGACACAGTAACTGAAAGCTTTAGGATTGTTGGCCAAGAACTGGTTGAGAGTAGCATGGTGCTGCTGGTTGAAGAAGGTGCCTTGATTCCCTGGAACACCCTGATTAGCTTGATTAGCTTGCATCTGTTGCATCATCTGCATCAACAACTGGGTGTTCTGAGCTGTAGTCTGCATAATCGCTCTCCAAGCCTCAGGCGGAGGAGGAGGGGAAGGAGGATGTTCTGGAACCTCTTCCACCTCTGGGTTAGCGTTGGGAACCTTTTTCGGAGCCATCCTGAAAGAGATGACCACGAATCAGCAATTGATTGACAAAAGGTATAAGCTGAATCAATGGAATGAATTGCAACAAGTCTTCACAATAATAATTCGAACAATAGAACGAATGAAATCATCCGGACAAGAGGAACGAATGAAATTCTCAGTTAAATGATAACATCAATCTTCACGAGAAGCCACATAGGGGACAAAATGAAAATAAGAAAACAACAAGGTACGGAAGGAAACAAACACAAGAGAGGAGTTTCGTTCTAACATCTTTGTGCTGAAAGCATATGAACGCGTTACGAAAAGGTTTTGCAATCCCCGGATCAGCATAGCCAAGGACCCTTTAAGATACAACTCCTGATAGTAACATCGGTCATATAACCCCTTCACTCAATGTAGAACCCCGAACTCACTAACCTGCATTCGTTGGAAGAATGCCTACGATCTACTGGATAAACCCACCTATAAATTTCCGAAAGATTCCAGTTATGCAATCAGGTGTTGGGGATACACGGGAAGCACCACGCAATCAACTCTAAACCTACATCCAGGTGTATCCATCCTTCAACACATAACCAGTCTTTCTCGGAAACTGTGTACCTCGGACCTTCGAAAAGCATCCACTATAACAAGCTATGGCAATACTCCCGAACTACCTCCCCAGTACTGGGTGATGTCGGGGTTATCTTGCCACTGGCCGTATAGGAGAGATTTTCGATGTCGGCCGTCTTAAGTATTTAGTACTGCCGCGATATGCTTGTGACAACAATACCCCGAAGCTCAACTCCCCGGGAACAGGAGGCATCGAGAACAATATCCTCGTCACAAGAACATCGGAACAATCCCAGAATACTCGCGGGATTCCTAAAAAAAATTGGTGCAATTTTTGAAGATAGTAGAGACAAGAGTAGTCGTCAGGAGTCCTCACCAGAGAGAATGGGGATGAGAAGCAAAGAAATCCTACTCTCCGATATAATATAGGACTCAAAATGTTTTTCAGTGTGTGCCTAGACTCGTCCGTCAACGATTCGATCAAACAGTGGGGGCTCCTAGGTCGGAGAAGGCTCTGATACCAACTTGTAATGCCCAGGATGGAGTTATACCTCCTACGTGTCGAGGCACAACTTAAAGGCATAAGTCCATCCTAGAATGATCTCAAGTCTGGTAATCTTTGCACATCTCATGTAAAAGAGGGGATTGTAAACAAAAATAGTTGGCTTACACTCGCCACGTCACACAATTACATAACATGTCTCAAACATCATACATTAAGAATATCACAACCCTCTAAGGGCAAAATCCAAATGTCAAGATACCAAACTTAGATAAATAAACCACAGGCGGATCGAATCCTAGTAGGAGTCTCCACTACTGATCATCCGGGTATCGCACGTAGTACCGACTACGCTCCTCGTCGTACTCACAGTCTAGCTCGGTGCCATCACCTGGATAGCTCACAGCTGGACCTGCATCTGGTGTTGAAGTAACTGTGAGCCACAGAGGACTCAGCAATCCCGTTCCCGGGTAACAAGACTATTTAAGCCTTTGGGAGAGGATAAGGCTGAAGAAAAGAATAAGTGTCTGCAGCAGCAACTAGCAACTAGCTTACGTGAGTGAGAGCGAGAAGAGAAAGCCTCGGACGAGAAGTGATCACGAAGTGATCCTAGCTACAAGCTCAACAAACATAACCCCTCCGTGTTCAACTCCCGAATCCCTATTCGGAAATTGACGGTCACGGAACACACGCTGGTAGTGTGTTAGTAACATTGTGTCAAGTTATCTACAACCGGATATTAACAAGCTCCCATCTGCCACATAACCGCGGGCACGGCTTTCGAAAGTTCATAACCCTGCAGGGTGTTCCAACTTGACCCATTACAAGCCCACGATCCGCGGAGTCGCAACTCCAAAGTGGGAAGACCCGAGTATTCTCAGAATCCCGTGCTCAAGATATACCGAACTAAGGTAAGGCTAATCCAGCAAATCCTCCCGGCGTGTCGACACCCAGATAGTAGCCGCGCGTATCTAAGTCTCAGGACACGACCGGATGGGTGATGCTACAGGTGTATGCCAGATACCTCGGGTTGCCCCAAGGCGGCCCTGCAGGACCCCCGTTTCGGACCAACACTCATGTGGAGCACTGGCCCGGGGTTGTTGATTAAGAAAGAGGGTTAATTACTCCCTATGCAAGTTTAGTTTCTTATTAGGCAAATAGTACCAATGTTGGGACTTGCTGGAAAAGACTTAGCACTTAGCGGTTTATCGAGGGGGTCCCATACACCCCAACCGTGTTAGGAACGCATAATCAAGGAACATAACACCGGTTTATACGGTTCCTAACGGCATGAGTGGAACAAATCACCAAGCAAAAGGCTTAGCCTTCCACCCTTGCCAATATATAGATGATTTCATTTTAAGCATTTATATAGTGTGATAAAACCCAACCTTCAACATGAAGCAAGCATCTTCGATCTTCACCTGCAACTAGCAACGCTATAAGAAGGGCTGAGCGAAGCGTACTTAGCCAAGCAACGGTTTGCATAGGTAGGTTGGTTAAACATGGCAATTGGTTACAAGTAGGAGGCTAACAAGAAGATCATGGGCATCGAGGCAAAACTAAAGATCGGAACTACTAGAAATAGGCAAAGATAGTAATGTTATCGGGGTTCGGTCATCTTGCCTGAAGTGAAGTCGTTCGGATCGTAAGAAGGGTCCTCGTGCTCAACCTCGTTGGAAACCTCGTGCTCGTACTCGTACTCGGTCTCAGCTTCCGGCTCTAAACAAAACAATCACACCAATCACAAATCAACAAGATGCAATGCGCACTCGAAAATGATGGATGCATGATGGATGCACTAAGGAGCACGTAAAATATCACTCAAGCAAAACACCTCAAAACATGATTACAATCTGATATTGTGAATCTACACGGAAAATCAATCAATTTTCATGCAAGATTCGCTGAAATCGGAGTTACGGGCTAAAAGTTATGCCCGAAACAAGAAATGAGCGAAAGCTAAAAATTACAGCATCATAGTAACTTCGGAGCTCAAAATAATTGAGCTACAGCATTCAAACAACATGGCAAAGGACATGAACACAAACTAGACATATACTACAGCAACTAAGTCCAAAGGTGCACCCCCAACGGAGCCACGGTTCATTAGCAATGAACTTGGACATATTGAACTTGACAATAAAATTCTGGCAGCAGAATTTTATTGAAACTTTGGAGCAAAAGATAAACATGCTACAGCCACTTAAATAGACATGTGAGGACATGAATGGAAAGACAACAATATATACTACAAGGAACAATCAAGATCCACTCCAAAACTATCATGCTTTTTCCTAGAACATCACACGAACATGGCATCGGAACGTTACAGATTTCAGACTTAGTGAAAAACCACTATGTCCTAAAACAGCAATTTCATCATGGCATCTAAACGAGCAAGTTTAAGACACCTCGAAACTAAACATGGCAAGTGGTAAGCACCTCATCAAAGTACATATGATGGTGATACCGAAACACACAAGCATGCTTCATGGAGATAAACACAACGATAGCAACGAGCTCAACAAGATGGCATTTCATAACAAGTGAAACAACATCACAGCCACATGGCACTTTGCGACGATGATAAACATGTCAAGAATAAATCTATCATGCTACCTAGCACATACAACATGTAGATCATGGCAAGACGAACACGTGGACATGTCATTTGCATCATTCGGACAAACGAGCTAAAAGATATCACATGGCAAAGATGACATAAAAACATCACATAGCAGCAGTTTATATCACGATGCACTTTTGCAACAGCAAAACAAGCACCTAGATGATCTCTAACATGCATGACAACAAAAGATAAAATGTAGTGCACGATCCCACGAACGTCTGGACATGCTATATGTGCGAAACGGAGTTACACACTAAAAGATACAACAGATTGAACATTGCATCAGACACACAACAATCTCAGCACTTAGCAGAAAAATGGACTAGGGAAAAGAAAAAAAACACACGGCGCAACAAAACTAAACATCGCACATGGCGGTTCTTGAGAGGCTCACCACGAGCCCGGCCCGGGAAGAGAAGGCTGGAGGCGGCTGACAGGAGGCCCGCGGAGTGGCGAACTGGGCGCGGCCCAGCCAGAGATCCGGCGCGGCCTCGGGGCTCCCTTGCGGTGATGCGCGGACGGGGGAAGTGGGCCGGCCCACCTGGCGCCGGCCGGTCGAGGCGGGAGGCGGCCTGCGCGCGGACGGAGAGGTCGGCCTGCGGGGGAATCGGCCTGGCGCCCGGCGCGGTGCGGCGATGGCTGGCGAGGCCCAGCGGAGAGACGACCGAGGGAGGAGGCGGCCTATACGGCCGTTGACTGGATCGGCGGGGTGGCGTGACGGATCCAGATCGGGTCGCCCCCCCCCGATCCGAACTGGCGGCTCGAGGCAAGATGCCTCTCCCGCGGAGGGTGGCGATCCTTCGAACGGATACAAAGGCGGCTGCGGTCGGGCGTTGACCTGCGGGATCCCCGAGCTGGAGCTCCTCGAGAGCCTGGCGACGGGGCTCTGCGAAGGGAAAAAAAACGGGATTCGAGGAGAGGCTATGCCAAATGGCGAATTTATCTGGCCAGGCACTGAAAATGAGGGGAAAAGGGGCTAGAGGTAGGTGGAGGGAGTGTAGGATGCCTAAAATGACATGGGGGATATTATATAGGGTAGGTGCTAGGGTTAGGGGATTTAGGGGTGTTAGGAGCCCTCTGATCGTGATCCGACGGATCCGATCGCGGGGTAGTTTAGATGGGCCTAGGAGAGGGTAGTGGGCTGCTGGAGGGGGGTGTTTCTGGGCCACTAGTGGAGGCACTTTGGACCCACACGAATAACTGTTGGGATAGCAAACGGAGTCCAAACGCGACGAGATTTGAGAGGCGGGTTGCACACAACAAAACAACAACACACACAACAACCTCGCGGCACACCGGTAACGTTACACACCCAAACAACAAAGTAGGCCTACAGGACGTCACGGACACACGAGGGAGCTCTGGAACGCGAAACGGACAACGGGAAGAAACACGCGGAACCGGATGGAACCGACAACACAAATGCAATGCCATGCACATGTCTACATGATATGAATGAATGCCACACACTCACACAACAAAACGACGAAAACCCGAAAGACAAAGAACCCGGAATGGAAATAGATGAAGCCGGAGATATATTATATACCCAAAAGGGAAAGTATTACATCCGGGGCATTACACTTGGGTTCAAACCAACTTCATTTAATTGTGTTGCTAGTTGCATTAGCTCAGTCAACAGCATATTGCCATGTCATGATCATGCATCATATTGTCGCATTGCATTGATTGTGTTCTTTCTCTGTTTGTCGGTTTTGTCCCCTCTCAGTAGACGACGTTCCGACAATGAGATCGATGACACCGATGAAGACTCATTGATATCTTCAGAAGTGTCAGGCAAGCAAAACCCCATTGAGCATTCCGATACAATCCCACTCTCTCGCTCTTGCTGTCTTTTACTGCATTAGGACAACAACGCTTCAACTATTACCTGCTGCGGTAGTTGAACCCCTTTCCACTGCATGACTTGTCATTGCCACAGTAAATAGTTGAAACCCACTAGTATGAGTAGGAGTTGTTTGAGCCATGATGTGCCTACTCATTCATGCTTTCTGGTTATGCCTGCTATTGCTTAGAGTTGTGTCAGGTCTGATTCATCGGGGATGAATTGGAAGGGTGATGAACATGTCCTGCTGTTGAGAGCTAAGTGTGTGAACACGATTTGGTAAAGGTAGCGATGAGAGGCCATGTAGGAGTACATGGTGGGTTGTCTCATCGAAACCGTCCTCAGGAACTGAGTTCTGTGTTGGTTGATCCATGAAACAGCTACTACCACACGTTGGGCCCTGAAATATGACCCCGCTCGACTTATTGACTGCCCTTGTTCTCTGTCCAGGAGTTGCAACTAGTTTCTGGTGTTTGTAGTTTACTGGAGGTCGTGCGCAGTGCTGACCCTCGGTGTGGGCTGTGACACGGCAGGTACGTGGCACGGTGTACCAGTCGCCCGTTTGGTGACGCGGGAACCCTGTACACATCGTTTGGGGCCGTGAGCGACACCCCGGCCGGATCTCCCCACGGATGGAACCCAAATAGGCGATAAACCTAGACGAGAGACTTGAGTGGTTGGTTAGGTCGTGGTCTACACCCACGTCGGCTTTCGCTTGAAGTCTGCCGAGCACATGTCGTGTGCAGACGCTAAGTGGTGGAAACATGTGTGAAGAAGTACACCCCTACAGGGTTATATATGATCTATTCGAATAGCCGTGTCCGCGGTAATGGACTTCTGGGTTGCCTATAACAGTTCATAGAAAAGTGAAAGTGGATACTCTAAAACGCGCAAGATAAGCGTGAGTGCTATGGATGGCCTTCTCGTAGGGAGACGGGAGCGGATCCATAGGGTGTATTGATTGGTGAATATGTGGACTCGTGTGCGCCACCTCAAAAGAGTTACTTGCAGTCGTAGTTCAGGATAGCCACCGAGTCAAAGCTGGCTTGCTGCAGTCAAACTCCACCACCCCTTGTTGATACTAATGCATATGTAGCTAGTTCTGATGTAAGTCTTGCTGAGTACCTTTGTACTCACGTTTTCTTAATTTATGTTTTTGCAGAGAGACTTCAGTCTCGCTAGTGGTTCCGCGTGGACTTCGACGTTTAGCTTGTTACCTCAGCTACGATCTTGTACCCTTGTAGGATCTTGTAGATAGTCAGGCTTTCAGCCTTCTTCATTTGTAGTTGTCTGTACTCAGACATGTTATGCTTCCGTTGCATGTATGCTCTGTGTGTTGGGTCATGTGACCTCTGTTTGTAATAAATGTTATGATGGCTCTTCTGGGCCTTTATCTATATGAGTTGTTGAGTTATGTTGTGATGCCTTGTTGTACAGCACATAATTGCATGTTATGCGTACGTGTAATGTGTATTGCTATGTGTGGGATCCGACACCTAGTTGTTTACCTTTGGTAGCCTACCTTACAGGGAAATGTCTCCTAGTGCTTCCACTGAGCCTTGGTAGCTTGCTACTGCTCCGGAACACTTAGGCTGGCCGGCATGTGTCCTTCTTCGTTCCTATGTCTGTCCCTTAGGGGAAATGTCACGCGTTGTTCCTTTAAGTCCTTGTAGCTTGCTACGACTTGGGTTCATACATTGATGACCGACACGTTCGTTGCTGGGTCATGTATGCCTGTCTCTGTATTTTAGTGCCACTTTTTGTTTATAACTGGTCATGTCGGCCCGGGTTCTCTGTCATATGGATTCTATCGACACTATCATATACGTGTGCCAAAATGCGCAAACGGTGCCGGGCCAGGTAAGGTGGCACCCGTGGGAATACCATGCGTGAGGCCGCAAAGTGATATGGTGTGTTACAGGCTAGACCTGTGTGACTTAGGATCGGGGTGCCGACAGCTTTGGTATCAGAGCCTGACTGCCTGCAGGATTAGCAAGCCAAACTGGTCGAAGTCGTGTCTAGAAACTCTTTAGTTATGTAAGGGAATTGTTTGTGGAAGGGAATGTAAGGCTCTTTTTACTCCTTTGCCCTATGAATTTCTGATCTGAGTCACCTTCTTCTTTCTACGGGGATTAAGAACTAGGATTCTCGTTCTATTTATCAGGATCACGTTATTGTGGATTCAACCCTCAGTTCAGTTTCTACTACTTCTGTTTGTTCAATTGTTGATCTCAGAACCTTGACATTATGATGTTGAGTGGTTATGCTATCTTGTGCACGAGTCTCAAAAGTATTTTCGAGCATTTACAGCCGTTATGCTGTCCGAGTCATCCCAGGTTTCTAAATAGTCTAATGCAATTGCAAACCTTTCCTTCCTGTTTCCGATGTCCTTTTAGGCCAAATTAATCACACTAGTCAGTGTGTTGAAGTACTCTGTTACCTCGATATATATGTTGGACTTATTATTATGACCCTAGGTGTCTTAGAAGATCACCCAGTAATCCAGCAATGTTTTTTATTCCAGTGTGATGATTGAGGCCATCATTCACGAAAGCATCCCATGATGCTATTTAGTTGGTAGGTATTCTATTCCTGGGTTCTTGAACCCAAGACCCACTCCACTTACCTCCTGTTGTTAGTAATTGCTCGTCCCTTTAGGATATTAGTAACCTTGTGATAGTCCTCGAGGTCCGTGGTATATCCTTCTTCCAAATACCATGAACCATCCTTGGCAGAAGTTCTCCCGAACCAAAAGATCACAACCAGAGTGCTCTTGAGTAGTACTCTATTCATATTGTGACTCTGCCAGTTCTACCTTTCTGCATGGACTATCCGGAAGAAGTATGTTGAGAGTTTGACATGCTAGTCTATGCATCCACAACTCGGAGAGTTATATGTTCCTCTGAGTTGCCCCTTTTGGTTGTATTATGACCCTGTCTATCAGCTGATAGCCAGGAGTGGTCGTGCACTTGTGTTCACCGATGCCTTTTACTCTTGTGGTCCATCAAGCCATTCTATTCTGGAATGACTAGGAGAAACAAACTCCAGTACCTTATCCATATCCAGGATTGGGTCAAAGAAGTTGTACTTCGCAGATGAAGAACGCTAATCCAGCTTCTAAACTGTTCTATCCTGGAGTATTACCATCTTTATGTCAAGAATGTCATGAGAATTGCACCACCTCCTATGAACTTTTGATCAGGTGATACTTCTCGCCATTATCGTTCATTCCTCGGTCTCCGTGTTATCGTAGCCGGAATACCGACAAGTGAATTGTGATGTGTGAAATCAATACCCCTAGCAACTCTGTTGCTTGGTAGTTAAATGGACGATAATCTCATTCTTAGCATGATGGATACCAAATCACCATTCTAAGATTGATCGTGCTACCTAGTCCACTTCCCTGGTGCACTCCTTGATTGATGAGTTAGAATTGTGTTAAGTCCTTGCTCATTTGATCATATCGTCTTGCCCTGAAAGCAAGATTGTTCCCGAGCTTAGTAACATATCGGTGGTTCGTGATTTTCTGAATATCTTCTCGGGAGTATTACCAGGTTGTCACCTGACCGCTATGTTGAGTTCGTGATCAAGTTGGTTCCTTATAAACCACCACTTCTCCAAGAATCTGTGTTGGATACCCTGAACTGGTTGGTTAAGCTAAAACAATAACTTGGAGAGTTGGAAGATAAAAGCTTAACCCACATAGCTCACTCCAAAGGGATATCTTGTGTGTGTATTGAAGATAGATGATATCTTCTCCAATTGATCCCCGTGAACATTTGTGGATCTATTGTCTTGTCCAAACTTTGATTTGAGTATGGGTTATCGTCAAGTCAAATCAGAACCAACGATATTAGTAATGTTGTCTTACTCATGGTCGTTTCCTTGAGCATACACCATTATATCTTTTGGGTCTGACCAATGCTATCACTTTGTTCACATTGTCATGGAATTCCATCTATAAGGAAACCTGGAGGAATTGTTGTTGAGCCCATCAGCAACATTGTTATCTTCTCCATGATCTATGTTGAACATCCAGCTAGTATTGGAAACTTTTATAAGCATTATATTCATGACCCGTTCGAGAAGCATATGTGCGGAAGAAAGAAGTGACTTCCTCTAATTCATGTGCATTTGGTGCAAGTTGCCGCCGTGAATTCGAGAAAGCATGTTTTTTTACCTCCTCTGGAGTCATCCCAAGTCAGTCATGCATACGTGCGAAGTATTCTATGGTCTGATAGACTGATCATCTTCATTCGCTATGTATCCCTAGCACACCAAGCCACTGATTGATTCGTTGAAGGAGAAGAAGTTCCTTCTTAAGACCCGGACTTATACAAGGACTTCGATATCCTAGACGATGGTTCCCAACCAGAACTCGGTAGTGTTTTATCATAAGACTGCTATGTGGTCATGCTTGTCTTGGACAACGTGTTCACAGGTTTGTAGCAGAACCAGCTCATGTTTTGGAGCTTGCTACCGTAGTTCACTTCCCGAGAATCTCGCAACACCATCTCGTCGATTTGTGTTGTAAAATTTCTTTTCTTTCTAGACTCGATGAGTCTGGAATATCCTGACACCAACCAGAACTGAATCTCAGGCAGATATGATGGTTGGAGCATTTTCCCAAGAACTATAATATTGGTCTCTCGATAACCGGTAAAGTGGATGTCGTGGCCCACACACCCAGCCGGAAGACCTGTTGTTGTAGAATCTTGATTGAAGAAGTTGGCCACCTCCCCATAAGGACTTCGTAGGAATTACTCCCTAGCTGTTCCTTATGGATTTTTGTGCTCCTGAAGTCCGACCTTTTACTTGACGTTCTAGGTATAAAACCATTTTAATAAATGGGTAACGCTAGCACATCAAGGAGAACGTTAGAAGCGGAGTGCTAAATGTCTCTCGGTTGATCATCCAGATTTCGTCCCCTTGGCCTCACCAAGGTGAAATCCGAGAAGGTGTTATCTTCCTTTGCATCTGCATCATCCATCATTATTCATCATGGTAGTATGTGATGTTGCTAGGATCCTTGACACGGATATTGGTAAAACCTTGATGAATATGGGAATGCTCAAGTTCTTGAGAGCACGCACAAGCACTAGGTGTTATCCTCGACACTAACCGAGATTGCTCCCAGTGTTCTTGGTTATGTTGTAACCTCTCAAAGAGCAATTTACTCTCTACTGTTGGGATTCATCCCAGTTACCAGAATCATTCCCAGCATTTGCATTTTGTTCCCAGCTTGCACCGCCATGTGCCAATTTTCCATGGGTTACCTTTCTCAGCCACTGCTGTTCAGGATTATCTTCAAAAGTGGTCCTACCATAGCTTCCATCCATTTCCGATGATAAGAAAAATTATCTGTGGTGTTGTCTTTTACAAGGTAGTCCACATCATCCATTTTGACCGAGAATGTCATTATCTCGAACTCCGTCAAACGATCGATTGTGTTTGCCTTAGGCTGGTAAAGGGAATTTCAATGATCACTATATCCAAAAGTAATTCTTTTTGCCACTTAAGGGAATAACTCTACGAGTCATCTTCTTTAAAGGTGCCCCGTCTAGTGACATCGATCACCACCTTTTTAGATGTGGGATTTTGCCTGCCAAGTGAACTTTCATCATTTATTTCACTCCTTCCCCCTGGAGGTGTACTCTGTGTCTCAGCTCAAGAGATGTTTCAACGTCTCACTCCATAAGTTGATCTGAGTTGCTCGATCTTCGGCAAGATAGATTACTGTAGAATTTCTTTTGTTATCACTGTGTTGGACAAAGATCTGGTAATCAAGGATGTCAGAATCAACATGATGCAATGAATCAGCAACTTCGAAGAGGACAGTTGAATCGAGAAGATTGTGTTAGTTAGTGTCCCCTCTGAATTCTTATCTCACGTCCTGAATCTCGGGACGAGATTCTTGTTTGGTGGGGGTGAGTTGTCACATCCCCAGCTTCACCTTGCTTTAGGATAGCACCTGTCTGTTGCATCATGTTTATTTTCAAAGGAAACCTAAAATGGGGATGCTCAAACCCTAGCACTAAATGAATTTAACTAGGGTCAAATTAAAATCTTTTTCAATGAACCCAAAATGCCCCTTGGAAAAGTTCATCATTTTTGGATTGATTAAAAACCTCTGCCAAAATGTTGCACATATTTCTAGGACCATTTTGGATTTTTGAATTAAATCATATCCTACTTGCATTTGGGCATTTAAATTTTATATATTACTTTAAATGCTCAAATAATCCTAAACTGAAATGTTCCATGTTGGTTATATGCTAAACAGTGGGCATGAGCAGTTCGGTGATTTTTGAAAGTGCCTAGGCATTTTTAGAAAAGCCACAAAGTTGCAAAAGAAATAGATAACGGAAACAGAAAGAAAAGAGAGAGAGAGAGAGAAGCTCACCTGAGGCCCACTTACCTGGTGGCCCAACAGTTTCAGCCCAGCCCACCTGGCCCTCCCCTGTCGTCTTCCTCGTGACAGAAGGACGAGCACGTGCCCGGCGCCTGCAGCCACACGCCATGGCCACCTCCTCTCCCCTTGCCTGCTTGCCCCTCCCAAACGTCGCTATGGACGCCACGCACACCCTGGAACCCCCTCGGCCTCTCCCTGTGTTCCTTCCCCTCCTCTGTCTCTCTCCCCCGCGAGCGCCCGAACACTATCGTCGCCGCCGTCCTGAACCACCGCGGCCACCGTCCACCTCTTGCCCCTCCGATAAGCCCCAGAGCTCCGCCTCGTCGCCCTATACCCCTCCGCCGAGCCACGCGGCACCACACGTCTCCGAACGCCTTCTGCGCAGCCGTTCCCCTCGTCGGCCGCCGACGACCTCACCGTCGAATTCGCGGTGGCTGGTGCCTCCCCGAGCCCGCTTCGACGACCTTTGCAACCGCCGTGAGCCCCTCTTGCTCCTCCCCCTATTCCTCTACTCACGCGCGTGCTGTAGCTCCAACCCCCACCGTGCCCGAGAACCCCTCGCCGCCGGCAATGTCGCCGCCGTGGCTATAGCCACTGGAGCATCCACCTGAGTGCACCATCGAGCTCCTAATGACCTCACGAACACGTAGCAGCCATCAGCTCACCTCCCCGTGCCCCGAAGCGTCTAACTAGACGGAGCCCGAATTCCGGCGCCACCGCGAGCTCGTTTCCGACGAGCTCTGGCCACCCCAGCTCCTCCCACTTGCGGGGATGGATGCGGGAGAGCACAGGCTCCCTCCTGGTGCCCTCAGCGTGCCCAGCCGCAGCCTGCAGCGCCGCGCCCGCGCAAGCCCGACCGCTGCCGCCGCTGGACCTCGTCGCCGGCCACTTTTCCGGCCACCCCAGGGCCAACTACCGCCACCACTCGACGCGGAAGAGTGCCCGCGTCACGTTGATGCCTTCCGCCGGCTGTTTGGTCGCCGGAGGGCGATTTCCGAGCACTGCCGCCGCGTTTGGCCTCGCCGGCGTCAAGCCGCCGGTGGGCTTGACCACTTTGACCACGGCTGGACCCCCCCTGTGACCATGACATGTGGGGCCGGCCGTTGTTTAGTTTTAGTTTAGGTTTTAATTAGGTACTAATCTCTGTGCTTAGCTCTATGGGTCAGTGACACGTGGGGCCAACCCCTGTTAAATTAGTTTAGTTAAAATTAAACTTAATTAGGCCCTGAGAGACTGACATGTGGGCCCAGGCCCCACCAGCAGTTTAGTTAGTGTTAGTTTAAAAACTAACTAACTCTGTTAGCTAGTGGGTCACTGACCAGTGGGCCCCACTGGTCAGGTTTGACCCGAACAGCCCCTGTTGACTTGCTGACATCACACAGACGTCATGCTGATGCAAAAGCCTTTTCTGTAATTTTATATAAATCTAAATGATTTATTTATTTCAGAAAATAGCCAAAACTTGTAAAAATCATATAAAATCAACCGTAGCTCAGATGAAAATAATTTATATATGAAAAATGATCAGAAAAATTCAAGGAATCTGTTTATGGCATTTTCATGCATGTTTGAAGAAGTTAAACCTGCTTATCAGGTCAAATCAAATAAATGGCATTTAAATAATCACATATGGAGTTTGAATTTTAACCTTGGGTTCAAACCAACTTCATTTAATTGTGTTGCTAGTTGCATTAGCTCAATCAACAGCATATTGACATGTCATGATCATGCATCATATTGTCGCATTGCATTGATTGTGTTCTTTCTCTGTTTGTCGGTTTTGTCCCCTCTCAGTAGACGACGTTCCGACGATGAGATCGATGACACCGATGAAGACTCATTGATATCTTCAGAAGTGCCAGGCAAGCAAAACCCCATTGAGCATTCCGATACAATCCCACTCTCTCGCTCTTGCTCTCTTTTACTGCATTAGGACAACAACGCTTCAACTGTTACCTGCTACGGTAGTTGAACCCCTTTCCACTGCATGACCTGTCATTGCCACAGTAAATAGTTGAAACCCACTAGTTGGAGTAGGAGTTGTTTGAGCCATGATGTGCCTACTCATTCATGCTTTCTGGTTATGCCTGCTATTGCTTAGAGTTGTGTCAGGTCTGATTCATCGGGGATGAATTGGAAGGGTGATGAACATGTCCTGCTGTTGAGAGCTAAGTGTGTGAACACGATTTGGTAAAGGTAGCGATGAGAGGCCATGTAGGAGTACATGGTGGGTTGTCTCATCGAAACCGTCCTCAGGAACTGAGTTCTGTGTTGGTTGATCCATGAAACAGCTACTACCACACGTTGGGCCCTGAAATATGACCCCGCTCGACTTATTGACTGCCCTTGTTCCCTGTCCAGGAGTTGCAACTAGTTTCTGGTGTTTGTAGTTTACTGGAGGTCGTGTGCAGTGCTGACCCTCGGGGTGGGCTGTGACACGGCGTGTACGTGGCACGGTGTACCAGTCGCACGTTTGGTGACGCGGGAACCCTGTACACATCGTTTGGGGCCGTGAGCGACACCCCGGCCGGATCTCCCCACGGATGGAACGCAAATAGGCGATAAACCTAGACGAGAGACTTGAGTGGTTGGTTAGGTCGTGGTCTACACCCACGTCGGCTTTCGCTTGAAGTCTACCGAGCACATGTCGTGTGCAGACGCTAAGTGGCGGAAACATGTGTGAAGAAGTACACCCCTGCAGGGTTATATATGATCTATTCGAATAGCCGTGTCCGCGGTAATGGACTTCTGGGTTGCCTATAACAGTTCATAGACAAGTGAAAGTGGATACTCTAAAACGCGCAAGATAAGCGTGAGTGCTATGGATGGCCTTCTCGTAGGGAGACGTGAGTGGATCCATAGTGGTGTATTGATTGGTGAATATGTGGACTCGTGTGCGCCACCTCAAAAGAGTTACTTGCAGTCGTAGTTCAGGATAGCCACCGAGTCAAAGCTGGCTTGCTGCAGTCAAACTCCACCACCCCTTGTTGATACTAATGCATATGTAGCTAGTTCTGATGTAAGTCTTGCTGAGTACCTTTGTACTCACGTTTGCTTAATTTATGTTTTTGCAGAGAGACTTCAGTCTCACTAGTGGTTCCGCGTGGACTTCGACGTTTAGCTTGTTACCTCAGCTACGATCTTGTACCCTTGTAGGATCTTGTAGATAGTCAGGCTTTCAGCCTTCTTCATTTGTAGTTGTCTGTACTCAGACATGTTATGCTTCCGTTGCCTGTATGCTCTGTGTGTTGGGTCATGTGACCTCTGTTTGTAATAAATGCTATGATCGCTCTTCTGAGCCTTTATCTATATGAGTTGTTGAGTTATGTTGTGATGTCTTGTTGTACAGCACATACTTGCATGTTATGCGTACGTGTAATGTGTATTGCTATGTGTGGGATCCGACACCTAGTTGTTTACCTTTGGTAGCCTACCTTACAGGGAAATGTCTCCTAGTGCTTCCACTGAGCCTTGGTAGCTTGATACTGCTCCGGAACACTTAGGCTGGCCGGCATGTGTCCTTCTTCGTTCCTGTGTCTGTCCCTTAGGGGAAATGTTACGCGTTGTTCCTTTAAGTCCTTGTAGCTTGCTACGACTTGGGTTCATACGTTGATGACCGACACGTTCGTTGCTGGGTCATGTATGCCTATCTCTGTAATTTAGTGCCACTTTTGGTTTATAACTAGTCATGTCGGCCCGGGTTCTCTGTCATATGGATGCTAGCGACACTATCATATACGTGTGCCAAAATGCGCAAACGGTCCCGGGCCAGGTAAGGTGGCACCCGTGGGAATACCGTGCGTGAGGCCGCAAAGTGATATGGTGTGTTACAGGCTAGACCTGTGTGACTTAGGATCGGGGTCCCGACATTATCACAACAGGTAGAAGGCATGAAAATATTCCAACTCTGTTTGCACAAATAAGTGAAGCTCTTATTCATATGAAAAGATCGACAATGTTCATCATTAAACCATCCCAACATTGGTGAATAAACCTTACTTGCATGAAATTCACAGGCTACAACATGCTTAAATAAGCAAACATGCTGATGCGGAGCATCCCAAGGTCATCCCCATGGACTTACCTTTGCCTCACCAAGTACCTCAAGGACTAATGACTCGTGCCCGTGCAAGAGCTCTCGAGACCGAGGTGACATCTCTCCTAGTCCAACTTCCATATGAATCATGTGAGACATGGCTACTGCCTCAGACGGATGTGTGCTCAGGTAGGAAGAAGACCCCACCGGAGAGGCTCATGTAGATGGACAAGTCACCAAGTTCACGGATGAAGCATTGCATCGAGGGAAGCTGAAGATGGCCCCAGGCCCCGGACATCCGACCCCCTGCCCCGGACATCTGGCCCCTGGACTAGCACCTACAGAAGAGCCCCGCGGCCGACGCTACAGGGCCCGAACATCCGGCCAGGCCCCGGACATTCGGCCCGGCAGGCCCCGAACATCTGGCCTCGAGCCCGGAAATCCGGCGCCCCCACCACAAAAGCATACCCGTGGTTGGCCCCGCGCACCCAGACATCCGGCGCCTCCCGATAGCCCGGACATCTGGGCCGACGCCCGGACATCTAGCCCCTGAGTGCCAGCGCGCATCACATCTGGGCCGTGGCCCATGTATTCCTTCACCCCTTAGACTATATATATTCCTCCTCCTACCTCTTTCTAGGGTCAGCTTTGTGATAGCTCATTTGATACCTAGAGCTTTTGCTCATCTAGTGGTTCATCTCCTCGAGAGTGACTGCGGCCCCTCTTCGGAGAAGATCCACATGGATTCAAGACCTCCGTTACGGAGAAGATCCCATGGGATACCCTCAAGACCTCCTACCGGAGAAGACTACCTTTGTATCGTCCTTTGTTGACCATGGATCGTGTGTCTCGTTATGTATCATGGATCTAGCACTTGTGTGACCATCTTCGTGTTGATTTGAGTGTTCCTCTAGTGTTTTTCCCCGTGTTCCCCTTTGTGTTCTTCGTGTTCACCGTGGGTTTCCCTCCTCTTCTGAAAGATCGGCCTAGATCGGGTTGACCCCGGATCATATGGTATCAAGAGCCATGGTTTCTGACAAAATTGGAGCCCCTATCCCTGCTTTCTAGCTTGTTTTTGTTGTGTTCATCCCAATTTCGAAAAATTCCCCACCAAAAATAGCCCCAATTTTTTTTTTTGTGATCTATTGATTTGACAAGATTTTGTTGAATTTGTTACATGGCTTTGCTGTGCCACGAGTGGATCTAGCTTTTCCCACTTTTCCCCCAATTTTGATCGGCAAAATCTGATGAATTTGGCCCCGGAAGTCATCTAGTCCACGGACTTCATCAGGGCCTCGGGCACCCCGGACATCCAGCCTGGCCCGGACATCCGGCCTCCGGCTCAGACATCCCGCCTCCCGCAGCCAAAACCCTCCCATCCGCACCACGTTGCACTTAGCCCCGCCTTTTTCGTTCGGTATCCCACCAAACCTTCCGCATACCACCACCATTTCCGCAACCACCATAGCTTAACCGCTACGATTTTGACAATTTTGTCTCAATTTTCCTTGGATACTTGAGTTGTGGTTTCACCGTTTCCTTGGATGTTTAAGCTACCTTGGAGCGGAAAGACTTCGACAACACCACCGCTCACCCTCGGCAAGGACGGTAACATCGACGACACCTTGTTCATCCTACCTTGCAATTGCATTGTCACCCTATAGACCATTATTGCGTAGCTTTCCCTTCGAGACTAGCCATTTGAGTATTGCAGGGCCACGACACTTGTGCACATTAGTGATAGTCATAGATATTGCATACTACATCATCATATCTCCGTGTGACACAAGAGTGTCCCGCATACACAATAGCTACCTTGATCCGAGAAGCATGCATAAGTGGCCAAAGAAAGAGCTCACAAGCTTTTAAGCAAAAGAGCCACCCAAAGCTTATAAGCAAAAGAAAAATAGCATCATACGCCTTGCATCAAAAGAGATCACATGAGATAGCAATACATCATCTTGTGCTCAAGCATTGGCACATCATACACTCATAGTATACTTGTGATAGGAAGTCGTTACATTTTGCCTCTTATAGGTCGTGCACAAGTGCCTATCCGCCTATTAAGCAATCGGTCAACGTCTCTCTAGTGTTGTGCAACAAGAGCATTTTCCGTGGATTCCACATTTTCGCTCACCCTTGGTTGCACAACCACATTTATCTACCTGTGCGTGTGTTCCGTGTGCTACCTATTGTTTGTGATCTACTTGTTGCATGAGCAAATTGTGAATCATTTTCAACATCATTGAGTCACTTTGACAATCGCATTGAATTTGTGCCACCATCCTAACCAAGCTCCTCTCAAAGCTTTACTTGTGTAGGTGTGAGAATCGACAAGAAGTGGTACCAATAGTGCTATTTCCGGGTTACATTATTGAGTGATCATTGATCCATTTTCAACTTCGGTCAAGGTACAATTGGTATTGTCTTCTCCTTTCTCCCACTCACACTCTTGCTTGTGATGATGGATAGGCCAAGTACATCTACGAACCCGCTCTTTGATGATCCTCGAGAATCGAACAAATACGTCACCATACTACATCTCTTCGGTGTCCAACGAGCTCTACATCAAGAGAGTCAAGCTATGCAAGAGCGCATTGACCAAGTCGCCGCCGACGCGATACAATTTGAAGCACGAACACGAGAGCAATTCGACATCATCAACACCAACATGTCTACCCAATTCGACGAGCTACGGACTTTGATAGTCAACCGACGCTCCTCATCCACATCTTCTCAAAGACGAAGCCGCTCAAGTCGTCGTACCAACTACACGTCCGGCTCAAGTACACCTACATCGAACACTCTTCGTCAAGCCGCACGTCAAGCTCTACATGACAATCGGAACCCACTTCATGACAAGAGTTCCCAAGAGCTATTTGAAGAGCAAGAAATTCGACATCGTCAAAACCAAGCTACACTTGAACAAGCGCAAGAACAAAAATGACTACACCAACAACAACAAGAGCAAGCACGTCAACACCAAGAGGAACTAGATGCCGAGACTCAACGTCAAGCACAACAACGCCGAGAAGCTCAAGCCCTTGAGGCGCAACAAGCACTACATGATTCACATCGCAATGTGGCAACTCGCAATCGGAACATTCGTCAAGAAGAGGAGTTCCTTCGAGATGAGATGCAAGAGAGGCGCCACCAAGCAAGAATGCAACAAGAAGTTCCTCCTCAAGCGCGACAAGAGCAACAAGCTTAACAAGAACCACAAGCTCGGCAAGAACAATATGACAATGAACATCAACCCCGCCAAGAGCAACATGAGGTTGATAATCGTCTACATCAAGAACACCCTCACAATAGGCAAGCAAACAATGAAGAACATCGCTATGGCAAGCTTAAGTTCACCATGACAAAGTTTTCCGGAAGCATCGATCCCGAAGACTACCTATCATGGGCATTGAAAGTTGACAAGATCTTTCGCCTACACAACTTCGATGAAGAAAAGAAGATTGTAATGGCGTCACTTGAGTTCCAAGATTATGTTCTCATTCGGTGGGAGAAAATCATAGAGAGAAGAGAAGCAAAAGGCGAACTGCCTATCACTACTTGTACTCAAATGAAGGAAGTCATGAGAGCACGGTTCGTGCCAACACACTACAATCGTGACTTGTTCAAGAAGCTACAACTCCTCAAGCAAGGAACCAAGTCCGTTGAAGAGTACTACAAGGAGATGGAGATTGCCATGATAAGAGCTAACATCACGGAAGATGAAGAGCAAACAATGGCGAGATTCTTGAATGGACTCAACTATCCTATCAAGAAGAATGCGGACTTTCAACCATACACAAATCTCCTCGAGCTAGTAAACCAAGCAACCAAAGCGGAGCGACAAGTTCAAGAGGACAACAAGTACTCCAAGTTCAACTCCAAGAACTATGGCTCCTACAACCAAGTCTCAACAACTTCGGCTCCTACTACCTCTACCAAGCCATCTACAAGCTTCGGTGACAAGTCAAGCTACAAGAATGCGACTACATCAAGTCGTCCACCTTCTACGAACAACTTCAAGCCAAGAGCTTGTTCATCAACAACTCCTACCGAGGACAACTCAAAGACGAGTTCCATCAAATGTTTCAAGTGCCAAGGGCGAGGCCACAAGTCATTTGAGTGCAAGACCGTTCGTACCATGATCATCAATGATGACAGATCTTATGACTCAATGAGCGACGATGAGAAGGAAGGCCTTGAACATGTAGCTATGCATCGCCAAGTGAATGAAGATGAAGACCATCAAGTGTTTTGCGACAATGACTCGAGTCCCAATCTCGTTGTCTCCAAGGTCTTGACACTCCAACAACAACAAGATGATGATCAACGATGTCACATCTTCCATACCAAGGCCGACATCAATGGACGCTCCGTCAAGGTTATCATCAATGGAGGAAGTTGTCATAACTTGGCAAGTGAAGAGCTATGCGACAAGCTACAATTGGTCAAGACGAAGCACCCTCGTCCCTACAAGGTCCAATGGCTTCACGACGCCAGAACTCTTCGTGTCGAGCACACCGTGCAAGTATCCTTCAAGATAGGCGCCTATGAGGACACACTTGAGTGTGATGTCCCTATGTCCATGTGCCACTTTATTCTTGGACGACCATGGAAATACGATCATGGAGTCACACACAATGGATGGACCAACCATTACAGCTTCAAGATGAAGGGCAAAGAGTTTGTGCTACACCCAATGTCACCAAGTCAAGTAGCCGCCGACAAACACATACATACCAACCATCATAGAGAGAATGGTGAGAGAGTGAACCACCAAAATGAGAGTGAGAGCCACAAGCCAAATATAAGCGACTCCACGATGAGCGACAAGAAACAACTAGTGCTATTTACCACAAAAAGTGAGATGAGAGAAGTGTGTGAGAAACCCTCGAGTGTCTTTCACCTTGTGCTTTTATGCAAAGGAGAAGCAAAACCTACTAACACATCACCACCTCTACCTTTAGTGTTGTCTCATTTGTTGCAGGAATTCTCGGACGTCTTTCCCGATGAGCTACCACCGGGTCTACCTCCACTTTGCAGCATCGAACACCGCATCGACCTCATAACCGGTGCTCCACTTCCGAACAAGGCTCCTTACCGCTTCAACCCCGAGGAAACCAAGGAGATATAACGGCAAGTGCAACAACTCATCGACAAAGGTCATGTACGTGAAATCTTAAGCCCTTGTGCCGTTCCGGTTATTCTCGTGCCTAAGAAAGATGGAAGTTTTCGCATGTATTCCGATTGTCATCCGATAAATGCTATCACCGTTAGATACCGTTACCCTATCCCACGTTTAGATGACATGCTTGATGAATTATGTGGTGCCACCATCTTTTCAAAAATTGATCTTAAAAGTGGCTACTACCAAATTCGAATTCAAGAGCGTGATGAGTGGAAAACGGCTTTCAAAACCAAGTTTGGGTTATATGAGTGGTTGGTCATGCCGATGGGCTTATCGGAAGCACCCGGCTCATTTATGCATCTCATGCATTTTGTTTTCCGACCTTACATAGGTGTCTTTGTAGTGGTTTACTTTGATGACATCCTCGTCTTTAGCAAGTCGCTAGAGGACCATGTGACACATATCCGTATGGTTTTGCAAACCCTTCGGAGAGAGCGCTTATATGCTAACAAGGATAAATGCACCTTTGGCGTTGACAAGGTCGTTTTCCTAGGATTTGTCGTTTCTTCACAAGGTGTTCACGTTGATGAAACTAAAATTGAAGCAATTAAAACTTGGCCACAACCAACGAATCTCCTACAAGTGCATACCTTTCTTGGTTTAGCCAGTTTCTATCAATGTTTTGTGAAGGACTTTGGCACAATTGCTATGCCTCTACACGCCTTGAGCAAGAAGAACACACCCTTCATTTGGGGTTCTTCGCAAGACACCGCGTTCAATGATCTAAAAGCCTTGCTTACCCACGCACCACTTCTTGCCCTACCAAACTTTGACAAACCTTTTGAGATTCATTGTGACGCTAGTGGTACCGGCATCGGTGGCGTGCTAATGCAAGAAAAACGCCCAATTGCGTACTTTAGCGAGAAGCTATCCGGAGCACAACTTAGCTACCCCATCTATGATAAAGACCTTTATGCCTTGGTGAGAGTTTTGCGTGTTTGGGAACATTATCTTAGACCTCATGAATTCATTCTTCATACGGACCATGAGACTCTCAAGTATCTCAAGGGTCAAACTAAGATGAACAAGCGTCATGCTAAGTGGAGTGAGTTCATAGAGTCTTTTCCCTATGTCATTAAATACATCAAAGGCAAAGAGAATGTTGTGGCGGATGCGCTTTCCCACAAATGCATGCTTGTTACACAACTTGAGTTGAATGTTATTGGCTTTGAGCACATAAAAGACTTATATGAGCATGATCCTTTCTTTGCAAATCCTTATACTAAGTGTTTGACGCACACTTCTTGGGAACGATACGACATTAAGGATAGGTATCTTATGAGAGCTCACAAACTTTGCATTCCCGAGTCTTCGCTTCATTTGCTCTTTTTGCAGGAATCTCATGGAGGAGGACTCATGGGACACTTTGGACACGACAAGACATTTGCTATGTGCTCCAACAACTACTTTTGTCCCAAGATGCTCCGTGACGTCTCACGCCTCACCAACCGATGCTCTACATGTCGCAAAGCTAAGTCAAAAGCTCAATCTCATGATCTTTACATGCCACTACCTATTCCATACCATCCATGGGAGGACATAAGCATGGACTTTGTACTTGGTTTGCCTCGGACTCAAAATGGGAAGGATTTCGTGTTTGTTGTCGTGGATAGATTTTCTAAAATGACTCATTTCATTCCTTGTAACAAGATCGACGATGCTTCACATGTGGCAAATATTTTTTGTAGGGAAATCATTCTTCTACATGGAGTGCCCAAGACTATTGTGTCGGATCGGGACGTCAAGTTCTTGAGCTACTTTTGGAAGACTCTATGCGCCAAACTCGGCATCAAGCTCCTATTCTCTTCGGCATACCATCCACAAACCGACGACCAAATGGAGGTTACGAACTGCACACTTTCGACGCTCCTTCGCATGTTGATCAAGAAGAACATCAAGGAATGGGAGCAATGCTTGCCCATTGCCGAGTACGCCTACAACCACACAAGACATTCGACTACCGGTAAGTCCCCCTTCGAGGTCGTCTATGGCTTCAACCCATTGTCCCCATTGTACATTCTACCTCTACCTCTCCAGCGCGCATCAACATGGACGCAAGTGCACGAGCAAGCTATCTCAAGAAGGTGCATGAAGATACAAGGGCAACGATCGAGCGACAAGTACATCGCCTCCCAAGAAGCCCAACGTCAACAAGGAACCAATGGTGTTCCAACCGGGAGATATCGTATGGCTTCATCTTCACAAGGACCGCTTCCCCAACAAGCGCAAATCCAAACTACTACCTCACGCCGACGGACCCTTCAAGGTGCTAGCACGCTACAACAATAATGCCTACAAGATCGACATTCCACGCGACAAGTACAACATGAGCGGTACCTTCAACGTCAAGGATCTCTCTCCTTTCCATGGTGATGAAGATTTCGGTCCAAGGTCGGATCTTTCCCAAGGGAGGAGAGATTATGAGGAGCATCCCAAGGTCATCCCCATGGACTTACCTTTGCCTCACCAAGTACCTCAAGGACCAATGACTCATGCCCGTGCAAGAGCTCTCGAGACCGAGGTGACATGTCTCCTAGTCCAACATCCATATGAATCTTGTGAGACATGGCTACTACCTCAGACGGATGTGTTTTGTGTGCTCATGTATGAAGAAGATCCAACCGAAGGGCCTCATGAAGATGGACAAGTCACCAAGTTCACGGATGAAGCATTGCATCGAGGGAAGCTGAAGATGGCCCCAGGCCCCGGACATCCGACCCCCTGCCCCGGATATCCGTCCCCTGGACCAGCACCTACAGAAGAGCCCCCGTAGCCGGCGCTACAGGGCCCGGACATCCGGCCCGGCAGACCCCGAACATCCGGCCTCGAGCCTGGAAATCCAGGGCCCCCACCAAAGAAGCATACCCATGGCTGGCCCCGCGCACCCGGACATCCGGCGCCAAGCCCAAACATCCGGCACCCCCCGACAGCCCGGACATCCGGCCCCTGAGTGCCTGCGCGCATCACATCTGAGCTGTGGCCCATGTATCCCTTCGCCCCTTAGACTATATATATTCCTCCTCCTACCTCTTTCTTGGGTTAGCTTTGTGATAGCTCATTTCATACCTAGAGCTTTTGCTCATCTCGTGGTTCATCTCCTCGAGAGTGACTGCGGCCCCTCTTCGGAAAAGATCCACACGGAGTCAAGACCTCTGCTACGGAGAAGATCCCACGGGATACCCTCATGACCTCCTTCCGGAGGAGACTACCTTTGTATCATCCTTTGTTGACCATGGATCATGTGTCTCGTTATGTATCGTGGATCTAGCACTTGTGTGACCATCTTCGTGTTGATTTGAGTGTTCCTCTTGTGTTTTTCCCCTTGTTCCCTTTGTGTTCTTCGTGTTCATCGTGGGTTTCCCTCTTCTTCGTGAAAGATCGGCCTGGATTGGGTTGACCCCGCATCACATGCAATAAGTCATTTGACATAGAATCGTCACCAAGATTAGAGTTCATATCAAAATGATTAAACATTGGCACAATTATTTTCAAATGTATTTATCCAAATCTGCTTTATTTTCTGATTCACATGATTCTTTTGCATCAACAGTTAATTCAATGGGTGCACTCAAAATTGTTGGTATTTCAGTTGTTTGATCACATGACGCATTCATGACAGTAATATGATTATCTAAACTAGGTGGTGTGCTCAAATCAACAGGTAATTCAATACATGAAGTACTCAAGTTAACTAGATATGCATCATCCTCATGTGAAGTTATATCATCATTGTTTTTACTGTTACCTTGTCGCAAAGACGTAGCTGATGTAGGTACAGACGATGACAATGCACTATACACTTTAGATGATGGCGCACTCACAATCGGAGGTGTGGCTACTCTAGTAGATGCAATGGTGGAGGAACCAACCGGTGGTGGTGAGCATGAACTGGAATAGTAGTTGTTGTAGTCACATAATGCATCCTCCTGTATTTGTCTCTCAAAGGTACAAGCACGAACATACATACCAGTAATGCAACGAGGAATATATTGAAATCATGCGTGAATATCATGGTTCAAACTACCAAAAATTATATTCATTGTATCATCCTCAGATTCTTCTATGTCACAATGATGCATATAAGATTTGAACTCTTGGTAGTAAGCATGAACAGTGTTACTGCCTTGTTTTAATTGTTCCAATTTACGAAGCAATTCACGACGATAGTAAGGAGGAAGAAATTGTTGACTCATTACAGCTTTCAAATCTTTCCAAGTTGTGGGTTGGTTATCAATATTTTCTTACAGTGTACACTCCACCAAACAGAAGAAAAACCAGTAAATGCTCTAGTGACAGCTCGTACTCTCTCAAGTTCAAAAAAATCATGGCTAGCAAAAAATAGTTCTACCTCAAACTCCCAAGCAAGATAATTAGCAGGATTAAATTTACCCTCAAATGAAGGTAAAGAGATAACCTGACCGTGTGCATCTGTGTGTTGTCCCACGTCTCGTGATGGTGAAGATGTATCCATCATCCAAGAACTTCTGTCTCCGGTACCTATCATGATTAGTAGAAACAAGAAACAAAATTCAAGAATAATGTTCCTATGAACTACTAGGATGTGGTGGTAAAACGCTCACAATAAAGCAAAGATAAATATCTTACAAGTTCTTACCATGCAACAGGTGGTGATTGGCAACCAATGGTGTCAAATAACTCCAAAGATTGAGTAAAGCGATTGCCAGGTGAACGTACGTAAACACGGTGTAGAAATATGTGGAGCTGGGTTGGCTTTATATATGGTAGCAAAAGATTAGCAATAATCAATTCAGAGATGCAATATTGAATAAACGCTCAACGATGGTACTGTGCTGGTCCTAGGCTCGATCGTGCTAGAGACACGAGCCTAGAACACTAATGAGGTCACGGCGTAGCACAACGAGCATCAAGAAAGGATATGAAGTAGCTCTCGATAGCAAGATGTAAGTGAAAATCACAATGGTAGTAAAGATAATGATGAAAAACAACCGTCAAGCAGGATATACAACAACTCTCTCTCCAACTTTCCTCTTGAAAAGTTTGAGCCAATTTTATGATAATTTTTTCTACAGAATGCCACTGACTCAAGCTTTCAAACGCAAAAAGAATTGCTCAATTCCGAGTTGATATGAGGTATCAAAAAATTCTAAAACTGGCCTGAAAAACTGGAAGAAGCTCTGTTCACGAACTTCAGAGGGTAAAAAGACCTATTTAAAAGCTGATTTTGAGGTGCGATATATTGAACTAGCTCTTGCAACTATTTAGATGCGCCTCGTCGCTAGCTTTAATTGAGTACTCATTGAGCCAAAACGGACTTCGCATGAGGAAGATATGCATGTTTTACTGAACAGTGCAGAAAACAGATTCCAATCCGAATTCAACTACGAGATTGACTCTAATAGATCCGAATTTTGTCTTTTTTTCCTTTTTTTCTCCTCACACTTTTTTTCTTTTTTCTTTTTTCTCTTTTTTTTACACTTTTTTTTCTTTTTATTTCCCTCTTTTTTTTTACTTTTTTCTCTATCTTTTTTTTCTTTCTCCCTCTTTTCAAGACAAACTAGATAAGATGCAGATTGGATCAAGCAAAGATGCGAACGACTTCAAGTACGATTGTGATCATGAATGATGGGTAGCACGAGGTGGAAATTGATGGATGAGGTGGTGGACAGCGGAAGGGATAACGATGCAGCGGCGACGTGACTAATGTGAACAGAATTCGAAACTCTAACGAACTAGACACTAAGACCAGCAACTCGAGACGACGATGCAACCGATAATTCAATAATACAAACAATGAAATGAAAATTGCAAAGGCTCGGACTGGCTAGGACAAAGGATGAATAAATCTAACTTTTTTATGGTTTTTCCTAGGACAATAGGTAAGAAAATAAATCTAATCTGGGAATAACTGGAAATTCTCACCGAGCAACCTGAAAACTGATACCACTTGAAAGAGGCGAGGGGCCCAATCTTTCGATGAGATGATAACTATCGATTTGGTGGAGACGACTTTGACGATCCGACCACAAACGTGCACGACGTTGCGCCTTAGCAATCGCTAAACCAGTCTCAAGGGGTTACTGACAATGCCAGAAGCATGATCAGCCTGACCACGAAGGTCTATTCCTGCATGCAATCGAAGAACAAGCAAGAATATGGTAAAGCAATCTGAATATTGCAAATATAAATGAAGTATTGATAAAGGTGGGGATCCGTAAGCGGTCTTGGTCTGGTCGTTGGACACAAACGAAGTACACGAAGTTGCAATGGCTAACTTTTGACTAAACAAATCTCAAAGAAAAAGTTACTAGATGGATCTACTTATATAGGAGCAAGGGGTGGGGGCCAAGGAGGTGGGAGGACGTCCCAAGGCAGCCTAAAACTAACCCTAGGTCGTACAAGGCTCATGGGCCCAAGTGGAGGTAATGCAATACCTTTGGACTTGTAGTTTGACTCGGATTCTGCTGCAACATCAGATTGTTTAGTCGATACCTCAACGCTCCGGACGAATTTGAAGGTAAATCCAATTGGGTTGGAAGTGTACGAAATCTAGTTTCCAAAAAAAAATCACCCAATTCGGAGTCTATATGAAGGAGTTCTTGTCATTTTGAGTCACGTATGTCTGTGCAGTCCGAATCTGGATGCAGAACGTGAGAGACTTGGACTCTATCTTCTCTTGACCCAAAAGTGACGTGAGAGAACTTTTTGAACATCACCTAAACTTCTTTTTTTCCCTTATCTTCAGATGTGGATTTTACAAATCTCCCATACACCTGGAATTATACATGGCACAAAAGTATATGAAGTATTTTTCTCCTGGATGACATAAATAACTTGTTGCATAGTTTGCATTAGAAATCACCTCACAAATATACATGTATGCAATATTTTTGGTCGTATCCAAGGTATTCATGTCCTCATCATCGTTAATGATGGATTTGTGTTTCGTGCTAGCAAGCTATGCATTCCAGCTAGCTCTGTTCGTCTTTTGTTGTTGCACGAGGCGCATGGAGGAGGATTAATGGGACACTTTGGCGTGAAGAAAACGGAGGACGTACTTGCTACACATTTCTTTTGGCCAAAGATGATACGGGATGTTGAGCGTTTTGTTGCTCGTTGCACTACATTTCAAAATCTAAGTCACGACTCAATCCTCATGGTTTATATATGCCTTTGCCTGTCCCTAGTGTTCCTTGGGAAGATATATCTATGGACTTTGTTTTGGGTCTACATCGAACAAAGAAGGGGAGGGATAGCATATTTGTTCTCGTGGATAGGTTCTCGAAGATGGCACACTTTATACCATGTCATTAAAGCGATGATGCTGCTAATGTTACTGATTTGTTCTTTCGTGAAATTATTCGCTTGCATGGTGTGCCAAATACTATAGTTTCAGATCGTGATACTAAATTTCTTAGCCACTTTTGGAGATGTTTATGGGCTAAGTTGAGGACTAAACTGCTTTTTAGTACTACTTCTCACCCCCAAACTGATGGACAAACTGAAGTAGTCAATAGAACTTTGTCTACTATGCTTAGGGCTGTTTTGAAGAATAACAAGAAAATGTGGAAGAATGCTTGCCTCATATTGAATTTGCTTATAATCGTTCGTTGCATTCTACTACTAAGATGTGCCCTTTTGAAATTTTCTATGGTTTCCTACCTCGTGCACCTATTGATTTGTTACCTGTTCCATCTTCGGGGAAGGTTAATTTTGATGCTAAACAACATGCTGAATTGATCTTAAAACTGCATGAGTTAACTAAGGAAAATATTGAGAGCATGAATGCAAAATATAAACTTGTTGGAGATAAGGGTAGAAAATGTGTTGTCTTTGCACCTGGAGATCTTGTTTCGTTACATTTGCGTAAGGATAGGTTTCCTAATTCGCGCAAGTCAAAGCTAATGCCACGTGTTGATGGTCCTTCAAAGGTGTCAGAGAAAATAAATGATAATGCATATAAACTTGAGTTGCCTGCAGATTTTGGGGATAGTCCCACATTTAACGTTGCAGATTTGAAGCTTTACTTGGGTGAGGAAGATGAGCTTCCGTCGACGACGACTTCAATTCAAGAAGGGGAGGATGATGAGGACATCACTAACAAGGTTACACCCACAGCCCCAACTGACACATAAACATGACCAATTACTAGAGCTCGTGCACGCCAATTAAATTAACAGGTACTTTCGTTTCTTGGCAACGATTCTAATGTTCATGAGAATATGATGCTGCCTAAATTGGATACATTTGTCTTGCTTACAAATGAAGGGCCTAGCTTGGACAAGAAGGATGAACATTGGAGCAAGATCAAGCCTGGAGATGATGGCCTGTGCAAGGGGAACAAGAACAGAGTTACAAGTGATGATTTCAGGACTTTGAAGCCACCATAATGAGTGTGTGAATCCTTGGACAAAATATACAAGATGCCACTTCATAAATTTCGTCGAGAGGCTATTATAGGTGTTGTGTCACCTTATTATTGGGCCAGGCCCATGTAATTTCATAATAGTAAAGTATAGGCTGTTTTTAGAGTCCGTATGTGTGGGGAAAACAGAGTTAGGGTTGGTTTCAGACCCCTTCTCCAAGGGGCCATGAAATTCCCTCTCTCTTTCTCCATATATACTGCCCCTAGGGCGTTGTTTAGACTTTGGGTTTTGTTTAGATTAAAGTTCGCCATAGCTGTAACTTCACGTACTTCGTTTGTGTTCAACGACCAGACAAAGGCGTCACAGAACCTCACCTTGATCAATAAAGCTTTCCTCTTATATTCGCAATATCCAGATTGTAACCTTAGTTTCTTGCTTGTTCTTCGTTTGCCTACAGGAAACATGCCTTCATGGCCAGGTTGATCGTGCTTCGGCATGGTCAATAACCTCTACGAGTTGGTTTAGCGATTGCTAAGGCGCGACGTCCTCGCACGATCGTAGTCGGATCGTCAAAGTCGACTTCCTCCAAAACGATAGCCACCATCTCATCGAAAGACGGGACACCTTTGCCTCTATCAACGAACTCCTGCAAAATTTTAGTGACAGTAGGAGGCAAAGAGGAAGACACGTCCTCAAATAAATATAATGCCTCTTTGCACACAAAAGCATAGCAAACAGATTTGTTGAAATCTAGATCATCAATATCAGATTTGGTGGAAAGTAAACATCCACTTTTTAATTTAATTTCAGATGTAACATGAGAAGATGGTGTGTTATTAGGCTTCATTTGTTGCTCACATTATTTTGCCACAATCTGATTTTCACTCTTATTTTGCTCTTGTTTTTCTTTATTAGCTCTATTAATATCATCTTTCAAAATGGAATCTAGAGACATAGGAAGCAAAGTAATATGTTTATCCTTATGAACAAGAGTATACTGATTGTTTTTACCATGGTGTAGAGAATTTTATCAAATTTCCATGGTCTACCAAGTAATAAGGAACATGCTTGCATGGGTACCACATCACAATCAACATAATCAACATATGTGGAGATACTAAACATTGTCGTTGTTGTTCAACCATTGGATGTAGTAAGGATGTGGATGTGATCTTGTGGTGAGAGATAGCTTCTCCACTGATGAGGACATCACTAACAAGGTTAGACCCACAGCGCCAACTGACACATATACAGGACCAATTACTAGAGCTCACACACGCCAATTAAATTACCAGGTACTTTCGTTTCTTGGTAATGATTCTAATGTTCATGAGAATATGATGCTGCCTAAATTGGATACATTTGTCTTGCTTACAAATGAAGGGCCTAGCTTAGACAAGAAGGATGAACATTGGAGCAAGATCAAGCCTGGAGATGATGGCATGCGCAAGGGGAACAAGAACGGAGTTACAAGTGATGATTTCAGGACTTTGAAGCCACCATAATGAGTGCGTGAAGCCTTGGTTGAAATATACAAGATGCCATTTCGTAAATTTCGTCCAGGGGCTATTATAGGCGTTGCGTCACCTTATTATTGGGCCAGGCCCATGTAATTTCGAAATACTTGAGTATAGGCTGTTTTTAGAGTCCGTATGTGTTGGGAAAGAAGAGTTAGGGTCGGTTTCGGACCCCTCCTCCAAGGGCCATGAAATTCCCCCCTCTTCTCCCATATATACAACCCTTAGGGCATCGTTTAGACTTTGGGTTTTGTTTAGATTAAAGTTCTCCATAGCTGCAACTTCATGTACTTCGTTTGTGTTCAACAACCAGACAAAGGCGTCACAGAACCCCACCTTGATCAATAAAGTTTTCCTCTTATATTTGCAATATCCAGATTGCAATATCAGTTTCTTGCTTGTTCTTCATTTGCCTGCAGGAAACAGACCTTCGCGGTCAGGTTGATTGTGCTTCGGCGTGGTCAATAACCTCTCGGAGTTGGTTTAGCGATTGCTAAGTCGCGACGTCCTCGCACGTTCGTAGTCGGATTGCCAAAGTCGACTTCCTCCGAAACGATAGCCACCATCTCATCAAAAGACGGGACACCTTTGCCTCTATCATCTACCATCTCCATGGTAGCCAAGTTGTTGTAGCTCCCTCCATCTATGATGACGCGAACAGAACGTTCCTTCACAACTCCCTTTGTATGGAACAAATTATGCCACTGATTTTGCTCTGCTTGTGTGACCTGCACACTCAAAACATGTTGAGCAACTAAACATTCATACATGTCAGCGTCTTTAGGAGCCATGTATTGCATCTGATTTTCAGAAACATCTCCACTGTGTTCTTCACGTGTAATAAGAGCCAAAATCTCCTCATCATAGTCACTAGCGGACTCATAACCACCATCCTCAGTAGCAATCATGACATGCTGAGATGGGCATTTGCTCGCATAGTGACGACGACCAGTGCAACGACTAGAAATAACATCATGTGTTGGCCCTGTGGATGCCATTGATGAAGAAGAGCTCTACGCAGGACCGAAGGTGTACTCCTGGTTGATGGTGGTGGTGCCTGTTTACTTTTATCACGGCTAGAAGTGACGGATGAAGTAGGCGGTGGTGCAGCCGGACGTGTCGAAGTAGAGGATGCACGCGGTGTCCATGATGAAGGTCGACCTGCAGAAAAATTAGTTCACACCAAGGCTTGTCGATCCTGCACTTCACGTTCCGCTTTGCAAGGAAGATGGAATAAACGAGTGATATTATTATACTCCTTATACTCTAGAATTGTCTGAATCTCTCTATTTAAGCCACCCATAAAACGTGCAAGTGGTGGAATATTATTGTACTCCTTATACTCTAGATTATACTCCTTCACGTTCAACAGCAACATGTCTCTCCTCGGGATATTTTAAACATGTAAAACATTGTTCGGTTTTTAACTCCCAAGTAAGATATATATCAGGAACATATCTACCCTCAAATGGTGGAATATTCAATTTTAGTTAGGGAGATGGTCATGATCTCGCACCTGAGGGTGTGGTGCCGCCCTACCATTGCGATTATTTGAATGTGGATGACCTGGTGGTGGTGGTTGCACGTAGTTCAGATTTTGATCAACCTCATCCTCGTAATCTCCCGGATAATCATCCTCCTCCTCAGCAGCAGCCATAGAAGTATCAACAGCAGCACCAACAGTTTGGCCAGGCTCAAGAGGGACACGGCACGCTTTGAGGAGGGTTGTTTCGCAACGTGGAGGTTGTTGTTGTTGTTGTTGTTGTTGTTGTTGTTGTTGTTGTTGTTGTTGTTGTTGTTGTTATTGTTGTTGTTGTTGTTGTTGTTGTTGTTGTTGTTGT
>LR738711.1:451549594-451587277 GCA_902687465.1 Secale cereale | reverse complement strand
GGGGGTGGGGGGTGCGGGTGCCAGGGGTGGTCAGGGGAAAATGGCCCGGGGGTGCGGGCGCCCGGTGGTACGAAGTGCGGGCACCCGGTGGTGGTGGATTTAGGCGAAAATCTTTGGGGAAAGGCCAAATTCGGTGGATTTCGTGGTGGGAGGGGTGGGGATTGTTGGGGAGGGGCTAGATCCACTTGCCACACATCAAATCCATGGACTAAAACAACCAAATCTCACAAGATCCAACAAATTGCAAGAAATTTTTTTGGGCTATTTTTGTGGGGATTTTTGAAATTGGGCAAGAACACAACAAAATCAAACTAGAAAATGGGGGGATGGGACTCCAAGATGTGAATCAACCTTGCTCATGATACCAAGATGTTGTAGGGTGAAACTCTAGAGGGGATCTTTTCACACTTGGAGGGGGGAAAGAGGATGAACACTCAAGAGCACAAGACACAAATCTCTCAAACAAACCCAATTATCACATCCACTAGAGTAGCATACAAGAGATCCACAAGATTACAAGATCAATCCAAGGAAACAAGCACAAAGGTAAAGTTCTTCCCACTCCTAGAGGAGGTGAGGTTTTGATGATCTTCTCCCTTGGGAGGTCTTGCAATCCACAAGGATTCTTCTCCAAGAGGAGGTCTTGATCTCCTAGAGGAGGGGATACAAGGAGCAAAGCTCTCAATGTCTATCAAATACTTTGCTCACCCCACAAATGAGCTAGAGAAAGAGTATATAAAGGCTAGAGATGAAACTTGGGGAAAAAGGGGTACAAAGGACTAAAATGTCCCTAAGAAATATTGCCACGGGGAAAGGGTCCGGGCACCCGGGGTGAAACCGGCCGGACACCCCGGGTGTCCAAGGGGTTCGGCCCTCCCCTTGCCTTCGGGCCCGGGCACCCGGGGTCCTTTCGTCCGGGCACCCGGTGTGTCCAGAGACTCCTTTCCTTCCTTCTCCTTGGCTTCTTCTTCGTAGTCTTTATCCATGGATGCTTGAACCTTCGTCTTCTCCTTCCCACGAACATCTTCAATGTACCAAAGAATGCATAGCGTATCTCTTTGAGGTAGAATCCCGTTCTCATGTGGAACCGAACGAAACTCGGAGACGAAGGAAGTGTCGGTGCTTGAAGTGGTGATGGAGTGTCGGTGCGGGTAGTCGAGGGATGCTCCGCATCACAAATGAAGTACGCGAAGTTGCAGCTATGGCGAACTTTAATCTAAACAAAACTCAAAGTCTAAACGACGCCCTAAGGGCTGTATATATGGGGGAACAGGGGGGAATTTCGTGGCCCTTGGAGGAGGGGTCCGAAACCAACCCTAACTCTTGTTTTCCCACACACACACGGACTCTAAAAATAGCCTATACTCAAGTATTTTGAAATTACATGGTCCTGGCCCAATAATAAGGTGACACTGCACCTATAATAGCCTCTGGATAAAATTTATGAAGTGGCATCTTGTATATTTCGTCCAAGGCTTCACACACTCATTATGGTGCCTTCAACGTCATGAAATCATCACTTGTAACTCTGTTCTTGTTCCCCTTGCGCATGCCATCATCTCCATGCTTGATCTTGCTCCAATGTTCAGCCTTCTTGTCCAAGATAGGCCCTTCATTTGTAAGCAAGACAAATGTATCCAATTTAGGCAGCATCAAATTCTCATGAACATTAGAATCATTACCAAGAAACGAAAGTACCTGGTCATTTAATTGGCGTGCGCGAGCTCTAGTTAGTGGTCATGTATATGTGTCAGTTGGGGCTCTGGGTGTAACCTTGTTAGTGATGTCCTCATCATCCTCCCCTTCTTGAATTGAAGTCGTCCTCGACGGAAGCGCATCTTCCTCACCTAAGTAAGGCTTCAAATCTGCAATGTTAAATGTGGGACTAACCCCAAAATCTGCAGGCAACTCAAGTTTATACGCATTATCATTTATTTTCTCTAACACCTTGAAAGGACCATCAGCACGTGGCATTAGCTTTGACTTGCGCAAATTGGGAAACCTATGCTTACTCAAATGTAACCAAACAAGATCTCCAGGTGCAAAGACAAATCGTTTTCTACCCTTATCTCCAACAAGTTTATATTTAGCATTCATGCGCTCAATATTTTCCTTAGTTAACTCATGCATTATAAAGATCAATTCAGCATGTTGTTTAGCATCAAAATTAACCTTCTCGGAAGATGGAAGAGGTAACAAATCAATAGGTGCACGAGGTAGGAAACCATTGACAATTTCAAAAGGGTACATCTTAGTAGTAGAATGCAACGAACGATTATAAGAAAATCCAATATGAGGCAAGCATTATTCCCACATTTTCTTGTTATTCTTCAAAACAGCCCTAAGCATAGTAGACAAAGTTCTATTGACTACTTCAGTTTGTCCATCAGTTTGGGGGTGACAAGTAGTACTAAAAAGCAGTTTAGTCCCCAACTTAGCCCATAAACATCTCCAAAAGTGGATAAGAAATTTAGTATCACAATATGAAACAATAGTATTTGGCACACCATGCAAGCGAATAATTTCATGAAAGAACAAATCAGCAACATTAGCAGCATCATCGCTTTTATGACATGGTATAAAGTGTGCCATCTTCAAGAACCTATCCACGACAACAAATATGCTATCCCTCCCCTTCTTTGTTCGAGGTACACCCAAAACAAAGTCCATAGATATATCTTCCCAAGGAACACTTGGGACAGGCCAAGGCATATATAAACCATGACGATTGAGTCGTGACTTAGCTTTTTGACATGTAGTGCAGCGAGCAACAAAACGGTCAACATCCCGTCTCATCTTTGGCCAAAAGAAATGTGTAGCAAGTACGTCCTCCGTCTTCTTCATGCCAAAGTGTCCCATTAATCCTCCTCCATGCGCCTCCTGCAACAACAAAAGACAAACAGAGCTAGCTGGAATGCATAGCATGTTAGCACGAAACACAAATCCATCATTAACGACGATCTGGTTCCATATTCTCCCTTCTTTATAATTCTGCAATACATCTTTAAATTCAACATCATGCACATATTGATCTTTGATGGTCTCCAAACCAAATATTTTAATGTCAAGTTGTGAAAGCATAGTATAACAATGAGACAATGCATCAGCAATAACATTTTATTTTCCCTTCTTGTGTTTAATAACATAAGGGAGAGTCTCTATGAATTCAATCCATTTAGCATGTCTACGGTTTAGTTTTGCTTGACTTTTAGAGTGCTTCAAGGATTCATGATCAGAATGTATAACAAATTCTTTGGGCCATAAATAATGTTGCCATGTTTCCAAAGTCCGAACAAGAGCATATAATTCCTTATCATAAGTAGAATAATTCAGACTAGGCCCACTCAATTTTTCAGAAAAGTATTCAACAGGTTTACCATCTTGTAATAACACACCTCCTAACCCAATTCCACTAGCATCACATTCAAGCTCAAAAGTCTTATTAAAATCAGGATGTTGTAGTAAAGGAGCATGTGTCAACTTATCTTTCAATACCGTGAATGCTTCTTCCTGTGCAGTACCCCAAACAAAAGGCACATCCTTCTTTGTAAGCTCATTGAGAGGTGCAGCAATGGTGCTGAAATCTCTCACAAAACACCGATAGAATCCAGTGAGGCCAAGGAAACTCCTCACACGTGTGACCGTTTTGTGCCGCGACCAACTCGCAATAGCTTCAATCTTGGCTTTATCAACCTCAATTCCCTGTGGAGTAACAAAATAGCCAAGAAAAGATACTTGGTCGGTGCAAAAGGTGCACTTTCCAAGGTTACCAAACAAACGTGCATCACGTAGAGCAAGAAAAACAACACGTAAATGTTCCAAATGTTCCCCCAAAGATCTGCTATAAATCAATATATCATCAAAGTATACTACCACAGATCGTCCAATTAAAGCACGTAAAACTTCATTCATTACGCTCATGAAAGTACTAGGTGCATTAGTTAACCCGAAAGGCATGACTAACCACTCATATAATCCAAACTTAGTTTTAAATGTTGTTTTCCATTCATCAGCCAATTTCATACGAATTTGATGGTATCCACTACGCAAATCAACTTTGGAGAATATTGTAGAGCCACTCAATTCATCAAGCATATCATCTAGCATAGGAATAGTATGACGATAACGAATAGTAATATTATTAATGCCTCTACAATCAACACACATACGCGATGTACCATCCTTTTTCGGCACTAGAATAATAGGAACATCACAAGGACTAAGGGATTCACATATATAACCTTTGTCGAGTAGCTCCTGTACTTGACTCATAATCTCCTTCATATCTCTGGATTGTTACGGTATGGTGCACGGTTGGGTAGTGATGCATCGGGAATTAAGTCAATCTGATGCTCAATCCCTCGAATATATGGTAATCCCGGTGGCACGTCTTGTGGAAAGATGTATGCGAACTCCTGCAAAATGTTAGTGACATCAGGAGGCAAAGAGGAAGGCACGTCCTCGAATGAAAATAATGCCTCTTTGCAAACGAAAGCATAGCAAACATATTTGCTTAAATCTAGATCATCAATATCAGATTTGGTGGCAAGTAAACATCCACTTTTCAATTTAATTTCAGATGCAACATGAGATGATGGTGTGTTATTAGGCTTCATTTGTTGCTCAAATTCTTTTGCCACAATCTGATTTTCGCTCTTATTTTGCTCTTGTTTTGCTTTATTAGCTCTATTAATATCATCTTTCAAAATGGAATCAGGAGACATAGTGATGCGGGGTCAACCCGTTCTAGGCCGATCTTTCATGAACTGGTGAGGGATCCCACGATGAACAGGAAGAACACAAAGGGAGTCATGGGGAAAACACAAGAGGAACACTCAAATCAACACAAGGATGGTCACACAAATGCTAGATCCGCGATACCTAATGAGACACACGATCCATGGTCAACAACGAACGGTACAAGATAGTCTTCTCCAGAAGGAGGTCTTGGGGGTATCCCGTGGGATCTTCTCCGTAGCGGAGATCTTGAATCCGTGTGGATCTTCTCCGAAGAGGGCCACAGTCACTCTCGAGGAGATGAACCACTAGATGAGCAAAGGCTCTAGGTATCAAATGAGCTATCCAAAAGCTGCCCTAGGAAGGACGAAGCCAATGGGTATATATTCTCCGGACGAGGGGGTACATGGGCTTCGCCCTGTTAGTGCGCACAGGCAGACGGGCCGGACGTCCGGTGGCTCGGGAGGGACCAGACGTCCGGTGCGCCTCGAACTTCCAGTAATATTCGCCGATTTCGGTTCTGTAAAGGATGCCACGGACGTCCGGTGTCTGCCGGTCGTCCGATCGTCTGAGAGTCGCCGGTCGTCCGGTGCCTGACGGTCGTACGGGGCCTAGAGGTGACCGGTCGTCCGGTGTCGGCTGGACGTCCGGTGCGTGAAGAATCTTCCGCGGCACTTCTTCTTGTTCCATGCACTTGTCGATCCCGCCGCCTTGTCCACTGTGCAGAGCTGTTACGTGGCCTTCATCCAAGTACCTGAATATGCATAGTGTTTCTGATGAGGGTAGAAGCCATGTCTCATGTGAATTGACAGGAAATTGGTAAAAGAGCAAATTCACCTCGGCTTCAAGAGCTCTTGCACGGGCTCGTGTCATTGGTCCTTTGGGCACTTGGTGAGGCAACGGTAGGTCCATGGGGATGACCTTGGGATGCTCAGCATCATGTCTCCTCCCTTGGGAAAGATCCGACCTCGGATCGAAATCTTCATCACCATGGAAAGGAAAGAGGTCCTTGACATTGAAGGTATTGCTCACGTTGTACGTGTCTCGTGGAATTTTGATCTTGTAGGCCTTGTTGTTGTAGCGTGCTAGCACCTTGAAAGGTCTATCGGCTCGAGGTAGGAGTTTGGACTTGCGTTCGTTGGGGGAAGCGGTCCTTTCGAAGATGAAGCCATACGAGATCTCCCAGTTGGAACACCATTGGGGCCTTGTTTACGTTGAGCTTGGTGGCTATGCGTTGCACTTGTCACTCGATCGTTGCCCTTGTATCTTCATGCACCTTCTTGAGATAGCTTGCTCGTGCACTTGCGTCCATGTTGATGCGTTCTTGTAGAGGTAGAGGTAGGATGTCCAATGGGAACAACGGGTTGAAGCCGTAGACGACCTCGAAAGGGGACATGCCGATCGTCGAATGTCTTGTGCGGTTGTAGGCATACTCGGCGATGGGCAAGCATTGCTCCCATTCCTTGATGTTCTTCTTGATCAACACGCGAAGAAGCGTCGAAAGTGTGCGGTTCGTCACCTCCGTTAGGCCGTCGGTTTGTGGATGATATTCCGAAGAGAAGAGGAGCTTGATGCCGAGTTTGGCGCATAGAGTTTTCCAAAAGTAGCTCAAGAACTTGACGTCCCAATTCGACACGATAGTCTTGGGCACTCCATGTAGACGACTGATTTTCCTACAAAAGAGATTTGCCACATGTGAAGCATCGTCGATCTTGTGACAAGGAATGAAATGAGCCATTTTAGAAAATCTATCCACGACAACAAACACAGAATCTTTTCCATTTTGAGTCCTAGACAATCCAAGTATAAAGTCCATGCCTATGTCTTCCCATGGATGGTATGGAATAGGAAGTGGCATGTAAAGACCATGAGATTGAGCTTTTGACTTAGCTTTGCGACATGTAGAGCATCGGTTGGTGAGGCGTGAGACGTCACGGAGCATCTTGGGCCAAATTTAGTTCTTAGAGAGCGTAGCAAATGTATTTTCGCGTCCAAAATGTCCCATGAGTCCTCCTTCATGAGATTCCTGCAAAAGGAGCAAACGAAGCGAAGACTCGGGATTGCAAAGTTTGTTAGCTCTCATGAGATATCCATCCTTTATGTAGTAACGTTCCCAAGAAGTGTGAGTCAAACACTTAGTATAAGGATTTGCAAAGAAAGGATCATGCTCATATATGTCTTTTATGTGCTCAAAGCCAATAACATTCAACTCAAGTTGTGTAACAAGCATGCATTTGCGGGAAAGCGCATCCGCCACAACATTCTCTTTGCCTTTGATGTATTTGATGACATAGGGAAAAGACTCAATGAACTCACTCCACTTAGCATGCCACTTGTTTAACTTAGTTTGACCCTTGAGATACTTGAGCGTCTCATGGTCTGTATGAAGAATAAATTCATGAGGTCTGAGATAATGTTACCAAACACGCAAAACTCTCACCAAGGCATAAAGCTCTTTATCATAGATGGTGTAGTTAAGTTGCACTCCGGCTAGCTTCTGATGAGGACATGACTACCTTGGATACGACCAAAAATATTGCATACATGTATATTTGTGAGATGATTTCTAATGCAAACTATGCAACAATTTATTTATGTCATCCAGGACAAAAATACTTCACAGACTTTTGTGCCATGTCTAATTCCAGGTGTATGGGACATTTGTACAATCCACATATGAAGATAAGGGAAAAAGAGAAGTCTAGGTGTTGTTCAAAAAGTTCTCTCACGTCACTTTTGGACCAAGAGAAGATAGAGTCCAAGTCTCTCACGTTCTGCATCCAGATTCGGACTGCACAGACATACCTAACTCAAAACGGCAAGAACTCCTTCATACGGACTCCGAATTGGGTGATTCTTTTTTTGTTGGAAACTAGATTTCGTACACTTTCGAACCCAATTGGAATCACCTTCAAATTCGTCCGGAGCGTTGAGATACCGACGAAACAATCTGACGCTGCAGCAGAATCCGAGTCAAACTACAAGTTCAAAGGCGTTACATCACCTCCACTTGGGCCCATGAGCCTTGTACGACCTAGGGTTAGTTTTAGGCTGCCTTGGGACGTCCTTCCACCTCCTTGGCCGCCATCCCTTGCTCCTATATAAGTAGATCCGTCTAGTAGCTTTTTCTGTGGGATTTGTTTAGTCAAAAGTTAGCCATTGCAACTTCGTGTACTTCGTTTGTGTCCAACGACCAGACCAAGACCGCTTACGAATCCCCATCTTTATCAATACTTCATCTATATTTGCAATATTCAGATTGCTTTATCATATTCTTGCTTGTTCTTCGATTGCATGCAGGAATAGACCTTCGTGGTCAGGCTGATCGTGCTTCTGGCATCGTCAGTAACCCCTGGAGATTGGTTTAGCGATTGCTAAGACGCAACGTCGTGCACGTTTGTAGTCGGATCGTCAAAGTCGTCTCCACCAAATCGATAGTTACCATCTCATCGAAAGATCGGGCCCCTCGCCTCTATCAAGTGGTATCAGTTTTCAGGTTGCTCGGTGAGAATTTCCAGTTATTCCTAGATTAGATTTATTTTCTTACCTATTGTCCAAGGAAAAGCCACAAAAAAAAGTTAGATCTATTCATCCTTTGTCCTAGCCACTCTGAGCCTTTGCAATTTTCTTTTCATTGTTTGCATTATTGAATTACCGGTTGCATCGTCGTGTCGAGTTGCTGGTCTTAGTGTCTAGTTCGTTAGAGTTTCGAGTTCTGTTCACATTAGTCACGTCGCCGCTGCATCGTTATCCCTTCCGCTGTCCACCACCTCATCCATCAATTTCCACCTCGTGCAACCCATCGTTCATTGTCACAATCATAGTTGAAGTCGTTCGCATCTTTGCTTGATCCAATCTGCATCTTATCTAGTTTGTCTTCGAAAGAGGGAGAAAGAAAAAAAAAGACAGATAAAAAAAAGTAAAAAAAAAGAGGAGAGAAAGAAAAAGAAAAAAAAGTGTGAGAAAAAAGTAATAGAAAAAGAAGAAAAAGAAAGTTGGAGAGAGAGTTGTTGTATATTCTGGCTCGCAGTTGTTTTCATCATTATCTTTACTGTCGTTGTGATCTTCACTTATATCTTGCTGTCGAGAGCTACTTCGTATCCTTTATTGATGCTAGTTGTGCCACATCGTGACCTCATTAGTGTTCTAGGCTCGCGTCTCTAGTCCGGTCTAGTCTAGGACCAGCATAGTACCGTCGTTGAGCGTTTATTCAACATTGCATCTCTGAATTGATTATTGCTAATCTTTTGCTACCATATATAGCCAACCCAGCTCCACATATTTCTACACCGTGCATATTTACGCTCACCTGGCAATCGCTTTACTCAATCTTTGGAGTTATTTGACACCGCTGGTTGCCTATCACCACCTGCTGCATGGTAAGAACTTGTAAGATATTGATATTTGCTTTACTGTGAGCGCTTTACCACCATATCCTAGTAGTTCATAGGAACATTATTCTCGAATTTTGTTTCTTGTGTCTACTAATCATGACAGGTACCGGAGACAGAAGTTCTTGGACGACGGATACATCTTCACCATCACGAGACGTGGGACAACACACACAAGCACATGGTCAGGTTATTTCTTTACCGTCATTTGAGGGTAGATTTAATCGTGGTATTTATCTAGCTTGGGAGCTTGAAGTAGAAAAAGTTTTTAGTCACCATCATTTTTCTGAACTTGAGAGAGTACGAGCTGCCACTAGAGTATTTACCGGTTTCGCTTCTGTTTGGTGGAGTGTGCATTGTAAGAAAAATATTGATAACCAACCCACAACTTGGAAAGATTTGAAGGCTGTAATGAGAAAACATTTTTTCCCTCCTTACTATCACTGTGAATTGCTTCGTAAATTGGAACAATTAAAACAAGGCAGTAACACTGTTCATGCTTACTACCAAGAGTTCAAATCTTATATGCATCATTGTGACATAGAAGAATCTGAGGATGATACAATGAATAGATTTTTTGGTGGTTTGAACCATGATATTCATGCAAGATTTCAGTATATTCCTCGTTGCATTATTGGTATGTATGTTCGTGCTTGTACCTTTGAGAGACAAATACAGGAGGATGCATTGTGTGACTACAACAACTACTATTCCAGTTCATGCTCACCACCACTGGTTGGTTCCTCCGCCATTGCACCTACTAGAGCAGCCACCCCTCCAATTGTGAGCGTGACATCATCTAAAGTGTATGGTACATTGTCATCGTCCGTACCTACATCAGCTACGTCTTTGCGACAAGGTAACAGTAAAACCAATGATGATATAACTTCACATGAGGATGATGCATATCTAGTTAACTTGAATACATCATGTATTGAATTACCTGTTGATTTGAGCACACCACCTAGTTTAGATAATCATGTTACTGTCATGAATGCGTCATGTGATCAAACAACTAAAATACCAACAATTTTGAGTGCACCCATTGAATTAACTATTGATGCAAAGGAATCATGTGAATTAGAGAATAAATCAGATTTGGATAAAATAAATTTTAAAATTATTGTGCCAATGTTTAATCATTTTGATATGACCTCTAATCTTGGTGACGATTCTATGTCAAATGACTTATTGCATGTTTGCTTATTTAGACATGTTGTAGCCTGTGAATTTCATACAAGTAAAGTTTATTCACCAATGTTGGGATGGTTTAATGATGAACATTATCAATCTTTTGATATGAATAAGAGATTCACTTATTTGTGCAAACTGAGTTGCAATATTTTCATGGCTTCTACTTCTTGTGATAATATTTTGGCTTTATATTTTATGAACTACGAAAGTTACTCATCTATACATGTGTCATATGTGCGAAAATTAAGGGAAGTAAAAATGGATGACTCGCCTCTATCACCTTCTCGCTAAAGTACGCAATTGGGCGTTTTTCTTGCATTAGCACGCCTCCTATGCCGGTACCACTAGCATCATAATAGATCTCAAATGGTTTATCAAAGTTTGGTAGGGCAAGAAGTGGAGCGTGGGTAAGCAAGGTTTTTAACTTATTGAACGCGGTGTCTTGCGAAGGACCCCAAATGAAGGGTGCGTTCTTCTTGCTCAAGGCGTGTAGAGGCATGGCAATTGTGCTAAAGTCCTTCACAAAACGTTGATAGAAACCGGCTAAACCAAGAAAGCTACGCACTTGTTGGAGATTCGTTGGTTGTGGCCAAGTTTTAATTGATTCAATTTTAGTTTCATCAACATGACCACCTTGTGAAGAAACGAGAAATACTAGGAACACGACCTTGTCAACGCCAAACGTGCATTTATCCATGTTAGCATATAAGCGCTCTTTCCGAAGGGTTTGTAAAACCATATGGATGTGTGTCACATGGTCCTCAAGCGACTTGCTACAAAACGAGGATCTCATCAAAATAAACCACTACAAAGACGCCTATGTAAGGTCGGAGAACGAAATGCATGAGACGCATAAATGAGCCGGGCGCTTTCTATAAGCCCATCGGCATGACCAACCACTCATATAACCCAAACTTGGTTTTGAAAGCCGTTTTCCACTCATCACCCTCTTGAATGCGAATTTGGTAGTAGCCACTTTTAAGATCAATTTTTTAAAAGATGGTAGCACCACATAATTCATCAAGCATGTCGTCTAAACGTGGGATAGGGTGACGGTATCTAATGGTGATAGCATTTATCGGACGACAATCGGAGCACATGCGAAAACTTCCATCTTTCTTAGGCACGAGAATAACCGGAATGGCACAAGGACTCAAGCTTTCACGTACATGACCTTTGTCGATGAGTTGTTGTACTCGCCGTTGTATCTCCTTGGTTTCCTCGGGGTTGATGCGGTAAGGAGCCTTGTTCGGAAGTGTTTCACCGGGTATGAGGTCGGTGAAGTGTTCGATTCCGCGAAGTGGAGGTAGACCCGGTGGTAGCTCATCGGGAAAGACGTCCGAGAATTCCTGCATGAATTGAGACAACACTAAAGGTAGAGGTGGTGAAGTGTTAGTAGTTTTGGATTCCCCTTTGCATAAAAGCACAAGGTGAAAAACACTCGATGGGTTCTCACACACTTCTCTCATCCCACTTTTGGTGGCGAATATAACTAGTTGTTTCTTGTCACTCATCGTGGAGTCTCTCATATTTAGCTTGTGGCTCTCACTCTCCTTTTGGTGGCTCACTCTCTCACCACTCTCTCCACGATGGTTGGTATGTATGTGTTTTTCGACGGCTACTTTACTTGGTGACATTGGACGTAGCACGAACTCTTTGCCCTTCATCTTGAAGCTATAACGGTTGGTCCGTCCATTGTGTGTGACTCCACGATCGTATTGCCATGGTCGTCCAAGAAGAAGGTGGCACACGGACATAGGGACCGCATCACACTCAAGTGTGTCCTCGCAGGCGCCTATCTTGAAGGATATTTCCACGGTGTGCTCAACACGAAGAATTCCGGCATCGTTAAGCCATTGGACCTTGTAGGGATGAGGGTGCTTCGTCTTGACCAATTGGAGCTTGTCGCACAGTTCTTCACTTGACAAGTTATGACAACTTCATCGATGATAACCTTGATGAAGCGTCCATTGATGCCGGCCTTGGTATGGAAGATGTGAAATCGTTGATCGTCATCTTGTTGATGTTGGAGTGTCAAGACCTTGGAGACAACTAGATTGGAACTCGAGTCATTGTCGCAGAACATTTGATGGTCTTCATCTTCATTCACTTGGTGATGCATAGTTACATGTTCAAGGGATTCCATCTCATCGTCGCTCATTGAGTCATAAGATCTGTCATCATTGATGATCATGGTGCGAACGGTCTTGCACTCAAAGGACATGTGGCCTCGCCCTTGGCATTTGAAACACTTGTTGGAACTCGTCTTGGAGGTGTCCTCGGTTGGAGTTGTAGATGATGAAGCTCTTGGCTTGAAGTTGTTTGTAGGAGGTGAACGACTAGATGTAGTCGCATTCTTGTAGCTTGACTTGTCACCGAAGCTTGTAGATGGCTTGGTAGAGGTAGGAGGAGCCAAAGTCTTTGAAGCTTGGTTGTAGGAGCCGTAGTTCTTGGAGTTGGACTTGGAGTACTTGTAGTACTCTTGAACTTGTCGCTCCGCTTTGGTGGCTTGGTGTACTTGCTCGAGGAGATTTGTGTATGGTAGGAAGTCCGCAATCTTCTTGATAGGATAGTTGAGTCCATTCAAGAATCTCTCCATCGTTTGTTCTTCATCTTCCGTGATGTTGGCTCTTATCATGGCAATCTCCATCTCCTTGTAGTACTCTTCAACGGACTTGGTACCTTGCTTGAGGAGTTGTATCTTCTTGAACAAGTCATGGTTGTAGTGTGTTGGCATGAAGCGTGCTCTGATGACTTCCTTCATTTGAGTCCAAGTAGTGATAGGCGGTTATCCTTTTGCTTCCCTTCTCTGTATGATTTGCTCCCACCAAATGAGAACATAGTCTTGGAACTCAAGGGACGCCATTGCAATCTTCTTTTCTTCATCAAAGTTGTGTAGGCGAAAGATCTTGTCAACTTTCACTGGCCATGATAGGTAGTCTTCGGGATCAATGCTTCCGGAAAACTTTGGCATGGTGAACTTAAGCTTGCCATATCGATGCTCTTCATTCTTTGGTTTCCTATTGTGAGGGCTTTCTTGATTTGGACAATTGTCAATCTCATATTGCTCTTGGCGGAGTAGATGGTCATTATCATGGTGTACTTGCCGAGCTTGTGGTTCTTGTTGAGCTTGTTGTTCTTGTCGCGCTTGAGGGGGAACTTCTTCTTGCATTCGTGCATGGTGGCGCCTCTCTTGCAACTCATCGCGAAGGAACTCCTCTTCTTGACGAGTGTGTCGATTGCGAGTTGCCACATTGAGATGTGAATCACGTAATGCTCGTTGCGCCTCAAGAGATTGAGCTTCACGGCATTGTTGTGCTTGACGTTGAGCCTCGACATCTTCTTCTTCTTGGTGTTGACGTGCTCGCTCTTGTTGTTGTTGGCGTAGTCGTTGCCGTTCTTGCGCTTGCTCGAGTGTAGCTTGGTTTTGACGATGTCGACTTTCTTGCTCTTCAAATAGCTCTTGGGAGCTCTTGTCATGAAGTGGATTCTGGTTGTCATGTCGAGCTTGACGTGTGGCTTGACGAAGAGTGTTTTATGTAGGTGTACTTGAGCCGGATGTGTAGTCGGTATGATGACTTGAGCGGCTTCGTCTTTGAGAAGATGTGGATGAGGGGCGTCGGTTGACTATCAAAGTCCGTAGCTCGTCAAATTGGGTAGACATGTTGGTGTTGATGATGTCGAATCGCTCTCTTGTTCGTGCTTCAAATTGCGCGCGTCGGCGGCGACTTGCTCAATTCGCTCTTGCATAGCTTCACTCTCTTGATGTAGAGCTCGTTGGACACCGGAGAGATGTAGTTGGTGACGTAGTTGACCGATTCTTGAGGATCATCAAAGAGCGGATTCGTAGATGTACTTGGCCTATCCATCATTGCAAGCAAGAATGTGAGTGGGAGAAAGGAGAAGACAATACCAAAGTACCTTGACCGAAGTTGACAATGGATCAATGATCACTCAATAATGTAACCCGGAAATAGCATTATTGGTACCACTTCGTGTCGATTCTCACACCTACACAAGTAAAGCTTTGAGAGGAGCTTGGTTAGGGTGGTGGCACAAATTCAATGCAATTGTCAAAGTGACTCAATGATGTTGAAAATGATTCACAAATTGCTCATGCAACAAGTAGATCACAAGCAATAGTTAGCACACGGAACACACACACAGATAGATAAATGTGGTCGTGCAACCAAGGGTGAGCGAAAATGTGAAATCCACGGAAAATGCTCTTGCTGCACAACACTAGAGAGACGCTAACCAATTGCTTAATAGGCGGATACGCACTTGTGCACGACCTATAAGAGGCAAAACGTAACGACTTCCTATCACAAGTATACTATGAGTGTATGATGTGCCGATGCTTGAGCACAAGATGATGTATTGCTATCACATATGATCTCTTTTGATGCAAGGCGTATGATGTTATTGTCCTTTTTCTTATAAGATTTTGATGGCTCTTGATGCTTTAAAGCTTGTGAGCTCTTTCTTTGGCCACTTATGCATGCTTCACGTATCAAGGTAGCTATTGTGTATGCGGGACACTCTTGTGTCACACGTAGATATGATGATGTAATATGCAATATCTATGACTATCACTAAGGTGCACAAGTGTATTGGCCCGGCAATACTCAAATGGCTAGTCTCGACGGGAAAGCTACGCAAAATGGTCTATAGGGTGACAATGCAATTGCAAGGTAGGATGAATAAGGTGTCGTCGATGTTACCTTCTTTGTCGAGGATGAGAGGTGGTGTTGTCGTAGTCGTTCCGTTCCAAGGTAGCCTAAACATCCAAGGAAACGGTGAAACCACAACTCAAATGATGCAAGACAAACTGAGGTAAGACCGCAGTGTTTTTGGTTAGGCAATGGTGGTAGTGGTATGGTATATGTGGGTGTATGAATGGGTAAGTGGGTGCGGAGGGTCGAACGAAAACTGAGTAAATTCAGTTTCGTCAGGTTTTAGCGGACGTCCGGTGGGTTGCCGGTCGTTTGGTCGCCGGTCATCCGGTAAGTTGGTGGACGACTGGTGCCTGGGTGTTTTCGGGCTCGGGCTAGACTGCAAGGGTTCATGGTAACCGTGGACAAATTGGTCAAAATTGTCTGAATTTGCGGAGGAAAATTGGGGAAAAGGTGGGGAATATCGAGATCCACTCATGGCATAGCAAATCCATGGAAAAAATTCAACAAAATCTCATCAAATCAACAGATCACAAGAAAAAATTTGGGTCTTTTTTTGGTGGGGAATTTTCAAAATTGGGATGAACACAACAAAAACAAGCTAGAAAACACGGGTAGGGGCTCCAATTTCGTGAGAAATCGTGGCTCTTGATACCATATGATGCGGGGTCAACCCGTTCTAGGCCGATCTTTCACGAAATGGAGAGGGATCCCACGATGAACGCGAAGAACACAAAGGGAGTCACGGGGAAAACAAAAGAGGAACACTCAAATCAACACAAAGATGGTCACACAAGTGCTAGATCCGCGATACATAACGAGACACACGATCCATGGTCAACAACGAACGATACAAGATAGTCTTCTGGTTGATGGTGGTGGTGCCTGTTTGCTTTTACCACGGCTAGAAGTGACAGATGAAGTAGGCGGTGGTGCAGACGGACGTGTCGAAGTAGGTGATGCACGCGGTGTCCATGATGAAGGTCGACCTGCAGAAAAATTAGTTCGTGCCAAGGCCTGTCGATCGTGCACTTCACGTTCAGCTTTGGAAGCAAGATGGAATAAACGAGTGATATTATTATACTCCTTATACTCTAGAATTGTCTGAATCTTTCTATTTAAGCCACCCATAAAACGTGCAAGCATAGCCTCATTATCCTCAACAATACCACATCTAGCCAGTTTGTAATTCCTGATAATATTCCTCTACAAAAAATTTTCCTTGTCTTAAATGCTGTAATTTCTGAAGTAATTCGCGTTGATAATATGGTGGAACCCAACGAGTACGCATAGCAGTTTTCAAAGCAGCCCAAGTAGTTGGAATATTATCCGGATGTAATCTACAATATTCAGACCACTACACACAAGCAAAACTAGTGAAAGCACAAAGAGCAGTAGCAACACGTCTCTCCTCGGGTTATTTTAAACATGTAAAACGTTGTTCGGTTTCTAACTCCCAAGTAAGATATATATCAGGAACATATCTACCCTCAAATGGTGTACTATTCAATTTTAGTTTAGGGAGATGGTCATGATCGCGTACCTGAGGGTATAGTGCAGCCCTACCATTGCAATTATTTGCATGTGGACGACCTGGTGGTTGTGGTGCTGGTTGTTACACGTAGATCTGATTTTTATCAACCAATCCTCGTAATCCCCCGCGCAATCGTCCTCCTCCTCAGCAGCAGCAGGAGCCACAGAAGTATCAACAGCAGCAACAACAGTTTGGCCAGGCTGAAGAGCGACACAGCTCGCTTTGTGGAGGGCGGTTTCGCGACGTGAAGGTGGTTGTTGTTGTTGTTGTTGCAATGGTGCAGCAGGTGGAGGTAGATGCGCAAATACTTCAGCGAATTTGGCATCCAACTTGGTATCAATTGACTTCTCAATGCCATCCATCCACGCTAGTGCGTTGTCAAAACTGGTCATCACATCTTCTACCTGTTGACCCATCATTTACTGAAATTTATCATGCAACTCCTTGTTCGTCATGTTCTCCTAGTCAGTCTCATCGACTTGTGATCCTGGCATGGTTTGCAGCAATAGAAACACACAAAAATATGATCCTACAGACTACTAGAAAATGGTGGTGGTGGGGGCGTCACAAATCCGTCAAGCAAATCTCAAATTCTTACCAGTTCTTACCTAGTAGCAGGTGGTGATCAGCAACCGTGGTAGTCAAAACTCTCAAAGCTTGGATAAAGCGATTAATAGGGAGAGTCAAATGCACGACGTAGATGTATGTGGAGCTGGGAAGGCTTATAAGATGGTAGCAAAAAGGGTCAGCAATAATCAATTCACAGATGCAAAGTTGAATAAACGCTCAACATCGGTACTGTGCTGGTCCTAGGATAGACCGTACTAGAGACGCGAGCGTTGAACACTAACAAAATGACGGCGCTTCACATAATCAAGGGGAAAGCACACTCTAATTTTTTTTACTCTTCTTTTTGCGCTCCTTTTTCTATATTTTTTTGCCAAAAATCACTATAATGGCGAGTGTCTCAAAACTCTTCCCAAGTCAAACTAAGATGACAGGAATGATTTTTTCCCATACCTACTCAGGCAAGGAAACACGAAACCAAAACTAGATGGATCTCGAAAACCAATCTAAAACTAAAAGAACTCGGGTTGGTAGTGGGTATATGGTGGTAGAAAATGGCAGCGGTCGTGGTATATGGCAGCATTGGTGGTATATGGATACGGATTGGTGGTGGTATATGGATATGGATCGGTGGTGGTATGTGGCAGTAGCGATGAATATGTTGCGGCGGCGGCGTGGCAACTTATTACCAGAACTCGAAACTCTAAATGACTAGACGCTAAGACCAGCAATTTGACACGATGATGCAACCGCAAATTCAACAAAGCAAAATACTGAAAAGACTATGCGAAGGCTCAAACTGGTTCGGATATGAGGAACTAACCCTAAATTTTTTTGGCTTTTTCGTGGACTGTAGGTATAAAGAACATGCTCGATCTAATCTACGAAAAACTGTAAAATCTCACCGAGAAACCTAGAAATCTAATACCACTTGATAGAGGCAAAGGTGTCCCGTCTTTCGATGAGATGATGGCTATCGTTTTCGGTGGAGTGGACTTTGACGATCCGAAGGGCGTTGTCTGGTCGTTGAACACAAACGAAGTACGCGAAGTTGCAGCTATGGCAAACTTTAATCTAAAAGAAACCCAAAGTCTAAACAACGCCCTAAGGGCTGTATATATGGGGGAAGAGGGGGGAATTTCATGGCCCTTGGAGGAGGGGTCCGAAACCAACCCTAACTCTTGTTTCCCCACACATACGGACTCTAAAAACAACCTATACTCAAGTATTTCAAAATTACATGGGCTTGACCCAATAATAAGGTGACGCGGCACCTATAATAGCCTCTGGACGAAATTTATGAAGTGGCATCTTGTATATTTCGTCCAAGGCTTCACGCACTTATTATGGTGGCTTCAAAGTCCTGAAATCATCACTTGTAACTCCGTTCTTGTTTCCCTTGCGCATGCCATCATCTCCATGCTTGATCTTGCTCAAATGTTCATCCTTCTTGTCCAAGCTAGGCTCTTCATTTGTAAGCAAGACAAATGTATCCAATTTAGGCAGCATCATATTCTCATGAACATTAGAATCATTACCAAGAAAATAAAGTGCCTGGTAACTTAATTGGCATGCGTGAGCTCTAGTAATTGGTCCTATATATGTGTCAGTTGGGGCTGTGGGTGTAACCTTGTTAGTGATGTCCTCATCACTGGGTTGGCTTTATATATGGTAGATTAAGATTAGCAATAATACATTCAGAGATGCAATGTTGAATAAACGCTCAACGACGGTACTGTGCGGGTCCTAGGCTAGACCGTGCTAGAGACGCGAGCCTAGCACACTAATGAGGTCACGACGTAACTCAACGAGCATCTAGAAAGGATATGAAGTAGCTCTCGATAGCAAGATGTAAGTGAAAATCACAATGGCAGTAAATATAATGATGAAAAACAACCGCCAAGCAGGATATACAACAATTCTCTCTCCAACTTTCCTCTTGAAAAGTTTGAGCCAATTTTATGATATTTTTTCTATAGAATGCTATTGACTCAAGCTTTCAGACGCAAAAAGAATCTCTCAATTCCGAGTTGATATGAGGTGTCAAAAAAATTCTAAAACTGGTGTGAAAAACTGGAACAAGGTGTGTTCGCGAACTTTGGAGAACAAAAAGACCTATTTAGAAGCCAATTTTTAGGTGCAAAATATTGAACTAGCTGCTACAACTATTTAGATGTGGCTCGTTGCTAGCGTTAATTTGAGTACTTGTGGAGCCAAAACGGACTTCGTATGAGGAAGATATGCCTGTTTTACCGAACAGTCCAGAAAACAGATTCCAATCCAAATTCAACTACGAGATTGACTCTAATAGATCTGAATTTTGACTTTTTTTGCTCCTCGGACATTTTTTCTTTTTTCTTTTTTCATTTTTTTTCTCACACTTTTTTCTTTTTTTTTCTCTCCTCCTTTTTTTTACTTTTTTTTCTCTGTCTTTTTTTTCTTTCTCCCTCTTTCCAAGACAAACTAGATAAGATGCAGATTGGATCAAGCAAAGATGCGAACGACCTCAAGTATGATTGTGACAATGAACGATGGGTAGCACGAGGTGGAAATTTGATGGATGAGGTGGTGGACAGCGGATGGGATAATGATGCAGCGGCGATGTGACTAATGTGAACAGAACTCGAAACTCTAACGAACTAGACACTAAGACCAGCAACTCGACACGACGATGCAACCGATAATTCAATACTGCAAACAATGAAAAGAAATTGCAAAGGCTCAGACTGGCTAGGACAAAGGATGAATAGATCTAACTTTTTGTGGGTTTTCCTTGGACAATTGGTAAGAAAATAAATCTAATCTAGGAATAACTGGAAATTCTCACCGAGCAACCTGAAAACTGATACCACTTGATAGACGCGAGGGGCCCGATCTTTCGATGAGATGGTAACTATCGATTTGGTGGAGACGACTTTGATGATCCGACCATAAACGTGCACGACGTTGCGCCTTAGCAATCGCTAAACCAATCTCCAGGGGTTACTGACGATGCCAGAAGCATGATTAGCCTGACCATGAAGGTCTATTCCTGCATGCAATCGAAGAATAAGCAAGATTATGATAAAGCAATCTGAATATTGCAAATATAGATGAAGTATAGATAAAGATGGGGATCCGTAAGCGGTCTTGGTCTGGTCATTGGACACAAACGAAGTACACTAAGTTGCAATGGCTAACTTTTGACTAAACAAATCCCAAAGAAAAAGCTACTAGATGGATCTACTTATATAGGAGGAAGGGGTGGCGGCCAAGGAGGTGGGAGGACGTCCCAAGGCAACCTAAAACTAACCCTAGTTCGTACAAGGCTCATGGGCCCAAGTGGAGGTGATGCAACACCTTTGGACTTGTAGTTTGACTCGGATTCTGCTGCAGCGTCAGATTGTTTCGTCGATATCTCAATGCTCCGGACGAATTTGAAGGTGAATCCAATTGGGTTGGAAAGTGTACGAAATCTAGTTTCCAACGAAAAAAGAATCACTCAATTCGGAGTCCGTATGAAGGACTTCTTGCCGTTTTGAGTCAGGTATGTCTGTGCAGTCCGAATTAGGATGTAGAACGTGAGAGACTTGGACTCTATCTTATCTTGGCCCAAAAGTGACGTGAGAGAACTTTTTGAACAGCACATAAACTTCTCTTTTTCCCTTATCTTCATATATTCATTGTACAAATGTTCCATACACCCGGAATTAGACACGGCACAAAAGTCTGTGAAGTATTTTTGTCCTGGATGACATAAATAAATTGCTGCATAGTTTGCATTAGAAATCACCTCACTAATATACATGTATGCAATATTTTTGGTCATATCCAAGGTAGTCATGTCCTCATCAACTGCACAGGAAGAAGCATTCACGGTATTGAAAAATAAGTTGACACATGCTCCTTTACTCCAACTTCCTGATTTTAATAAGACTTTTGAGCTTGAATGTGATGCTAGTGGAATTGGGTTAGGAGGTCTGTTATTACAAGATGGTAAACATGTTGCATACTCTTCTGAAAAATTGAGTGGGCCCAGTCTGAATTATTCTACTTATGATAAGGAATTATATGCTCTTGTTCGGACTTTGGAAACATGGCAACATTATTTATGGCCCAAAGAATTTGTTATACATTCTCATCATGAATCTTTGAAGCACATTAAAAGTCAAGCAAAACTGAACCGTAGACATGCTAAATGGGTTGAATTCATAGAGACTTTCCCTTATGTTATTAAACACAAGAAGAGAAAAGAAAATGTTATTGCTGATGCATTGTCTCATCGTTATACAATGCTTTCACAACTTGACTTTAAAATGTTTGGTTTGGAGACCATCAAAGATCAACATGTGCATGATGTTGAATTTAAAGATGTATTGCAGAATTGTAAAGAAGGGAGAACATGGAACAAGTTCATCGTTAATGATGGATTTGTGTTTCGTGCTAACAATCTATGCATTCCAGCTAGCTCTATTCGTCTTTTGTTGTTGCAGGAGGCGCATGGAGGAGGATTAATGGGACACTTTGGCGTGAAGAAGACGGAGGACGTACTTGCTACACATTTCTTTTGGCCGAAGATGAGATGGGATGTTGAGCGTTTTGTTGCTCGCTGCACTAAATGTCAAAAAGCTAAGTCACGACTCAATCCTCATGGTTTATATATGCCTTTGCCTGTCCCTAGTGTTCCTTGGGAAGATATATCTATGGACTTTGTTTTGGGTTTACCTCGAACAAAGAAGGGGAGGGATAGCATATTTGTTGTCGTGGATAGGTTCTCGAAGATGGCACACTTTATACCATGTCATAAAAGCGATGATGCTGCAAATGTTGCTGATTTGTTCTTTCGTGAAATTATTCGCTTGCATGGTGTGCCAAATACTATTGTTTCAGATCATGATACTAAATTTCTTAGTCACTTTTGGAGATGTTTATGGGCTAAGTTGGGGACTAAACTGCGTTTTAGTACTACTTGTCACCCCCAAACTGATGCACAAACTGAAGTAGTCAATAGAACTTTGTCTACTATGCTTAGAGCTGTTTTGAAGAATGCTCCCCTCATATTGAATTTTCTTATAATCGTTCGTTGCATTCTACTACTAAGATGTGCCCTTTTTAAAATTGTCTATGGTTTCTACCTCGTGGACCTATTGATTTGTTGCCTCTTCCATCTTCGGGGAAGGTTAATTTTGGTGCTAAACAACGTGCTGAATTGATCTTAAAAATGCATGAGTTTACTAAGAAAAATATTGAGCGCATGAATGCTAAATATAAACTTGTTGGGGATAAGGGTAGAAACCATGTTGTCTTTGTATCTAGAGATCTTGTTTGGTTACATTTGCATAAGGATAGTATTCCTAATTTGCGCAAGTCAAAGCTAATGCCACGTGCTGATGGTCCTTTCAAGGTGTTAGAGAAAATAAATGATAATGCATATAAACTTGAGTTGCCTGCAGATTTTGGGGTTAGTCCCACATTTAACATTGCAGATTTGAAGCCTTACTTGGGTGAGGAAGATGAGCTTCCGTCGAGGACGACTTCAATTCAAGAAGGGGAGGATGATGAGGACATCACTAACAAGGTTACACCCACAGCCCCAACTGACACATATACATGACCAATTACTAGAGCTCGCGCACGCCAATTAAATTACCAGGTACTTTCGTTTCTTGGTAATGATTCTAATGTTCTTGAGAATATGATGCTGCCTAAATTGGATACATTTGTCTTTCTTACAAATGAAGGGCATAGCTTGGACAAGAAGGATGAGCATTGGACCAAGATCAAGCATGGAGATGATGGCATGCGCAAGTGGAACAAGAACGGAGTTACAAGCGATGATTTTAGGACTTTGAAGCCACCATAATGAGTGCGCGAAGCCTTGGACGAAACATACAAGATTTCACTTCATAAATTTTGTCCAGAGGCTATTATTGGTGATGCGTCACCTTATTATTGGGCCAGGCCCATGTAATTTCGAAATACTTGAGTATAGGCTATTTTTAGAGTCCGTATGTGTGGGGAAACAAGAGTTAGGGTTGGTTTCGGACCCCCTCCTCCAAGGGCCACGAAATTCCCCCCTCTTCCCCCATATATACAACCCTTAGGGCATCGTATAGACTTTGGGTTTTGTTTAGATTAAAGTTCGCCATAGCTGCAACTTCGCGTACTTTGTTTGTGTTCAACAACCAGAAAAAGATGTCACATAACCCCACTTGATCAATAAAGCTTTCCTCTTGAATTTGCAATATCCAGATTGCAATCTCAGTTTCTTGCTTGTTCTTTCTTTGCCTGCAGGAAACAGACCTTCGTGGTTAGGTTGATCGTGCTCTGGCGTGGTCAATAACCTCTCGGAGTTGGTTTAGCAATTGCTAAGGCGCGACGTCCTCGCACGTTCGTAGTTCGATCGTCAAAGTCGACTTCCTCCAAAACGATAGCCACCACTTCATCAAAAGACGAGACACCTTTGCCTCTATCACTTGAGTAGTGATTTGAGTCTCCTAAGGTGTTTAGGCTACTTAGGGACAATTGCTTCTTCATCAACCACCACCACCACTTCCGCATAGCCTAGCCCACTATACATTTCCACCAACCCAACCTAACCCAATTTTGTTGAGCTTGTTTGAGTTGTGGCTTGTGTCTCCTAAGGTGTTTTGGCTACTTAGGGACCGTGACTTCAACTCAGACACCGTGTATAGCCCATCATACCCTCCCGCCACCATAACCCATTTGACCGGGTTTCCACCAAAATTTCCCCAACCACCACCGCTTGTTGGTACCACCATTTGACATTTGTCCTTGAGATTTTGAGTTGTGGGTTTTCCGTTTCCTAAGGTGTTTCGGCTAATTAGGAACGGGTCTACATCGAGAACACCGCCACTCATCATCGCCACGAGGTCGTCATCGTACATAAGGACGGTAACCTCGACGATATCATTGTATATTCCCCTTGCAATTGCATTGTTAACCCCTAGCCCATTTTGCATCACCTGCCTATCGAGACTAGCCTTTGAGTATTGCCGGCAATGTTACTTGTGCACATTAGTGATCATCGATCCGCCTTCCATTGCATACATACCATATCATATTGGTATCATCATATCATCCCTTGTGTCACAAGATTGTTCCCGCATATACACAATTGCTATCTTGGTTTGTGCATTTCGCATCGTGGCCATATAAAAAAAAGAATAAGCTTTTAAGCAAAAGAGCCACAAAGAAGCTTGTAAGCAAGAGCCATAGCATCTCAAAATATCATATCATACTTGATCATCTTGGATCATCTTGTGCTAAAAGCACCAGAACATCATACATACATAGGATACTTGTGATAGGAAGTCGCTACATTTTGTCTCATATAGGTAGTGCACAAGTTCGTATCCGCCTATTGAGCAATCGGCTAGCATCTGTCTAGTGTTGTGCGACAAGAGCATTTTCCGTGGATTCCACATTTTCCGCTCAACCCTTGGTTGCACGACCACATTTATCTATCCGTGTGTGTGTTTCCGTGTGCCACCCATATTGCTATTGGTCTACTTGTTTCACTTGCGAATTTGTGAATCTTTGTCAACTTTATTGACTCTTGCTAACATTTTGCATCAATTTTTTGTGCTACTATCCTCACTGAGCTCCGCCATAAGCTTTACTTGTGTAGGTGTGAGAAACCGACAAGAATTGGTACCAATTGTGATATTTCCTTGTTCCACATTTGAGTGATCATTGATCCATCTTCAACATCGGACAAGGTACATTTGGTATAGTTCTTCTCTTTCTCCCACTCATACTTGCTAGCGTCTTGTGATGGATAGGCAAGGCATTTCATCTCCGGTCTTCGACATCGATGGCGCGAACAAAGACATCCACGCGAAAACCATCGGATTACAACGAGCAATGCAAGAGCGCTTGGGCAACATCGCCATCGAACTACGACACTTCGAGACAAGGAGAATGGCTTCCTTCGACAACATGTGTGACTCCTTCAAGAAACAAATGGCGGAGTTCCGACACTTGGTGGTCGATTACAAGTCTTCTTCCCCTTTGTAATCCTCTCGGCGGCCACGTTCAAGTCACAAGTCTTGGGGGGGGGGGGGCAAACACGATGAAAGTGCAAGTCTTCCACGTCCCCACCGCCATGGCGACCATCGACATCGTCATGAAGGGCAAGTCACCTCCAAGCATCATGTGCACGACGACGACGAATGACATCTACCAAGAGCTCAAGCACGACAACGACAACATCATCATGAAGATGCTCGACAAGCGTATACCGACAAGTCTAATCAAGCTCTACGTCATGCCAAGGACGAGCTTTAAGAGCAAGAGAAAAGACTGCGAGACAACCACCACCATGAAGGAGCTACGGCTACAACCACCACTTCGGCATCTTCGCCAAGTGTTATCAAGGCATCTTCGCCTTCGGACGTACGGCATCTTCGCCTACTTCCCATGAGTTCGCCTACGTCGACGTCTTCATCATCAAGGCGATCATCTACGAGTGATGGCTACAAGACGGTCGACCATGGGCCATCCCTTTCGACCAGGGCGCCGTGCATGAACCTCTTCTACACCATGAAGATGGCGCCCATATTGGACTCCTACTCCGGGTCAAGCTATGCGAGCAAGGATGAGACCTTCTCTTTGACCTCAGAGGAGCGTGATGATTTGCCACATCCCAGGACATTCATCTTTGGAGGCATTACGGATGAGGAAGTTGAGCATGGAGACTATTGCACCTACACCTCTTCGACATCCACATATGACGAGATGCCCCAATTCCCATTTGAGGAGAGCCACCATCACAAGAGTGATACGAGTGACTCCACCATATGTGACCTTGAGAGCATTTCCCATGAGAGGATGAGTGTGCCCACTACTAGCCCCACACATGAGAGCATGCCACTTCTCCTATGTGAGGTTGAGAGCCATTTGAGTGACTCCACCAACCATACGAGTGAGAGCATCCATGAGGGAGTGAGTGAGCCACAACACTTAGTGAGTGAGGTAGTTGATAGGGCATGTGAGGCCACTATGATTTCTAACAACTTAACCTCTACTCTGAGTGTGTTTTCTTTGGTGCTAGGTCTCCTACAAGAGGACATGCCTACCCTCGATGAGTCCGTCCCTCCAATGGACAAACTGATGGCAATGGTGGAAGAAGATGCACCACCCACATGGTTCCATCATGATGAAGATGAGCACAATGGGATCTTGAACACCTCATGATGCGGAACATCCCAAGGACATCCCCATGGACCTACCGTCGCCCCACCAAGTGCCCAAAGGACCAATGACACGAGCCCGTGCAAGAGTTCTCGAAGCCGAGGTGAATTCACTCCTCTCTCAACTCCCTTTCAATTCACATGAGACATGGCTTCTACCTTCATCGAAAACTCTATGCATATTCAGATACTTCGATGAAGGCCACGGAACAGCTCTACACGTTGGACAAGGTGGAAGGATCGACAAGTACAAGGAACAAGAAGAAGTGCCGCTGAAGATGCTATAGGCACCGGACGTCCGGCCCTTACCGGACAACTGGTCCACTTCAAGCTCCAGACGACTGACAGACACCGGATGTCCAATGACCCCCAGACAACCGGATGACCGGAAGCCACCGGACATCCGTGACATCCATTACAGAACCGAAATCGGGGAATATTACCGGAAATCCGAGGCGCACCGGACGTCCGGCCCCTCCCGAGCCACCGGACGTCCGGAGACCAAGCGGACGTCCGGCCCGTCTGCCTCCGCGCAGTGAAGGGGCGAAGCCCATGTACCCCTCGCCCCTAGACTATATATATACCCTTTGACTTCCTTTTTGGAGGGTTAGCATTGTGATAGCTCAAAACTCTAGAGCTTCGCTCATCACTAGTGGTTCATCTCCTCGAGAGTGATTGTGGCCCCTCTACGGAGAAGATCCACACAGATTCAAGACCTCCACTTCGGAGAAGATCCTACGAGATATCCTCAAGACCTCCTTTCGGAGAAGACTACCTTGTATCCTCCGTTGTTGACCGTGGATCGTGTATCTCTTTATGTATCGTGGATCTAGCACTTGTGTGACCTTCTTCATGTTGATTTGAGTGTTTCTCTTGTGTTTTTCCCTGTGTTTCCCTTTGTGTTCTTCGTGTTCATCGTGGGTTTCCCTCCTCTTCGTGAAAGATCGGTCATCTAGGGTTCCCCCCTATATCATATGGTATCAAGAGCCACGGTTTCTCACGAAATTGGAGCCCCTACCCGTGTTTTCTATCTTGTTTTTGTTGTGTTCATCCCAATTTCGAAAATTCCCCACCAAAAATAGCCCCCAATTGTTTTGTGATCTATTGATTTGACGAGATTTTGTTGATTTTGTTCCATGGATTTGTTGTGCCACGAGTGGATCTCGATGTTCCCCACCTTTTCACCAACTTTCTTCCGCAAATTCGGCCAGTTTTGACCAATTTATCCACGATTACCACGAACCCTACCAGTTTAGCCCAAGCCCTAAATCGCCCAGGCACCGGTCGTCCGCCAACTTACCGGACGTTCGGCGACCGGACGATCGGCAACCCATCGGACGTTCGCTAAACCCTAACGAAACTGAATTTACTCATTTTTTGTTCCACGTTCCGCACCCACTTACCCATTCATACACCCACATATACCATACCACTACCACCATTCCCTAACCAAAATCAATACAGTCTTACCTCATTTTGTCTTGGATCATTTGAGTTGTGGTTTACCCATTTCCTTATGCGTTTTGGCTATCTTGAAATGGAACGATATCGACATAACCACCTCTCAACCTCGACACAGACGGTAACATCGACGACACCTTGTCATTCTACCTTGCAATTGCATCATCACCCTATAGAACTTTTTGCGTAGCTTTCCCATCGAGACTAGCCATTTGAGTATTGCAGGGCCACGACACTTGTGCACATTAGTGATAGTCATAGATATTGCATACTACATCATCATATCTCTGTGCGACACAAGAGTGTTCCGCATACACAATAGCTATCTTGATACGAGAAGCATGGATAAGTGGCCAAAGAAAGAGCTCACAAGCTTTTAAGCAAAAGAGCCATCCAAAGCTTATAAGCAAAAGAACAATAACATCAAACGCCTTGCATCAAAAGAGATCACATGAGATAGAAATACATCATCTTGTGCTCAAGCATCGGCACATCATACACTCATAGCATACTTGTGATAGGAAGTCGTTCCGTTTGCCTCTTATAGGTCGTGCACAAGTGCGTATCCGCCTATTAACGTCTCTCTAGCGTTGTGCAACAAGAGCATTTTTCGTGGATTCCACATTTTCGCTCACCTTTGGTTGCACAACCACATTTATCTATCCGTGTGTGTGTCCCGTGTGCTACCTATTGCTTGTGATCTACTTGTTGCATGAGAAAATTATGTATCTTTTTCAACGTCACTGAGTCACTTTGACAATTGCATTGAATTTGTGCCACCATCCTAACCAAGCTCCTCTCAAAGCTTTACTTGTGTAGGTGTGAGAATCGACAAGAAGTGGTACCAATAGTGCTATTTCCGGGTTACATTATTGAGTGATCATTGATCCATTTTCAACTTTGGTCAAGGTACATTTGGTATTGTCTTCTTCATTCTCCCACTCACATTCTTGCTTGTGATGATGGATAGGCCAAGTACATCTACAAACCCGCTCTTTGATGATCCTCAGGAATCGAACAACTACGTCACCAAACTACATCTCTTCGGTGTCCAACGAGCTCTACATCAAAAGAGTGAAGCTATCCGAGAGCATATTGAGCAAGTAGCCGCCGACGTGCGACAAATTGAAGCACAAACAAGAGAGCAATTCGACATCATCAACACCAACAGGTCTACCCAATTCGACGAGCTACGGACTTTGATAGTCAACCGACGCTCCTCATCCACATCTTCTCAAAGACAAAGCCGCTCAAGTCGTCAGACCGACTACACGTCCGGCTCAAGTACACCTACATCAAACAATCTTCGTCAAGACGCACGTCAAGCTCGACATGACAACCGGAACCCACTTCATGACAAGAGTTCCCAAGAGCTATTTGAAGAAAAAGAAAGTCGACATCGTCAAAATCAAGCTACACTTGAGCAAGCACAAGAACGTCAATGACTATGCCAACAACAACAAGAGCGAGCACGTCAACACCAAGAAGAACAAGATGCCGAGGCTCAATGTCAAGCACAATAATGCCGATAAGCTCAAGCTCTTGAGGAAGAACGAGCACTATGTGATTCACATCGCAATGTGCCAACTCGCAATCGACACATTCGTCAAGAAGAGGAGTTCCTTCGTGATGAGATGCAAGAGAGGCGCCACCAAGCAAGAATGCAACAGGAAGTTCCTCCTCAAGCGCGACAAGAGCAACAAGCTCACCAAGAACCACAAGCTCGGCAAGAACAATATGACAATGAACATCAACCCCGCCAAGAGCAACATGAGGTTGACAATCGTCTATATCAAGAACGCCCTCACAATAGGCAAGCAAACAATGAAGAGCATCGCTATGGCAAGCTTAAGTTCACCAGGCCAAAGTTTTCCGGAAGCATTGATCCCGAAGACTACCTATCATGGGCATTGAAAGTTGACAAGATATTTCGCCTACACAACTTTGATGAAGAAAAGAAGATTGCAATGGCGTCCCTTGAGTTCCAAGACTATGTTCTCATTTGGTGGGAGCAAATCATAGAGCGAAGAGAAGCAGAAGGAGAACCTCCTATCACTACTTGGGCTCAAATGAAGGAAGTCATGAGAGCACGTTTCGTGCCAACACACTACAATCGTGACTTGTTCAAGAAGCTACAACTCCTCAAGCAGGGAACCAAGTCCGTTGAAGAGTATTACAAGGAGATGGAGATTGCCATGATAAGAGCCAACATCACGGAAGATGAAGAACAAATGATGGAGAGATTCTTGAATGGACTCAACTATCCTATCAAGAAGATTGCGGACTTCCAACCATACACAAATCTCCTCGAGCTAGTACAGCAAGCCACCAAAGCGGAGCGACAAGTTCAAGAGGACTACAAGTACTCCATGTTCACCTCCAATAACTACATCTCCTATAATCAAGCCTCAACGACTTCGGCTCCTCCTACCTCTACCAAGCCATCTACAAGCTTTGGTGACAAGTCAAGCTACAAGAATGCGACTACATCTAGTCGTCCACCTTCTATGAACAACTTCAAGCCAAGAGCTTCATCATCTACAACTACAACCGAGGACAACTCCAAGACGAGTTCCATCAAGTGTTTCAAATGCCAAGGGCGAGGCCACAAGTCATTTGAGTGCAAGACCATTCGCACCATGATCATCAATGATGACGGATCCTATGACTCAATGAGCGACGATGAGATGGAAGCCCTTGAACATGTAGCTATGCATCGCCAAGTGAATGAAGATGAAGACCATCAAGTGTTTTGCGACAATGACTCGAGTCCAAATCTCGTTGTCTCCAAGATCTTGACACTCCAACATCAACAAGATGACGATCAACGATGTCACATCTTCCATACCAAGGCCGGCATCAATGGACGCTTCGTCAAGGTTATCATCGATGGAGGAAGTTGTCATAACTTGGCAAGTGAAGAGCTATGCGACAAGCTACAATTGGCCAAGACGAAGCACCCTCATCCCTACAAGGTCCAATGGCTTAACGACGCCGGAACTCTTCGAGTCGAGCACACCGTGCAAGTATCCTTCAAGATAGGCGTCTACGAGGACACACTTGAGTGTGATGTGGTCCCTATGTCCGTGTGCCACCTTCTTCTTGGACGACCATGGCAATATGATCGTGGAGTCACACACAACGGACAGACCAACCATTATAGCTTCAAGATGAAGGGCAAAGAGTTTGTGCTACGCCCAATGTCACCAAGTCTAGTAGCCGCCGACAAACACATACCTACCAACCATCGTGGAGAGAATGGTGAGAAAGTGAACCACCAAAAGGAGAGTGAGAGCCACAAGCCAAATATGAGCGACTCCACGATGAGTGACAAAAAACAACTAGTGCTATTTGATACGTCCAAAACGTATCTATAATTTCTGCTTGCTCCATGCCTCTTTTGGGTGATATTGCTATGATATTTATACACTTCCATACACTTTTGATCATATTTGGACTAACCTATTAACTCAGTGCACCCCAGTGCCAGTTTCTGTTTTCGGCTGTTTTTGTATTTCAGGTTTTCACGTTACGAGAACTGCCAGGAAAAATCCAGAAAAATTATATAAAAAATCAGCGTTCCAGAAGCTACCTTGCGCCTGAAGTACAGCCGGGGGGGGGGGGCACCAGGGCTCCAGGCGCCCTGGCGGCGCGCCCCCCTGGGCCACGCCGGGGGGGCGCCTGGGCCCCCCGAGGCTCCGCTGATGCCCCCCTTTGGCAGATATTTAAAGCGTCTCCCGAAACCATCGAGACGGGAACTCTTTTTCGCGATCTCATCTCTGTTCCGCCGCCGCCACCGCTTCCAAGATCGGGAGCACCAGGAGAACTCTTCCCGGCACCCTGCCGGAGGGGAGGATCACCACCGGGAGCCTCTCCACCACCATGGACGCCTCCCGGATGAGTTGTGAGTAGTCTCCCTTGGACCATGAGTCCATGACCAGTAGCTATGTGATGTTCTCCTCCTGTTCTTGTGCTTCACTAATTAGTCCTCGTGAGCTGCCCTACATGATCGAGGCACATATGTAATCTTTATGCTGTTGCTATGATGAGTTTGCTGGGATCTGATGGATCATGAGATTATGTTCAGATTGTGTTTGAGTAATATATTTGATTCACCTCTTTTATATTTATGTTTGTAAGTAATTCTTGCATGTTCTCCGTTGTTATTTATTGCTTTGGCCAAGTAGTAGGTAGTGACTCCAAGAGGGAACGTTATGCTTGATTGTGGGTTCATGCCCCTCGATGACGAGCTTGAGTGACAGAAACATGAGTCTAGGGGATGTGCTGTTGCCACAAGGGGGAAAACAACGGTGCTTGTGCCCGCGGGTGCAAGGATTGTTTACTTTATGCAAAGTTCTTTTAATGCAGTTGTCTGTTGCTTTGAGTTTACACTATGGGTGGGACTCGCAACTTAATACCAGCGAGATGTTCTGGATAGATATCTCAAGGTGGATGATTAGTAGTAGATGCAGATGGATTTCGGTCTACTTACTTTGGCGTACCGCCCATGCTTTGAACCTCAACCTTTCTTGCAATGTAGTTAGCATTGGTTTGCGTTCATGGTTCTGTTAATTGCCCAGCTGTAATTCGTTTACCTCACATAGCTGTTTTATCGTCTTTTGGGAGAGAGACATCACTAGTGAACATCATGAGACTCCGGTTCATATTACCATCATTGATCACATCCGCTATTTACTTTTCCGCTTTTACTTACTATTGCAATATCTATCACTATTATCACTTGCGTTTGATCCTTTGTAAACTACAAGGCCGGAGGGATTGACAACCTCTCTGTACTCGTTGGGAGCAAAGTTATTTGTATCTGTGTGCAGGTCCACGTTGATTGCTAATACCCGGCGCCGTTAGCAGTTGACACCTACTTGTTGAAACTGGGAGTCTCAGGGGAATCGATCCTTGGTATTGCCAAGGGAAATCTTCTGCTACACTGCATCTCAAACCTTCCACTTGGGGTAACCAACGAGGGGTGAGAAGCGACCTAGCAAAGCAATTTCTGGCACCGTTGCCGGGGACTCCACTCTTCAGGATAGGGGAGTTGCATGCTATCTTTTACCTTTGCTTTTTAGTCTTGTTAGTTTACCTTTCAGTTTTTGCTTTAATATATTTTATTGAAAATCACAAAAATAGTTATCTTGCTTGCTTGCTACTATGGGTTCCACCGAGAACACCAAGTTGTGTGACTTCACTAGTCACAACAACGATGACTTTATCAGCACACCTATCACTACACCTGCCACTTCAGCACCTTCATATGAAATTAAGCCTGCTTTATTGAACTTAGTCATGAAAGATCAATTCTCCGGTGCTGGAGATGATACTGCTTTACACTTAAACAATTTCGTTGAACTCTGTGATATGCAAAAGTACCAAGAAATAGATGGTAATATTGTTAAGCTTAAGCTTTTTCCTTTCTCCTTGAGAGGAGGAGCTAAAATTTGGTTTCAGCCTTTGCCTAGAAATAGCATAGATTCTTGGAACAAGTGCAAAGATGCTTTTATTGGAAAATACTATCCACCTGCTAAAATTATCCAACTAAGGAGTAACATAATGAATTTTAAATAATTGGATAATGAACACGTTGCCCAAGTTTGGGAACGTATGAAATCTCTTATCAAGAACTGCCTTACTCATGGTTTGACTACTTGGATGGTTATCCAAACTTTTTATGCAGGCTTGAACTTTACCTCGCGGAACTTGTTAGATTCGGCCGCGGGAGGAACTTTTATGTCAACTACACTTGGTGCTGCCACGAAGCTTCTCGATGAGATGATGACCAACTATTCCCAATGGCACACCGAACGCGCTCCAACAGGTAGGAAGGTAAACTCTGTCGAGGAGATTTCCTCCCTTAATGAAAAAGTTGACTTGATCATGTCTCTACTTTCGAAGCAATCCTCTGTTGATCATCGTGATGTTCCTTTAAATTCTTTGATTGCTCAAGAACAAGTAGATGTGAAATTATCTCTAGAAACAATTTCAACAACAATGCTTATAGGAGTAACTTTGGTAGCAATCCTAGACTGTTCCCCTCTAATTCTTATGGGAACAACAATGCTTATCCTAGCACCAGGAACTCCACAACTGAACTAGAGATTATGCTTAAAGATTTCATCACTACCCAAAAAGCTTTTAATAATAGTGTAGAAGAAAAACTAAACAAACTAGGTGATCTTTCTTTGAAGGTAGACAATTTAGCCAATGAGGTAGCATTGCTTAAAATTAAAACTTCTCCTCTTGAGGAGAGGAAGGTCACTCCTATTAATGCTATTCAATTGCAAATTAATGAAAACATTAGGATGATGGCTAAACTTAAAGAGAGATGGGCTAGAGAAATGGAGGAAGAAGATAGAATTAAGAGCCTTCCTACCCACCACACTGTTGCTACTATCCAAGTTGTTGAGGATATCCAAACTCTTAGCACCCAATGCACTCCTGGTCCCGATGGACCTATTAATGGTGATGCTATGACTATAGAAACTACCAAACAAGTGAACCTAAAGGACACCACTACCACTTTACTTGATGCTCGTGACCTTGATTATGATAATTGCACTCTTACCGAAGTTATTGATTTCCTTCACAAGATGTCTAGAGATCCCCGCACTAGCACGCTTAACCTTGCCTTCACAGAGCATATCACTAATGCTCTCATCAAAGCTAGGGAGGAGAAACATAGAGTAGAAGCCTCCATACCTAGAAAGCTAGAAGATGGTTGGGATCCTATGATAAAAATTAAGTTGAATGACTTCTCTTGCTATGCATTATGTGATGTTGGAGCTAGTACCTCTGTTATGCCCAAAAGAATATATGTTATGCTTAAATTGAAACCTTTTGATTCTTGTTCTTTTGGTGTTCGTCTCGGTTATTCTTCCATAAAGAAACCTTTGGGGAGGATCGACGATGTTCTTATCGTTGTCAATGATAATTATGTTCCCGTTGATTTTACTATTATGGATATTGAATGTGATCCTTCTTGTCCAATTATTTTGGGACGTCCCTTTTTGCGCACCGTTGGTGCTATCATTGACATGAAAGAGGGCAATATAAAATTTCAGTTTCCTCTCAAGAAAGGGATGGAACACTTCCCTCGAAAGAAGATCAAGTTACCTTTTGAGTCCGTTGTACGGGCTAGCTATTCTTTTACTCTTGATAAAACTTGATCTTTTTGCATTATGCCTAGCTTAAAGGCATAAAAGAAAGCGCTTTTGGGAGGCAGCCCAATGAATAAATTTATTTTGCTTTTGTTGTGTCTTGATGTTGTTTACTACAGTAGCATCATCATTGTATCTTTGCTTTTCAATTTTGTGCCAAGTATAGCCTCTGATTGCTAGAAAGTTCAAAAGTTGTGACGTGCTGTCCAGGAAACAGATTCTGTCCTTGGATAGAAAAATTCGTATAAAATCACCAGATCATCTTTTTGGTCTGAATTTTTTCGACAGCGTGCTCTATATAATTGTCTTTCGTGCATCTTTTCTGAGTTTTTTGATTAGAGTTGCAAAAGTGCCCCGAACAAATCATTTACTACCTGCTGTTCTGTTTTTCACAGATTCTGTCCTGTTTTGCCTTTCCTTTATTTTGCAAACCTAGAGCTTGCTTTTTCTTTGCAAAAACCTTTTGGAAATCTTGAGAAACAGCAGATCTTAAGAATATCCTTATTTCCAGCAAGGTACAATTATTTTATTATGGGTACTAACCTCGCTAATCAGATTATGATGAGTTATGTATGAAGGGAGTTTTCAAGTGTGCGAGGGAAGATGATAAAAAGATTCAGGAGTGTCAAGCGCTCAAGCTTGGGGATGCCCCCATGCACCCCCAAGAAATATTCAAGGAGACTCAAGCGTCTAAGCTTGGGGATGCCCCCGTGCATCCCCTTCTCCATCAAAATTATCAGTTCGTCTTTCGTTCCACTATATTTTTATCACTTCATGTGTTATGTGCTATGCTTGGAGCGTCTTGTTTTTAGTTTTTCTTTTCTTTAGCTTTTCATAACGAGTCGGAACTCAGATTTCTTTATGTGGGAGAGAAACACGCTCCACTTCTACCTAGAACATAACATAGAATTTTCATGTCGATCTTTGCTGTGTGTGTTCTTTGTCTTTTAATAGCTACTATCATGCTTAGCTCTTTATTTTCATGCTTATCTTTCTAAAGAGCTTTGTTTAGTTGGTTGCTTGAACTCTCTTTATCTATCATGATTATCTTATTAAGAGAGTTTGCTTCCGTTGCATTGGTTGATATGTCTATGATAAAGATGCTACGTGCATAATGGCGCTTAGTAGTTCATGTTTTCTTATGGTTAGTCTCAAATAGCTGGGGTGTTCCCAATGTGTTATTGGAGTACCAACATGATTTGTTTTCCTATGATGTGGTATGGTTTAGTAATATCTTCCTTCGAGAATTTATTTTGATTGACTTGGCGTATGCTCACGCATATTTAAGACTGTAAAGAAAGTCTGTCAAGCCTTGATGATCTTTTGTTTCTGAGTAGCGATATAACTTCCATGCCTGATTCAATGTTGCTTTGTCGCTCTGCATGATTATTACCGTCATTGCTCTCTTAGTTGGTCGCTCCCAGTCTTTTGCTAACCTTCGCCTGTACTAAGCGGACTGACTGCTTGTGCATCCACATCTTTTTAATCCAGTTATGCCATATGAGTCCACCATACCTTCCTACATGGTATTTACCTGCCATTCCTAACGGAGACTTGCATGTACCATCTCAAATTTATTCAAAGAAAAGCATTCCTATTTTGTGCCTCTGTTGTAAGTTCATGAGGAAGTAGTAGTTAATTCATGACCTTTTTAAGTTGGACAAGCCTCACCCCGGGATTGCATGTATAATGTGCAAACCCATAATACGAGAAGGAACTGGCATTGAGTGCGCCCGGCTCAAAAAGATAATATAACAAACAAACCCTCCTTCACGCTTTGTTCATGAGAAATCGGAAAACTTTGGCAGTGATAAACAAAGGAGATTAAGAGGATGTGATCGTCCTCATTCGGGAGCCGTTCCTCGAAACTTTTCCATCTCAAGAAGTAATTGAGTTATCTGCTAGCATTCGTTGACGAAACATGCATGATCTAAAAATAATAATTATTACCTCTGTTTTAAAACCAAGAGCTCTGGTACATGTTTTGTCTTTGTTTCCGATTACGGGTTTTCAACCTTGCCAACAAAAGCCACAGTTCGAGAGTCTCCACCTTCTTTTAAAGCACCAACTACTGAGAGCATGATTGTCATTCTAAGTGTAATGTGCATTGTCCCAAAGTAGCATTATCTTTTGCATGATTGTGATATCGTTTATTTTGAAATCATTGTATCTAGTCATCACTTAAACCTTGGAGGTGCCCCTGCATTTATGTTTTGCTTCACTAGAGGGGGCAAGCGAGATATCACTTTGTCATATTTGCACATCATGTTCATTACAAATCTTTTTGATGTTTCAGTATCATATTGTAAAACTTTCAGTCCTTTGTGATTTTCTCATGAGGCAACTTAATTACTATAGATTCATTATATCAGTAAGCTTTTGTCATACGACTATGAAAAAGTCCTATATGGTTAATAGCATGTCACCACAGAAATTATTCTTGTTATCATTTACCTACTCGAGGACGAGCAGGAATTAAGCTTGGGGATGTTGATACGTCCAAAACGTATCTATAATTTCTGCTTGCTCCATGCCTCTTTTGGGTGATATTGCTATGATATTTATACAATTCCATACACTTTTGATCATATTTGGACTAACCTATTAACTCAGTGCACCCCAGTGCCAGTTTCTGTTTTCGGCTGTTTTTGTATTTCAGGTTTTCACGTTACGAGAACTGCCAGGAAAAATCCAGAAAAATTATATAAAAAATCAGCGTTCCAGAAGCTACCTTGCGCCCGAAGTACAGCCGGGGGGGCA
>LR738711.1:451500545-451549533 GCA_902687465.1 Secale cereale | reverse complement strand
GGCACCAGGGCTCCAGGCGCCCTGGCGGCGCGCCCCCCCTGGGCCGCGCCGGGGGGGCGCCTGGGCGCCCCGAGGCTCCGCTGATTCCCCCCTTTGGCAGATATTTAAAGCGTCTCCCGAAACCCTCGAGACGGGAACTCTTTTTCGCGATCTCATCTCTGTTCCGCCGCCGCCGCCGCTTCCAAGATCGGGAGCACCAGGAGAACTCTTCCCGGCACCCTGCCAGAGGGGAGGATCACCACCGGGAGCCTCTCCACCACCATGGACGCCTCCCGGATGAGTTGTGAGTAATCTCCCTTGGACCATGAGTCCATGACCAGTAGCTATGTGATGTTCTACTCCCGTTCTTGTGCTTCACTAATTAGTCCTCGTGAGCTGCCCTACATGATCGAGGCACATATGTAATCCTTATGCTGTTGCTATGATGAGTTTGCTGGGATCCGATGGATTATAAGATTATGTTCAGATTGTGTTTGAGTAATATATTTGATTCACCTCTTTTATATTTATGTTCATAAGTAATTCTTGCATGTTCTCCGTTGTTATTTATTGCTTTGGCCAAGTAGTAGGTAGTGACTCCAAGAGGGAACGATATGCTTGATTGTGGGTTCATGCCCCTCGATGACTAGCTTGAGTGACAGAAACATGAGTCTAGGGGATGTGCTGTTGCCACAAGGGGGAAAACAACGGTGCTTGTGCCCGCGGGTGCAAGGATTGTTTACTTTACGCAAAGTTCTTTTAATGCAGTTGTCTGTTGCTTTGAGTTTACACTATGGGTGGGACTCGCAACTTAATACCAGCGAGATGTTCTGGATAGATATCTCAAGGTGGATGATTAGTAGTAGATGCAGATGGATTTCGGTCTACTTACATTGGCGTACCGCCCATGCTTTGAACCTCAACCTTTCTTGCAATGTAGTTAGCATTGGTTTGCGTTCATGGTTCTGTCAATTGCCCAGCTGTAATTCGTTTACCTCACATAGCTGTTTTATCGTCTTTTGGGAGAGAGACATCACTAGTGAACATCATGAGACTCCGGTCCATATTACCACCATTGATCACATCCGCTATTTACTTTTCAGCTTTTACTTACTATTACAATATCTATCACTATTATCACTTGCGTTTGATCCTTTGTAAACTACAAGGCCGGAGGGATTGACAACCTCTCTGTACTCGTTGGGAGCAAAGTTATTTGTATCTGTGTGCAGGTCCACGTTGATTGCTAATACCCGACGCCGTTAGCAGTTGACACCTACTTGTTGAAACTGGGAGTCTCAGGGGAATCGATCCTTGGTATTGCCAAGGGAAATCTTCTGGTACACTGCATCTCAAACTTTCCACTTGGGGTAACCAACGAAGGGTGAGAAGCCACCTAGCACTATTCGCCACGTAAAGTGAGATGAGAGAAGTGTGTGAGAACCCCTCGAGTGTCTTTCACCATGTGCTTTTATGAAAAGGAGAAGAAAAACCTACTAACACTTGACAACCTCTACCTTTAGTGTTGTCTCATTTGTTGCAGGAATTCTCAGACGTCTTTCCCGATGAGCTACCACCGGGTCTACCCCCACTTCGTGGCATTGAACACAGCATCGACCTTATACCTGGGGCACACTTCCGAACAAGGCTCCTTACCGTGTCAACCCCGAGGAAACCAAGGAGATACAACGGCAAGTGCAACAACTCATTGACAAAGGTCATGTACGTGAAAGCTTAAGCCCTTGTGCCGTTCCGGTTATTCTCCTGCCTAAGAAAGATGGAAGTTTTCGCATATGCTCCGATTGTCGCCCGATAAATGCTATCAACGTTAAATACCGTCAGCCTATCCCCCGTTTAGACGACATGCTTGATGAATTATATGGAGCTACCATCTTTTCAAAAATTGATCTTAAAAGTGGCTACTACCAAATTCGCATTCAAGAGGGTGATGAGTGGAAAACGGCTTTCGATACCAAGTTTGGTTTATATGAGTGGTTGGTCATGCCGATGGGCTTATCGGAAGCGCTCGGCTCATTTATGCGTCTCATGCATTTCGTTCTCCGACCTTACATAGGCGTCTTTGTAGTGGTTTACTTTGATGACATCCTCATAATTAGCAAGCCCCTTGAGGATCACGTGACACCCATCCGTATGGTTTTGCAAACCCTTCGGAAAGAACGCTTATATGCTAACATGGATAAATGCACTTTTGGCGTTGACAAGGTCGTTCTCCTAGGATTTGTCGTTTCTTCACAAGGTGTTCACGTTGATGAAACTAAAATTGAAGCAATTAAAACTTGGCCACAACCAACGAATCTCCAACAAGTGCGTAGTTTTCTTGGTCTAGCCGGTTTCTATCGACGTTTTGTGAAGGACTTTAGCACAATTGCTATGCCTCTACACGCCTTGAGCAAGAAGAACGCGCCCTTTGTTTGGGGTCCTTCGCAAGACACCGTGTTCAATGAGCTAAAAGACTTGCTTACCCACGCACCACTTTTTGCCCTACCAAATTTTCACAAACCTTTTGAGATTCATTCTGACGCTAGTGGTACCGGCATAGGTGGCGTGCTAATGCAAGAAAAACGCCCAATTGCGTACTTTAGCGAGAAGCTATCTGGAGCGCAACTTAACTACCCCATCTATGATAAAGTGCTCTATGCCTTAGTGAGAGTTTTACGTGTTTGGGAACATTATCTTAGACCTCATGAATTCATTCTTCATACGGACCATGAGACGCTCAAGTATATCTCAAGGGTCAACCTAAGTTGAATAAGCGTCATGCTAAGTGGAGTGAGTTCATGGGGTCTTTTCCCTATGTCATCAAATACATCAAAGGTAAAGAGAATGTTGTGGCGGATGCGCTTTCCCGCAAATGCATGCTTGTTACCCAACTTGAGTTGAATGTTATTGACTTTGAGCACATAAAAGATTTGTATGTGCATGATCCTTTCTTTGCAAATCATTTGTATGTGTTTGATTCACACTTCTTGGGAACGCTACTACATAAAGGATGGATATCTTATGAGAGCTAACAAACTATGCATTCCCGGGTCTTCGCTTCGTTTGCTCCTTTTGCAGGAATCTCATGGAGGAGGACTCATGGGACACTTTGGACGCGACAAGACATTTGCTACGCTCTCCATGAACTACTTTTGGCCCAAGATGCTCCATGACGTCTCACGCCTCACCAACCGATGCTCTACATGTCGCAAAGCTAAGTCAAAAGCTCAATCTCATGGTCTTTACATGCCACTTCCTATTCCATACCATCCATGGGAAGACATAAGCATGGACTTTATACTTGGATTGCCTAGGACTCAAAATGGAAAGGATTCCGTGTTTGTTATCGTGGATAGTTTTTTCTAAAATGGCTCATTTCATACCTTGTAACAAGATCGACGATGCTTCACATGTGGCAACTCTCTTTTGTAGGGAAATCATTCGTCTACATGGAGTGCCCAAGACTATTGTGTCGGATCGGGACGTCAAGTTCTTGAGCTACTTTTGGAAGACTCTATGCGCCAAACTCGACATCAAGCTCCTCTTCTCTTCGGCATATCATCCACAAACCGATGGCCAAACGAAGGCGACGAACCACACACTTTCGACGCTTCTTCGCGTGTCGATCAAGAAGAACATCAAGGAATGGGAGCAATGCTTGCCCATCGCCGAGTACGCCTACAACCGCGTAAGACATTCGACTACCGGCAAGTCCCCCTTCGAGGTCGTCTACGGCTTCAACCCGTTGTCCCCATTGGACACCCTACCTCTACCTCTACAAGAGCGCATCAACATGGACGCAAGTGCACGCGCAAGCTATCTCAAGAAGGTGCATGAAGATACAAGGGCAACGATCGAGCGACAAGTGCAACGCCTAGCCACCAAGCTCAACGTAAATAAGGAACCAATGGTGTTCCAACTGGGAGATCTCGTATGTCTTCATCTTTGCAAATACCGCTTCCCCAATGAACGCGAGTCCAAGCTCCTACCCCACGTATATGGACCCTTCAAGGTGCTAGCACGCTACAACGACAACGCTTACAAGTTCGACATCCCGCGTGACAAGTATATTATGAGCGACACATTCAACGTGAAGGATCTATCTCACTTCCATGGTGATGAGGATTTCGATCCGAGGTCGGATCTTTCCCAAGGGAGGGGAGATGATGCGGAGCATCCCAAGGACATCCCCATGGACCTACCGTCGCCCCACCAAGTGCCCAAAGGACCAATGACACGAGCCCGTGCAAGAGCTCTTGAAGACGAGGTGAACTCACTCCTCTCTCAACTCCCTTTCAATTCACATGAGACATGGCTTCTACCTTCATCGGAAACTCTATGCATATTCAGATACTTGGATGAATGCCACGGAATAGATCTACACGTTGGACAAGGTGGAAGGATCTACAAGTACAAGGAACAAGAAGAAGTGCCGCTGAAGATGCTATAGGCACCGGACGACCGGCCCTTACCGGACGACCCGTCCACTCTAGTCTCCGGACAACCGACAGACACCGGATGTCCGACGACCCCCAGACGACCGGACGACCGGAAGCCACCGGACATCCGTGACATCCATTACAGAACCGAAATCGGGGAATATTACCGGAAATCCGAGGCGCACCGGAAGTCCGGCCCCTCCCGAGCCACCAGACGTCTGGAGACCAAGCGGATGTCCGACCCGTCTGCCTGCCCGCAGTGAAGGGCCGAAGCCTATGTACCCCTCGCCCCTAGACTATATATACCCTTTGACTTCCTTTTTGGAGGGTTAGCATTGTGATAGCTCAAAACCTTAGAGCTTTGCTCATCCACTAGTGGTTCATCTCCTCGAGAGTGACTGCGACCCCTCTACGGAGAAGATCCACACGGATTCAAGACCTCCGCTTCGGAGAAGATCCTACGGGATACCCTCAAGACCTCCTTCTGGAGAAGACTACCTTGTATCGTCCGTTGTTGACTGTGGATCATGTATCTCTTTATGTATCGTGGATCTAGCACTTGTGTGACCATCTTCATGTTTATTTGAGTGTTCCTCTTGTGCTTTTCCCCGTGTTTCCCTTTGTGTTCTTCGTGTTCATCGTGGGTTTGCCTCCTCTTCGTGAAAGATCGGCCATCTAGGGTTCCACCCTATATCACCTCACCTATTACGCATGAGCGACGCTCTAAAGGTAACATAGGTGATGGTGCTTCTCTCTTCCCACTAGTGGACTATCTTGCGAATGATTGCTTGCATGATGTTGACACACCTATTGCCATGCTTCATGCTAGTGTGACTTAATCATGTCTTGACTTAAGTATTTATGATGAATATGATGATGAGCACGTTGAGTTGCCTAGTTGTGATGCTATGCTCCGTAGGATCTCATGTGAAAATTCTTTTGGTCACAACATGTTCGACAACCCTCTAAACTTGTCATATGCTATGAGTGAGATTTCTCATATTGTTTCATATCAATCTCAACATAGTAACTATGCATGCAAAATTAAAGTAAATCCTATTTGTCCTTGTGGCATAGATGACAAGATGATGGTCATTGGCTTGTGCTTCTCTTGCAATGATGCCATGCTGATGAGGACATCACTAACAAGGTTACACCCACAGCCCCAACTGACACATATACATGACCAATTACTAGAGCTCGCGCACGCCAATTAAATTACCAGGTACTTTAGTTTCTTGGTAATGATTCTAATGTTCATGAGAATATGATGCTGCCTAAATTGGATACATTTGTCTTGCTTACGAATGAAGGGCCTAGCTTGGACAAGAAGGATGAACATTGGAGGAAGATCAAGCATGGAGATGATGGCATGCACAAGGGGAAAAAGAACGGAGTTACAAGTGATGATTTCAGGACTTTGAAGCCACCATAATGAGTGCATGAAGCCTTGGACGAAATATACAAGATGCCACTTCATAAATTTCGTCCATAGGCTATTATAGGTGCTGCGTCACCTTATTATTGGGCCAGACCCATGTAATTTCAAAATACTTGAGTATAGGTTGTTTTTAGAGTCCGTATGTGTGGGGAAACAAGAGTTAGGGTTGGTTTTGGACCCCTCCTCCAAGGGCCACGAAATTCCCCTCTCTTCCCCCATATATACAACCCTTAGGGCGTCGTTTAGACTTTGGGTTTTGTTTAGATTAAAGTTCGCCATAGCTGCAACTTCGTGTACTTCGTTTGTGTTCAACAACCAGACAAAGACGTCACAGAACCCCACTTGATCAATAAAGCTTTCCTCTTGAATTCGCAATATCCAGATTGCAATCTCAGTTTCTTGCTTGTTCTTCGTTTGCTTGCAGGAAACAGACCTTCCTGGTCAGGTTGATCGTGCTCCGGCGTGGTCAATAACCTCTTGGAGTTGGTTTAGCGATTGCTAAGGCGCGACGTCCTCCCACGTTCGTAGTCAGATCGTCAAAGTCGACTTCCTCCAAAACGATAGCCACCACCTCATCGAAAGACGGGACACATTTGCCTCTATCAATTGGTATCATATTTCTAGGTTGCTCGGTGAGATTTTACAGTTTTTCATAGATTAGATCGAGTCTGTTCTTCATACCTACAGTCCACGAAAAAGCCAAAAAAATTTAGGGTTAGCTCATCATATCCGAACCAATCTGAGCCATTGCATAATCTTTTCCGTGTTTGCTTAGTTGTATTTGCGGTTGCATCGTCATGTCGAGTTGTTGGTCTTAGCGTCTAGTTCTTTAGAGTTTCGAGTTTTGTTTACAATTTGTCATGCCGCTGCGGCACCATATTCATCACTGCTGCCATCCCACCATTGCTGCCATATCCCACCACCGCTGCCATATCCCACCACCGCGACCAAATATCACCACCGCTGCCACATACCACCACCGCTGCCATAACCTACAACCGCTGCCATATCCTACCACCATATATCCACCACCAATCCGAGTTATTTTAATATTAGGTTTGTTCTCGAGATCCATCTAGTTTCGGTTTCGTGTTTCCTTGCCTGCGTAGGTCTCGGAAGAAAAAAATTAGGCAAGTGAAAATTTCGGCAGGTAAAAATATTTCTTCCCTATCCTATTTTTAGCATTTTCGGAGTCTTTTGAGACACGTGCCATCATACTGTTTTTTTAGCGCACTTTTTCGTCGTCGCTGCCCTGATTCCGAAAAAAAAAACGTCAAAAAAATTCCGTGCCTATCATCTTAGTTTGACTTGGGAAGAGTTTTGAGACACTCGCCAATATAGTGATTTTCGGCAAAAAAAAAAGGAGCGCAAAAAAAGAGGCATTTTTTTCAGAGTGTGCTTTCCCCTTGTGTACGTGTAGCGCCGTAATTTTGTTAGTATTCTAGGCTCACGTCCCTAGTACCGTCTAGACTAGGTCCAACACAGTACCGTCGTTGAGCGTTTATTCAACTTCGCATCTCTGAATTGATTATTGCCGACCCCTTTTGCTACCATATTATAAGCCATTCCCATATCCACATACATCTATGTCGTGTGTTTGACTCTCCCTGGTAATCGCTTTATCCAAGATTTCAGAGTTTTGACTACCATGGTTGCCGATCACCACCTGTTGTTGGGTAAGAAATGGTAAGAATTTGAGATTTGCTTGACAGATTTGTGACGCCCACCACCACCAATTTCTAGTAGTCTGTAGGATCATATTTTTGTGTGTTTCTATTGCTGCTAATCATGCCAGGATCACAAGTCGACGAGACTAACTGGGAGAACATGACGAACAAGGAGTTGCAAGATAAATTTCAGCAAATGATGGGTCAATAGGTAGAAGATGCGATGACCAGTTTTCACAACGCACTAGCGAGGATAGATGGCATTGAGAAGTTAATTGACACCAAGTTGGATGCCAAATTCGCTGAAGTGGTTGCGCGTCTACCTCCACCTGCTGCACCATTGCAACAACAGCAACAACCACCTTCACGTCGCGAAGCAGCCCTCCGCAAAGCGAGGCGTGTCACTCTTCAGCCTGGCCAAACTGTTGGTGCTGCTGTTGATACTTCTATGGCTCCTTCTACTGCTGAGGAGGAGGACGATTACACGGGGAATTACGAGGATGAGGTTGATCAAAATCAGAACTACGTGCAACAACTAGCACCACAACCACCAGGTCGTCCACATGCAAATAATCGCAATGGTAGGGCTGCACCACACCCTCAGGTAAACGACCATGACCATCTCCCTAAACTAAAATTGAATATTCCACCATTTGAGGGTAAATATGTTCCTGATATATATCTTACTTGGGAGTTAGAAACCGAACAACGTTTTACATGTTTAAAATATCCCGAGGAGAGACGTGTTGCTGCTTCTCTTTGTGCTTTCACTAGTTTTGCTTGTGTGTGATGGTCAGAATATTGTAGATTATATCCGGATAATATTCCAACTACTTGGGCTGCTTTGAAAACTGCTATGCGTACTCATTGGGTTCCACCATATTATTAACACGAATTACTTCAGAAATTATAGCGTTTAAGGCAAGGAAACAATTCTGTAGAGGAATATTATCAGGAATTAGAAACTGGCCTGATTAGATGTGGTATTGTTGAGGATAATGAGGCTATGCTTGAACGTTTTATGGGTCGCTTAAATAGAGAGATTCATACAATTCTAGAGTATAAGGAGTATAATAATATCACTCATTTATTCCATCTTGCTTCCAAAGCTGAACGTGAAGTGCAGGATCGACAGGCCTTGGGACGAACTAATTTTTCTGCAGGTCGACCTTCATCATGGACACTGCGTGCATCATCTATGTTGACACGTCGGGCTGCACCATTGCCTACTTCTTCTGTCACTTCTAGCCATGATAAAAGCAAACAGGCACCACCACCATCAACCAGGAGTACACCTTCCGGTCCTGCGCAGAGCTCTTCTTCATCCATGGCATCCAATGGGCCAACACATGATGTTATATGTCGTCGTTGGACTGGTCGTGGTCACCACACGAGCAAATGCCCATCGCAGCGTGACATGATTGCTACTGAGGATGGTGGTTATGAGTCCGCCAGTGACTATGATAAGGAGATTTTGGCTCTTATTACACGTGAAGAACGTGGTGGAGATGATTCTGAAAATGAGACGCAATACATGGCTCCTGAAGACGCTGACATGTATGAATGTTTAGTTGCTCAACGTGTTTTGAGTGTGCAGGTCACACAAGCGGAGCAAAATCAGAGGCATAATTTGTTCCATACAAAGGGGGTTGTGAAGGAAAACATTATGTTTGCGTCATCATAGATGGAGGGAGCTACATCAACTTGGCTAGCATGGAGATGGTGGAGAAGTTATCTCTCACCACAAGACCACATCCACATCCTTACTACATACAATGGTTCAACAACAGCGGCAAGGTTAAGGTAACATGTACTATTCGTGTGCATTTTAGTATCTCCATATATGCTGATTATGTTGATTGTGATGTGGTACCCATGCAAGCAAGTTCCTTATTACTTGGTAGACCACGGCGATTTGATAAAAATTATGTACACCATGGTAGAAACAATCAGTATACTCTTGTTCATAAGGATAAACGTATTACTTTGCTTCCTATATCTCCTAATTACATTTTGAAAGATGATATTAATAGAGCTTATAAAGCAAAACAGGAGCAAAATAAGAGTGAAAATCAGATTGTGGCAAAAGAATTTGAGCAACAAATGAAGCCTAATAACACACCATCATCTCAAGTTGCATCTGAAATTAAATTAAAAAGTGGATGTATACTTGCCACCAAATCTGATATTGATGATCTAGATTTAAGCAAATCTGTTTGCTATGCTTTTGTGTGCAAAGAGGCATTATTTTCATTCGAGGACGTGCCTTCCAATTTTCCTCATGTTGTCACTAACATTTTGCAGGAGTTCGCGGACGTCTTTCCACAAGACGTGCCACCGGGATTACCACCTATTCGACGGATTGAGCATCAGATTGACTTAATTCCCGGTGTATCGCTACCCAACCGCGCACCATACCGTACCAATCCAGAGGAGACGAAGGAGATTATGCTTCAAGTACAGGAGCTACTCGACAAAGGTTATATACGCGAATCCCTTAGTCCTTGTGATGTTCCTATTATTCTAGTGCCGAAAAAGGATGGTACATCGCGTATGTGTGTTGATTGTAGAGGCATTAATAAAATTACTATTCGTTATCGTCATCCTATTCCTAGGATAGATGATATGCTTGATGAATTTAGTGGCTCTACAATATTCTCCAAAGTTGATTTGCGAGGTGGATACCATCAAATTCGCATGAAATTGGGAGATGAATGGAAAACAACATTTAAAACTAAGTTTGGATTATATGAGTTGTTAGTCATGCCTTTTGGGTTAACTAATGCACCTAGTACTTTCATGAGATTAATGAATGAAGTTTTACGTGTTTTCATTGGACGATTTGTGGTAGTATACTTTGATGATATACTGATTTATAGCAGATCTTTGGAAGAATATTTGGAACATTTACGTGATGTTTTTATTGCTCTACGTGATACACGTTTGTTTGGTAACCTTGGAAAGTGCACCTTTTGCACCGACCGAGTATCTTTTCTTGGCTATGTTGTTACTCCACACGGAATTGAGGTTGATAAAGCCAAGATTGAAGTTATTGAGAGTTGGCCGCAGCCCAAACGGTCACACACTTGAGGAGTTTCCTTGGCCTCGCTGGATTCTATTGGCGTTTTGTGAGAGATTTCAGCACCATTGTTGCACCTCTCAATGAGCTTACAAAGAAGGATGTGCCTTTTGTTTGGGATACTGCACAGGAAGAAGCATTCACGGTATTGAAATATAAGTTAACACATGCTCCTTTACTCCAACTTCCTGATTTTAATAAGACTTTTGAGCTTGAATGTGATGCTAGTGGAATTGGGTTAGGAGGTGTGTTATTACAAGATGGTAAACCTGTTGCATACTTTTCTGAAAAATTGAGTGGGCCTAGTCTGAATTATTCTACTTATGATAAGGACATATATGCTCTTGTTCGGACTTTGGAAACATGGCAACATTATTTATGGCCCAAAGAATTTGTTATACATTCTGATCATGAATCTTTGAAGCACATTAAAATTCAAGCAAAACTGATACGTAGAAATGCTAAATGGGTTGAATTCATAGAGATTTTCCCTTATGTTATTAAACAGAAGAAGGGAAAAGAAAATGTTATTGCTGATGCATTGTCTCGTCGTTATACTATGCTTTCACAACTTGACTTTAAAATATTTGGTTTGGAGACCATCAAATATCAATATGTGCATGATGCTGAATTTAAAGATGTATTATAGAATTGTAAAGAAGGGAGAACATGGAACAAGTTCGTCGTTAATGATGGATTTGTGTTTCGTGCTAACAAGCTATGCATTCTAGCTAGCTCTATTCGTCTTTTGTTGTTGCAGGAGGCGCACGGAGGAGGATTAATGGGACACTTTGGCGTGAAAAACGGAGGACGTACTTGCTACACATTTCTTTTGGCCAAAGATGAGATGGGATGTTGAGCGTTTTGTTACTCGCTGCACTACATGTCAAAAAGCTAAGTCACGACTCAATCCTCATGGTTTATATATGCCTTTGCCTGTCCCTAGTGTTCCTTGGGAAGATATATCTATGGAGTTTGTTTTGGGTTTACCTCGAACAAATAAGTGGAGGGATAGCATTTTTGTTGTCGTGGATAGGTTCTCGAAGATGGCACACTTTATACCATGTCATAAAGGCGATGATGCTGCTAATGTTGCTGATTTGTTCTTTCGTGAAATTATTCGCTTGCATGGTGTGCCAAATACTATTGTTTCAGATCGTGATACTAAATTTCTTAGCCACTTTTGGAGATGTTTATGGGCTAAGTTGGGGACTAAACTGTTTTTTAGTACTACTTGTCACCCCCAAACTGATGGACAAACTGAAGTAGTCAATAGAACTTTGTCTACTATGCTTAGGGGTGTTTTGAAGAATAACAAGAGAATGTGGGAAGAATGCTTGCCTCATATTGAATTTGCTTAAAATCGTTCGTTGCATTCTACTACTAAGATGTGCCCTTTCGAAATTGTCTATGGTTTCCTACCTCGTGCACCTATTGATTTGTTGCCTCTTCCATCTTCGGAGAAGGTTCATTTTGATCAACAACGTGATGAATTGATCTTAAAAATGCATGAGTTAACTAAGGAAAATCTTGAGCGCATGAATGCTAAATATAAACTTGTTGGAGATAAGGGTAGAAAACGTGTTGTCTTTGCACCTGGAGATCTTGTTTGGTTACATTTGCGTAAGGATACGTTTCCTAATTTGTGCAAGTCAAAACTAATGCCACGTGCTGATGGTCCTCTCAAGGTGTTAGAGAAAATAAATGATAATGCGTATAAAGTTGAGTTGCTTGTAGATTTTGGGGTTAGTCCCACATTTAACATTGCATAATTGAAGACTTACTTGGGTAAGGAAGACGAGCTTCCGTCGAGGACGACTTCAATTCAAGAAGGGAAGGATGATGAGGACATCACTAACAAGGTTACACCCACTGCCCCAACTGACACATATAGAGGACCAGTTACTAGAGCTCGCGCATGCCAATTAAATTACCAAGTACTTTCGTTTCTTGGTAATGATTCTAATGTTCATGAGAATATGATGTTGCCTAAATTGGATACATTTGTCTTTCTTACAAATGAAGGGCCTAGCTTGGACAAGAAGGATGAACATTGGAGCAAGATCAAGCATGGAGATGATGGCATGCGCAAGGGGAACAAGAACAGAGTTACAAGTGATGATTTCAGGACTTTGTAGCCACCATAATGAGTGCGTGAAGCCTTGGACGAAATATACAAGATGCCAGTTCATAAATTTCATCCAGAGGCTATTATTGGTGCTGCGTCACCTTATTATTGGGACACGCCCATGTAATTTCGAAATACTTGAGTATAGCCTGTTTTTAGAGTCCGTATGTGTGGGGAAACAAGAGTTAGGGTTGGTTTCGGACCCCTCCTCCAAGGGACACGTAATTCTCCTCTCTTCCCCCATATATACAGCTCTTAGGGCATCGTTTAGACTTTGGGTTTTGTTTATTTTATAGTTCGCCATAGCTGCAACTTCGCGTACTTCGTGTGTGTTCAACAACCAGACAAAGACATCATAGAACCCCACTTGATCAATAAAACTTTCCTCTTGAATTCGCAATATCCAGATTGCAATCTCAGTTTGTTACTTGTTCTTCGTTTGCCTGCAGGAAACAGACCTTCGGTCACGTTGATCGTGCTCCGACGTGGTCAATAACCTCTCGGAGTTGGTTTAGCGATTGCTAAGGCACGATGTCCTCGCACATTCGTAGTCGGATCGTCAAAGTCGACTTCCTCCAAAACGATAGCCACCACCTCATCGAAAGACGGGACACCTTTGCCTCTATCAAGTGGTATGAGATTTCCAGGTTGCTCGGTGAGATTTTATAGTTTTTCATAGATTAGATCGAGTCTGTTCTTCATACCTACAGTCCATGAAAAAGCCAAAATAAAAATTACGGTTAGTTCATCATATCCAAACCAGTTTGAGCCATTGCATAATCTTTTCCGTGTTTGCTTAGTTGAATTTTCGGTTGCATCATCGTGTCGAGTTGCTGGTCTTAGCGTCTAGTTCTTTAGAGTTTCGAGTTCTGTTCACAGTTTGTCACGCTGCTACCGCACCATATTCATCGATGCTGCCATACCACCACAGCTGCCATATCCCACCACCGCTGCCATATCCCACCACCGCGACCACATACCACCACCGCTGCCGTAACCTATAACCGCTGCCATATCCTACCACCATATATCCACCACCAATCCGAGTTCTTTTCATATTAGGTTTGTTCTCGAGATCCATCTAGTTTCGGTTTCGTGTTTCCTTGCCTGTGTAGGTCTCGGAAAAAAAAATAGACAGGCGAAAATTTTGGCAGGTGAAAATATTTTTTCCCTATCCAATTTTTAGCCTTTTCTGAGTCTTTTGAGACACGTGCCATCATACTATTTTTTACCGCACTTTTTCGTCGTTGCTGCCCTGATTCCGAAAAAAATCATCAAAAACATTCTGTGCCTATTATCTTAGTTTGACTTGGGAAGAGTTTTGAGACAGTCGCCATTATAGTGATTTTCGGCAAACAAAAAGGAGCGCAAAAAAAAAGAGCGCAAAAAAAGAGATAATTTTTTTTCAGAGTGTGATTTCCTCTTGTTTACGTGTAGCGCCGTAATTTTGTTAGTATTCTAGGCTCGCGTCTCTAGTACGGTCTAGCCTAGGTCCAACACAGAACCGTCGTTGAGCGTTTATTCAACTTCGCATCTCTGAATTGATAATTGCTGACCCCTTTAGCTACCGTATTATAAGCCATTCCCAGCTCCACATACATCTACGTCGAGCGTTTGACTCTCCCTGGTAATCGCTTTATCCAGGCTTTGAGAGTTTTGACTACCACGGTTGCCGATCACCACCTGCTGTTGGGTAAGAACTGGTAAGTATTTGAGATTTGCTTGACGGATTTGTGACGCCCCACCACCACCAATTTCTAGTAATCTATAGGATCATATTTTTGTGTGTTTCTATTGCTGCTAACCATGCCAGGATTACAAGTCGATGAGACTGACTGTGAGAACATGACAAACAAGGAGTTGCATGATAAATTTCAACAAATGATGGGTCAACAGGTAGAAGATGTGATGACCAGTTTTGACAACGCACTAGTGATGACCCACAACTGTAAGGGATCTATTGCAGCGTTTTCGATAAGTAAGAGTGTCGAACCCAACGAGGAGCAGAAGGTATTGATAAGCGATTCTGAGCAAGGAATTACTGCAAGCACTGAAAGATAACTTTTTAGGGGTTTTCTTGATATAAGCAACAGGAAAGTAAAAGCGAGCAAAGTAAAAGGCAATGAAGAGTAACAAGTGGCCCAATCCTTTCTGAGCAAAGGAGAGGCCTAGCAACTGAACTTATAAAGGCTAAAGTGTTCTTGAGGACACACGGGAGAGGTAGTCATGTGCTTTCATCATATTCCGTATCGGTACTATGTGATGTGTTGATAAGTGTTGAGTGGGTGCATCTATGCTAGTACACTCTCTAGGCTAAGATGAGTGCACTCTTATGATTAAACACCTTGCAAGCATCCGCAAATACAAGATAGTATTTAAGGCAAAAGCCTAACCATAGCAATACGATCGATGATCCATTGTTCCCTTGTACAAAAGCGTGCGAACTGGGGTTCAGGTTTCTGTCACTCCGGCAACTCACCGTAAGCATTCTTTGTACAACATGTATTCCCCTAGGTCCTTAATAAGGCGAAATGTTGAGTGTTCGACCCACACAACACCACTAGGCAAATAACAACACAACTTAAGTATCAAACAACACATATTACTTCAACATCATATGAGTACTAACAACAAGACTTTTCCCATGTCCTCAAGAACTAAAGTAACTACTCACAAGACATAAATGAGATCATGATCAGTGGAGATAAATGGATGATAAACAATCTGGACATAATGATATTTCTCCAACAAAACTCAATAGCATTCACCACAAAGTAGTAATCAACACCGATGGAGTAGAGAGGATAGATAGTACGGATTACAACACAAGTTGCAATGGTGAGATGATATTGGATGAAGATGGAGATGGTGCTGATGTTGGGGATGATGTTGATGATGATCTCAATGATGCCCGTGACGATGGTGATGACGATGGCGATGATCTCCCCTTCCGGGAGGTGATCTCCCCGGCGGAATCTGCCCGCCGGAGATGGCTTTTTCTTCTCTGTAGGTTTCCGCCACGGAGCGGCGGCGGAACTCCGTAAAAACTCCTCTTTTTAGGGTTTTCGGATGACGAGGAGTATATAGGCAAAAGGGGGCAGCCGGAAGTGGGCCAGGGGCTCCAGGCGCCCCCCCCCCCCGGCGCGGCCAGGGAGGGGGCCGCGCCAGGTGGCCGTCTGGGCGCCCTGTGGCCCCCCTCTAGTTGCCCTTTTGCGTGCCTTCGTGATCCGTCTGGAAAATACCCTCTGTCGATTTTCAGGTAATTTGGAGGTATTCTTCTTCAGCAACTCAGCGTCCACTTTTTACCGCTGAATCCTGCGGCTGCTGCTTCGGCACCGGAAAGTTGCAAACTGTGTAAAATAGGCCAAAACAACATAAGAACATCATCGTAATGTGAAATATATCAATGAATAAGGATGAATTACGATATAAAATAGTGATGCATTTTGGACGTATCAACACCCCCAAGCTTAGACCTCGCTTGTCCCCAAGTGAATACTGAACTCGGTAAACCTGTCCACAAGTTTAGAGAGTGAAGTGTCGATAAATAAAATACGGACAAGAAGCATCATAGTTTCTTCACCAACTCAAATATCCTCAACAGCAATCTTCAACTCATAAGGCCCTTATAAAAGAGTGGTAACACTTATATTCGAAAGTAGGGCTAAGGAAACTCATCAAATCATGGCAAACATGTCCTTTGGTCAAAGAACAACTAATAGCTTTTACTTTTGCTCTTTCTCTTTATGTTTTGATGAGATTAATTGAAGCTTTTGAAAGAACATGTTATTAGGTAAGAAGTGAAAGTGTTAACACAAAGGAAGATGTTTGCCTTAGCTGGGCTTGACAAACAACTTACTTATCAAATGATAATGTCAACAAGGATATGATATGACAAATCTTAATGCAACTTTATATGAATGAATCCTCGTCAACATCAAATGTCTGCTCTCTTTAAGAATAGAAGGAAGTAGGAATAACTGACTCATCCTAAAACTAAGAGATAGGCCCCGCTCTAGGGAAGTAGGGAAAACTCATGTGCTATCCTTAAATCAAACAGAATGAAAACAAGTTTTGAGAGGTGCATGATTTGTCAACGAATGCTAATAGGTAACTCAATTACTTCTCGAGCTGGACAAGTTTCAAGGAACGGCTCCCGTACGGGGACGATCACATCCCCTAAATCTCCTTTGTTTATCGCTGCCAAAGTTTTCTGATTTCTCATGAACAATGCGTGAAGGAGGGTTTGTTTGTTGTATTATCTTTTATGAGCCGGGCGCACTCATGCCTGTTCCTTCTCATATTAGGGGTTTGCAGATTATACATGCAATCCCGGGGTAAAACTTGTCCAACTTAAAAAGATCATGAATTAACTATTACTTCCTCATGAGCTAAAACAGGGGCACAAAATAGAGGATTTTGAACATTTAAGGATAACACACAAATTCTATACTTTAGGAGGTGGTAGTGGAATACCACGAATAGGAAGGTATGGTGGACTCATATGGAAGGTATTGGTTTAAGGGTATGGATGCACAAGCAGAATTCCGCTTAGTACAGAGTTTAGGCTAGCAAAGGCTTTGAGAGAACAGACAATTGATGATGACTAAGATGCAAAGCAATATAAAGCATAAACATTAAAATAAGCATAACACATCAAGTTGTCTTCCTTGTCAGCATAACACTTCAAGCATAATAACATAATGGTTTTGGCTATGTCGCTACTTTAAGAAAATCATGGTTGTTGTTATGACCAAAGCTATGTTTGCCAAGATTAAATAAGGTTTTCACAGCCATACCTGATATAAGGTCAATACTCCCCATAAGAATCATCATATAAGGTCGATTGCGGGAAGAGAATATCGAGTGAAGCAAAGGAACCAATAGACTTCTCATTAATATTCCATCATAGACGACTCCACACTCACGGATACAATCTCTCCACCGAAGGAGTGATAGACCTCAATGCACACACCTATTTCATATAATAACCTCCCTAGACATGATACGACTCTACTTGACTCTAAAAGACAAAAGATAAAGATAAAGATACCTGGCACTCCCCCAAGCTTGGAACAAGCCAAGGGAATGCCATTACCCAAGGAAATTTCACTCCTCATTCTTGTTGACGTTGATCACGTAGTCCTCAGCGAAGCGCTTCCATGGAAGGGGTTCTCCAGTTTCATACGAGAAGTTTGTCTCCTGAATCCTGCATGCAGCACCCATACCCATGCGCATAAACCTTAGTTCATACTCAGAGTTCTGGTGATGTAGATCATAAATTTTCCCTTGGAGTTCTTCAATTCTTTCTTCAGATGCGGTGATGCTTTTCCACATCTCCTTCATCTCCTTCAGGAAGTAGGTCTTCAGCTCGTTGATGATGTCAAAGTTAGCTTCAACACCACGCTCGATCATCTTCTTGTACTTGAAGACTTCCTACTCCACTTCTTCTAGCCTAGCCTGGATGCTCCCCTCCTTGATGAGTCCCTTCAGATCTTCTTGATGGAGGACACCGTCCTCCATCCGAACAACCTGAGGGTGCTTCTTCACCTCAGCGAGGTAAGGGTTGATGACGTTGACGACAAACTTGTCCTTGGGGGAACTTGGAGAAGCCATGGCACCTAGGTCCAGCTGAAAGATTCCCTGGCAGAAACAGATCGAAAAGAAAACACACGAAATCGCGAGATACGTTGCCGGAACAATTCGGGCAAATATATAGCAAAAATTTATGCACAGAAAGGAAGGTAACAGGCTAAAGCGGGGTCGGAGACGGACTCCTGGGTGCCCAGGTGGCCTCCCGGCGCGGCCAGGAGGTAGGGCGCGCCAGGGGGCGCCTGGGCCCCCTGGAGCTTGTCTCCGGCTCCACTTAGGCTTAGAATTTTACTAATTTTGCAAAAACTCATAATATGGGACTTTTTATGGCGGTTCGCGATGTTTCCTTACTGTAATACATACCTTTTCTTATTCTGCTTCTGCTGGTGTCTGAAATAGGGCTGCAACATGTTCTTCGTGAGTTGTTGTGTATATCATATTCACATCAACATTGACAGGGTCTCCTGCTATGTAATGCTTAAGTCTTTGCCCATTCACAACTTGAGGTTTGGTGCCTTCAAAATTGTTAATCTTGATTGCACGAGACCGATAGACTTCTTCAATATGAAATGACCCTTCCCACCTGGAAAGTAGTTTGCCTGGAGAAAACCTGAAACGGGATCTAAACAACAAAACTTTATCACCAACTTTAAATTCACGTTTTAGAATCCTCCTATCATGCCACTTCTTTACCTTTTCCTTGAACATTTTAGCGCTCTCGTAAGCTTCACTTCTCCACTCATCTAGAGAAGTCAAGTTCATGAGACGCTTCTCACCAGCTAACTTTGGGTCAGCATTAAGCTCTCTAACAGCCCAGAAAGCCTTGTGCTCTAATTCTAATGGCAAATGGCAAGCCTTGCCATACACCATCTTATAGGGGGACATGCCCATGGGGTTTTTGTAAGCAGTTCTATACGCCCACAAAGCATCTCCTAACTTATTTGACCAGTCCTTTCTATTTCTGTTTACTGTCTTCTGCAAGATCAACTTAATCTCTCTATTGGTGAGCTCAACTTGCCCACTAGTTTGAGGATGGTACGGTGAAGCAATTCTATGATTGACATCGTACTTGGCTAAAGCTTTTCTAAAAGCTCCATGCGTGAAGTGTGATCCTCCATCAGTCATGAGATACCTAGGTACACCAAACCTAGAAAAAATCACATCTTTGAGCATTTTCAAAGATGTCTTGTGATCAGCACTTTCAGTTGGGATTGCTTCAACCCACTTGGTCACATAATCAACAGCTACTAAAATGTGAGTGTACTTGTGCGAAGAAGGAAAAGGACCCATAAAATCAAAACCCCAGCAATCAAAAGGTTCAATCACTAGTGAGTAATTCATAGGCATCTCATTCCTTCTACTAATGTTACCAACTCTCTGACATTTATCACAGGCTAAAACATAATTTCTAGCATCCTTAAAGAGAGTAGGCCAATAAAAACCTGATTGAAGAACCTTATGTGCGGTCCTCTCACCGGCATGATGCCCTCCATAGGGACTATCATGGCATTGTCTGAGAATGTCCTTCTGCTCATGTTCCGGTATGCATCTTCTCACGATCCCGTCGGGACCTTCTTTGAAAAGATGTGGGTCATCCCAAAAGTAGTGCCTCAAATCATGAAAGAACTTCTTCCTTTGCTGAAATGTTAAACCTGGAGGCAAATACTTTGCAACGATAATATTAGCGTAATTTGCAAACCAAGGATCCGAAAGAGATTGTACTTTTACAACGGCAAGTTGCTCGTCTGGAAAACTGTCGTTGACTGGGATGGGATCATGCGGTATATCTTCCATCCTTGAAAGATTGTCCGCCACCAGATTGTCTTCTCCTTTCCTATCAACAATCTGCAAATCAAATTCTTGAAGAAGGAGTACCCATCTGATAAGCCTTGGTTTGGCATCCTTCTTTCTCATAAGGTACTTAATGGCAGCATGGTCAGTATGAATAATAACTTTGGAATCAACAATATACTGCCTAAACTTATCACAAGCAAACACTACAGCTAAGAATTCTTTCTCAGTAGTAGCATAATTCTTTTGAGCACTATCAAGGGTTTTACTAGCATAATGTATACCATTCAATTTCTTATCAATTCTTTGTCCTAAAACAGCTCCAACAGCAAAATCACTAGCATCACACATAATCTCGAAAGGTAAATTCCAGTCAGGTGGTTGTACTATAGGAGCGGTTATTAAAGCTTTCTTAAGAACTTCAAAAGCTTCCTTACAATCCTCATCAAATACAAAAGGAACGTCCTTCTGGAGAAGATTAGTGAGGGGTCTCGAAGTCTTAGAAAAGTTTTTAATAAATCTTCTATAGAAACCAGCATGACCAAGAAAACTGCGAATACCTTTGATGTCCCTTGGATAGGGCATCCTCTCGATTGCTTCGATCTTGGCCTTGTCCACCTCAATTCCCCTTTCGAAAATCTTGTGGCCAAGAACAATTCCTTCGTTAACCATGAAGTGGCACTTCTCCTAGTTGAGTACCAGATTTGTCTCCTCACATCTCTGCAAAACTTTATTAAGGTTGTGGAGACAATGGTCAAAGGAAGTTCCATAGACGGCGAAATCGTCCATGAAGACTTCCACAATCTCCTCACAGAAACCATGAAAGATAGTAGACATACACCTTTGAAAAGTAGCAGGGGCATTACATAAACCAAAAGGCATACGCCTGTAAGCATAAGTACCAAAGGGACAAGTAAAAGTGGTCTTCTCTTGATCAGCAGTGTTAACATGAATTTGAGAGAAACCAGAATAATCATCGAGGTAACAAAAGTGGGTATTTTTGGATAACCTTTCAAGCATTTGGTCGATGAACGGCAGCGGGTAGTGATCCTTCCTGGTTGCCTTGTTCAGCTTCCTATAATCAATACACATTCTATATCCAATAATAATTCTCTGAGGTATTAGTTTATTCTTATCATTAGGAACCACAGTTGTACCTCCTTTCTTAGGAACACAATGTACCGGGCTTACCCACTTACTATCAGCTATAGGGTAGATAATACCTGCGGCTAGAAGCTTGAGAATCTCAGTTCTTACAACATCCATCATCTTCGGGTTCAACCTTCGTTGATGATCAACAACTGGTTTAGCATCGGGCTCAAGGTTGATAGTATGTTGACAGATAGATGGACTAATCCCCTTAAGGTCATCAAGGGTATAGCCAATTGCACCTCGGTGTTTACGAAGTACTTCCAATAGTCGCTCTTCTTCATATCCTGAAAGTTTAGAGTTGATAATAACAGGATATACTTTCTTTTCATCTAAATAAGCATACTTGAGCGTATCGGGAAGAGGTTTAAGGTCGAACACCGGGTCTTCTTTTGGTTTTGATAAAATTCCCAAAGGTTCAACCGGAAGGTTGTGCTTCAGGATAGCAGGTTGTCTCAAGAATATTTCATCTACTTCATTTCTTTCCTGCATATGCAAATCATTCTCGTGGTCCTCCATATATTGCTGCAAAGGATCATTAGGGGGAATAGCAATAGAAGCAATACTTTCAATAATTTTATCATCACTAGGTAAATCGGTACCACGAGGCTGCTTAGAGAACTTAGAAAAATTAAATTCATATGGCTCACCATTGAATTCAACAGAAACTTTACCTTTCTTGCAATCTATTATAGCTCCACAAGTTCTAAGAAAAGGTCTACCAAAAATAATAGGACAAAAATTGTCTCTCTCTGAACCAAGTACTAGAAAGTCGGTAGGGTATTTTACCTTTCCACATAGGACTTCAACGTCTCTCACGATTCCGATAGGAGAGATAGTTGTTCTGTTTGCAAGATGAATGGTAACATCAACTCCTTCAAGTTCACAAGGGGAAATCTCACCGATGATCTCTTCATAAAGTGAATAGGGGATAGCACTAGCACTCGATCCCAAATCGCATAGCCCATAATAATTGTGATCTCCTATTTTAACAGATACTACTGGAGTACCTGAAATTGGGCCTTTATTCTTGGCTGTGACAAGGTTACTGGAAACAGCACAAAAATTTACATTGGAATCCAAAACATCATTAGTAACAAGGTCTTTAACAAATGCAACTTGAGGATCGACCTTGATTTGGTCCTCAGGCTCATCAATTCTTCTCTCACTTTTATTTATTATGCCTATCACAAGAGAGTGCTCCCTTATCCTTGCGGGAAAAGGAGGCTTTTCATATATAACTGCAGGCAAAATAGGGTCAGCAACATGAATATCAATAGGTAGCTCTTTGAAAGGTTCATGATGCTGGTCTCTCTTCTTTTAAAAAGAATCAACGTGAGAGGCAAAATCCTTACATAAATCAATCATTAGATGGGAATCAAGACCAATCTTAGAGCAAAAAGTATTGAAGTAATCAGTTTTCACATAGCTCTCAATATAATCATGCTCATAATTTATAGCGGGTTCAATACCTTTATCGATTTCCCAATCTTCGGTATTCCTCTGGATCCTTTCAATGAGATCCCACCTTTCTTCAACACTCTTCGTCTGAAATACACCACTAGAGGAGGCATCCAGCATCTCCTTATCCTGACGAGAAAGCCTGGCATAAAAATTTGTAAGTATAATTTCCTTGGGGAGCTCATGAATAGGACATTTGAGCATTAGGGACTTCAATCTCCCCCAAGCTTGAGCAATGCTTTCTCCGTCACGAGACCTAAAGTTATAGATATAGTTCCTGTCTCGATGAATTTCATGAAGAGGATAAAACTTGGTATAAAAGAGAGACATAAGCTCTTGCCAATCAAGCAAGTGTGAGTTATCGAGAAGCTTATACCAATCTGAATCTTTATCTATAAGCGATACGGAGAACAATTTCCTCATGACAAACTCCATTGATACACCTGCAAGCTTAAATAATGAACATAGTTGTGATAGATATAGCAAGTGTTCACCGGGATGTCTGTCTCCTGCATAACGATTAGCCAAAACATAATTGATAATACCAGCTGGTATTTTATAGGGCACAATTTCAGTAGGGGAAGGAGCAACCACCACAGGTGTGGGGCGTTTTCCCACAAGCAACGATCCAATAGCAAGGTTGTCCATAAGGACAAAGAGCAGCAACAGCAAAATAAAAACAGAAATATAAAAACTTCCTTACCAGTTTCACTTTACCAATAGCACTACACTCCCCGGCAACGGCGCCAGAAAACGGTACTTGATGACCCACAACCGTAAGGGATCTATTGCAGCGTTTTCGATAAGTAAGAGTGTCGAACCCAACGAGGAGCAGAAGGTATTGATAAGCAATTCTGAGCAAGGAATTACTGCAAGCACTGAAAGATAACTTTTTAGGGGTTTTCTTGATATAAGCAACAGGAAAGTAAAAGCGAGCAAAGTAAAAGGCACTGAAGAGTAACAAGTGGCCCAATCCTTTCTGAGCAAAGGAGAGGCCTAGCAACTGAACTTATAAAGGCTAAAGTGTTCTTGAGGACACACGGGAGAGGTAGTCATGTGCTTTCATCATATTCCGTATCGGTACTATGTGATGTGTTGATAAGTGTTGAGTGGGTGGATCTATGCTAGTACACTCTCTAGGCTAAGATGAGTGCACTCTTATGATTAAACACCTTGCAAGCATCCGCAAATACAAGATAGTATTTAAGGCAAAAGCCTAACCATAGCAATACGATCGATGATCCATTGTTCCCTTGTGCAAAAGCGTGCGAACTGGGGTTTAGGTTTCTGTCACTCCGGCAACCCACCGTAAGCATTCTTTGTACACAATGTATTCCCCTAGGTCCTTAATAAGGCGAAATGTTGAGTGTTCGACTCACAACACCACTAGGCAAATAACAACACAACTTAAGTATCAAACAACACATATTACTTCAACATCATATGACTACTAACAACAAGACTTTTCCCATGTCCTCAAGAACTAAAGTAACTACTCACAAGACATAAAAGAGATCATGATCAGTGGAGATAAATGGATGATAAACAATCTGGACATAATGATATTTCTCCAACAAAACTCAATAGCATTCATCACAAAGTAGTAATCAACACCGATGGAGTAGAGAGGATAGATAGTACGGATTACAACACAAGTTGCAATGGTGAGATGAGATTGGATGAAGATGGAGATGGTGCTGATGTTGGGGATGATGTTGATGATGATCTCGATGATGCCCGTGACGATGGTGATGACGATGGCGATGATCTCCCCTTCCGGGAGGTGATCTCCCCGGCGGCGGAACTTCATAAAAACTCCTCTTTTTAGGGTTTTCGGATGACGAGGAGTATATAGGCAAAAGGGGGCAGCCGGAAGTGGGCCAGGGGCTCCAGGCGCCCCCCCGGCGCGGCCAGGGAGGGGGCCGCGCCAGGTGGCCGCCTGGGCGCCCTGTGGCCCCCCTCTGGTTGCCCTTTTGCGTGCCTTCATGATCCGTCTGGAAAATACCCTCTGTCGATTTTCAGGTAATTTGGAGGTATTCTTCTTCAGCAACTCAGCGTCCACTTTTTACCGCTGAATCCTGCGTCTGCTGCTTCGGCACCGGAAAGTTGCAAACTGTGTAAAATAGGCCAAAACAACATAAGAGCATCATCGTAATGTGAAATATATCAATGAATAAGGATGAATTACGATATAAAATAGTGATGCATTTTGGACGTATCAACTAGCGAGGATGCATGGCATTGAGAAGTCAATTCACACCAAGTTGGATGCCAAATTCGCTGAAGTGCTTGTGCGTCTACCTCCACCTGCTGCACCATTGCAACAACAACAACAACCACCTTCACGTCGCAAAACCGCCCTCCGCAAAGCGAGCCATGTCGCTCTTTAGCCTGGCCAAACTATTGGTGCTGCTGTTGTTACTTCTGTGGCTCCTGCTGCTGCCGAGGAGGAGGACGATTACGCGGGGGATTACGAGGATGAGGTTGATCAAAATCAGAACTACGTGCAACAACCAGCACCACAAACACCAGGTCGTCCACATGCAAATAATCGCAATGGTAGGGCTGCACCACACCCTCAGGTACACGACCATGACCATCTCCCTAAACTAAAATTGAATATTCCACCATTTGAGGGTAGATATGTTCCTGATATATATCTTACTTGGGAGTTAGAATCCGAACAACGTTTTACATGTTTAAAATATCCCGAGGAGAGACGTGTTGCTGCTGCTCTTTGTTCTTTCACTAGTTTTGCTTGTGTGTGGTGGTCTGAATATTGTAGATTATATCCGAATAATATTCCAACTACTTTGGCTGCTTTGAAAACTGCTATGCGTACTCGTTGGGTTCCACCATATTATCAACGCGAATTACTTCAGAAATTGTAGCGTTTAAGACAAGGAAAAAATTCTGTAGAGGAATATTATCAGTAATTACAAACTGGCCTGATTAGATGTGGTATTGTTGAGGATAATGAGGCAATACTTGAACGTTTTATGGGTGGCTAAATAGAGAGATTCAGACAATTCTAGAGTATAAGGAGTATAATAATATCACTCGTTTATTTCATCTTGCTTCCAAAGCTGAACGTGAAGTGCAGGATCGACAGGCCTTGGCACGAACTAATTTTTCTGCAGGTCGACCTTCATCATGGACACCGCATGCATCATCTACGTCGACACGCCCGGCTGTACCATCGCCTACTTCATCCGTCACTTCTAGCCATGATAAAAGCAAACATGCACCACCACCATCAACCAGGAGTACACCTTTCGGTCCTGCGCAGAGCTCTTCTTCATCCATGGCATCCAATGGGCCAGTCACTACGCGAGCAAATGTCCATCGCAGCGTGTCATGATTGCTACTGAGGATGTTGGTTATGAGTCCGCTAGTGACTATGATGAGGAGATTTAGGCTCTTATTACACGTGAAGAACATGGTGGAGATGATTCTGAAAATGAGACACAATGCGTGGCTCCTGAAGACGCTGAGAGGTATGAATGTTTAGTTGCTCAACGTGTTTTGAGTGTGCAGGTCAAACAAGCGGAGCAAAATCAGAGGCATAATTTGTTCCATACAAAGGGAGTTGTGAAGGAACGTTCTGTTCGCGTCATCATAGATGGAGGGAGCTGCATCAACATGGCTAGCATGGAGATGGTGGAGAAGTTATCTCTCACCACAAGACCACATCCACATCCTTACTACATCCAATGGTTCAACAACAGCGGCAAGGTTAAGGTAACACATACTGTTCGTGTGCATTTTAGTATCTCCACATATGCTGATTATGTTGATTGTGATGTGGTACCCATGCAAGTATATTCCTTATTACTTGGTAGACCATGGCAATTTGATAAAAATTATGTACACCATGGTAGAAACAATCAGTATACTCTTGTTCATAAGGATAAACATATTACTTTGCTTCATATGTCTCCTGATTTCATTTTGAAAGATGATAATAATAGAGCTAATAAAGCAAAGCAGGAGCAAAATAAGAGTGAAAATCAGATTGTGGAAAAAGAATTTGAGCAACAAATGAAGCCTAATAACACACCATCATCTCATGTTGCATCTGAAATTAAATTAAAAAGTGGATGTTTACTTGCCACCAAATCTGATATTGATGATCTAGATTTAAGAAAATCTGTTTGCTATGCTTTTGCGTGCAAAGAGGCATTATTTTCATTCGAGGATGTGCCTTCCTCTTTGCCTCCTATTGTCACTAGCATTTTACAGGAGTTCGCGGACGTCTTTCCGCAAGATGTGCCACCGGGATTACCACCTATTCGAGGGATTGAGCATCAGATTGACTTAATTCCCGGTGCATCGCTACCCAACCGCGCACCATACCGTACCAATCCAGAGGAGACGAAGGAGATTATGCGTCAAGTACAGGAGCTACTCGACAAAGGTTATATAGGTGAATCCCTTAGTCCTTGTGTTGTTCCTATTATTCTAGTGCCGAAAAAGGATGGTACATCGCGTATGTGTGTTGATTGTAGAGGCATTAATAAGATTACTATTCGTTATCGTCATACTATTCCTAGGCTAGATGATATGCTTGATGAATTGAGTGACTCTACAAAATTCGCCAAAGTTGATTTGCGTAGTGGATACCATCAAATTCGTATGAAATTGCGGGATTAATGGAAAACAGCATTTAAAACTAAGTTTGGATTATATGAGTGGTTAGTCATGCCTTTTGGGTTAACTAATGCACCTCGAACTTTCATGAGATTAATGAATGAAGTTTTACGTGCTTTCATTGGATGATTTGTGGTAGTATACTTTGATGATATATTGATTTATAGCAGATCTTTGGAGGAACATTTGGAACAATTACGTGCTATTTTTATTGCTCTACGTGATGCACATTTGTTTGGTAACCTTGGAAAGTGCACCTTATGCACCGACCGAGTATCTTTTCTTGGCTATGTTGTTACTCCACAGGGAATTGAGGTTGATAAAGCCAAGATTGAAGCTATTGAGAGTTGGCCGCAGCCCAAAACGGTCACACACGTGAGGAGTTTCCTTGGCCTCGCTGGATTCTATCGGCGTTTTGTGAGAGATTTCAGCACCATTGCTGCACCTCTCAATGAGCTTACAAAGAAGGATGTGCCTTTTGTTTGGGATACTGCACATGAAGAAGCATCCACGGTATTGAAAGATAAGTTAACACATGCTCCTTTATTCCAACTTCTTGATTTTAATAAGACTTTTGAGCTTGAATGTGATGCTAGTGCAATTGGGTTAGGAGGTGTGTTATTACAAGATGGTAAACCTGTTGCGTAGTTTTCGGAAAAATTGAGTGGGCCTAGTCTGAATTATTCTAGTTATGATAAGGAATTATATGCTCTTGTTCAGACTTTGGAAACATGGCAACATTATTTACTGCCCAAAGAATTTGTTATACATTCTGATCATGAATCTTTGAAGCACATTAAAAGTCAAGCAAAACTGAAACTTATACATGCTAAATGGTTGAATTCATATAGACTTTCCCTTATGTTATTAAACACAAGAAGGGAAAAGAAAATGTTATTGCTGATGCATTGTCTCGTCGTTATACTATGCTTTCACAACTTGACTTTAAAATATTTGGTTTGGAGACCATCAAAGATCAATATGTGCATGATGCTGAATTTAAAGATGTATTGTAGAATTGTAAAGAAGGGAGAACATGGAACAAGTTCGTCGTTAATGATGGATTTGTGTTTCGTGCTAACAAGCTATGCATTCCAACTAGCTCTGTTCGTCTTTTGTTGTTGCAGGAGGCGCACGGAGGAGGATTAATGGGACACTTTTGCGTGAAGAAAACGGAGGATGTACTTGCTACACATTTCTTTTGGCCAAAGATGAGACGGAATGTTGAGTGTTTTGTTGCTCGCTGCACTACATGTCAAAAAGCTAAGTCACGACTCAATCCTCATGGTTTATATATGCCTTTGCCTGTCCCTAGTGTTCCTTGGGAAGATATATCTATGGACTTTGTTTTGGGTTTGCCTCGAACAAAGAAGTGGAGGGATAGCATTTTTGTTGTCGTGGATAGGTTCTCGAAGATGGCACACTTTATACCATGTCATAAAAGCGATGATGCTGCTAATGTTGCTGGTTTGTTCTTTCGTGAAATTATTTGCTTGCATGGTGCGCCAAATACTATTATTTCATATCGTGATACTAAATTTCTTAGCCACTTTTGGAGGTGTTTATGGGCTAAGTTGGGGACAAAACTGCTTTTTAGTCTTACTTGTCACCCCCAAACTGATGGACAAACTGAAGTAGTCAATAGAACTTTGTCTACTATGCTTAGGGCTCTTTTGAAGAATATCAAGAAAATGAGGGAAGAATGCTTGCCTCATATTGAATTTGCTTATAATCGTTCGTTGCATTCTACTACTAAGATGTGCCCTTTCGAAATTGTCTGCGGTTTCCTACCTCGTGCACCTATTGATTTGTTGCTTCTTCCATCTTCGAAGAAGGTTAATTTTGATGCTAAACAACGTGTTGAATTGATCTTAAAAATGCATAAGTTAACTAAGGACAATATTGAGCGCATGAATGCTAAATATAAACTTGTTGGAGATAAGGGTAGAAAACGTGTTGTCTTTGCACCTGGAGATCTTGTTTGGTTACATTTGCGTAAGGATAGGTTTCCTCATTTGCACAAGTCAAAGCTAATGCCACGTGCTGATGGTCCTTTCAAGGTGTTAGAGAAAATAAATGATAATGCGTATAAACTTGAGTTGCTTGTAGATTTTGGGGTTAGTCCCACATTTAACATTGCAGATTTGAAGCCTTACTTGGGTGAGGAAGATGAGCTTCCGTCGAGGACGACTTCAATTCAAGAAGGGGAGGATGATGAGGACATCACTAACAAGGTTACACCCACAGCCCCAACTGACACATATACAGGACCAATTACTAGCGCTCGCGCACGCCAATTAAATTACCAGGTACTTTCGTTTCTTGGTAATGATTCTAATTTTCATGAGAATATGATGGTGCCTAAATTGTATACATTTGTCTTGCTTACAAATGAAGGGCCTAGCTTGGACAAGAAGGATGCACATTGGAGCAAGATCAAGCATGGAGATGATGGCATGTGCAAGGGGAACAAGAACGGAGTTACAAGTGATGATTTCAGGACTTTGAAGCTACCATAATGAGTGCATGAAGCCTTGGGCGAAATATACAAGATGCCACTTCATAAATTTCATCCAGAGGCTATTTTAGGTGCTGCGTCACCTTATTCTTGGACCAGGCCCATGTAATTTCGAAATACTTGAGTATAGGTTGTTTTTAGAGTTCGTATGTGTGGGGAAATAAGAGTTAGGGTTGGTTTCGGACCCCTCCTCTAAGGGCCACGAAATTCCCCCCTCTTCCCCCATATATACAGCCCTTAGGGCGTCGTTTATACTTTGGGTTTTGTTAAGATTAAAGTTCGCCATAGCTGAAACTTCGCGTACTTCGTTTGTGTTCAACGACCAGACAAAGACGTCACAGAACCCCACCTTGATCAATAAAGCTTTCCTCTTATATTCGCAATATCCATATTGCAATCTTCGTTTCTTGCTTGTTATTCGTTTGCTTGCAGGAAATAGACCCCCGTGGTCAGGTTGATCGTGCTCCGGCGTGGTCAATAACCTCTCAGAGTTGGTTTAGCGATTGCTAAGGCGCGACGTCCTCGCACGTTCGTAATCGGATTATCAAAGTCTACTCCACCGAAAACGATAGCCACCATCTCATCGAAAGACGGGACACCTTTGCCTCTATCAGTGCTGCTGTTGATACTTCTGTGGCTCCTGCTGCTGCTGAGGAGGAGGACGATTACGCGGGGGATTAGGAGGATGAGGTTGATCAAAATCAGAACTACGTGCAACAACCAGCACCACAACCACCAGGTCATCCACATGCAAATAATCGCAATGGTAGGGTTGTACCACACCCTCAGGTACACGATCATGACCATCTCCCTGAACTAAAATTGAATATTCCACCATTTGAGGGTCGATATGTTCCTGATATATATCTTACTTGGGAGTTAGAATCCGAACAATGTTTTACATGTTTAATATATCCCGAGGAGAGAAGTGTTGCTGCTGCTCTTTGTGCTTTCACTAGTTTTGCTTGTGTGTGATGGTCAGAATATTGTAGATTATATCCGGATAATATTCCAACTACTTGGGCTGCTTTGAAAACTGCTATGCGTACTCATTGGGTTCCACCATATTATCAACACGAATTACTTCAGAAATTACAGCGTTTAAGGCAAGGAAACAATTCTGTAGAGGAATATTATCAGGAATTACAAACTGGCCTGATTAGATGTGGTATTGTTGAGGATAATGAGGCTATGCTTCCACGTTTTAAGGGTGGCTTAAATAGAGAGATTCCGACAATTCTAGAGTATAAGGAGTATAATAATATCACTCGTTTATTCCATCTTGCTTCCAAAGTTGAACGTGAAGTGCAGGATCGACAGGCCTTGGCACGAACTAATTTTTCTGTAGGTCGACCTTCATCATGGACACCGGGTGCATCATCTACGTCGACACGTCTGGCTGCACCACCGCCTACTTCATCCGTCACTTCTAGCCGTAATAAAAGCAAACAGGCACCACCACCATCAACCAGGAGTACACCTTCCGGTCCTGCGCAGAGCTGTTCTTCATCCATGGCATCGAATGGGCCAACACATGATGTTATATGTCGTCGTTGCACTGGTCGTGTTCACTACGCGAGCAATTGCCCATCGCAGCGTGTCATGATTGCTACTGAGGATGGTGATTATGAGTCCCCTAGTGACTATGATGAGGAGATTTTGGCTCTTATTACATGTGAAGAACATGGTGGAGATGATTCTGAAAATGAGACGCAATACATGGCTCCTAGAGACGCTGACAGGTATGAATGTTTAGTTTCTCAACGTGTTTTGAGTGTGCAGGTCAAACAGGCGGAGCAAAATCAGAGGCATAATTTCTTCCATACAAAGGGAGTTGTGAAGGAACATTCTTTTCGCGTCATCATAGATGGAGGGAGCTGCAAAAACTTGGCTAGCTTGGAGATGGTGGAGAAGTTATCTCTCACCACAAGACCACATCCACATCCTTACTACATCCAATGGTTCAACAACAGCGACAAGGTAAAGGTAACACGTATTGTTCGTGTGCATTTTAGTATCTCCACATATGCTGATTATGTTGATTGTGATGTGGTACCCATGCAAGCATGTTCCTTAATACTTGGTAGACCATGGCAATTTGATAAAACTTATGTACACCATGGTAAAAACAATCAGTATACTCTTGTTCATAAAGATAAATGTATTATTTTGCTTCCTATGTCTTTTGATTCCATTTTGAAAGATGATATTAATAGAGCAAATAAAGCAAAACAGGAGCAAAATAATAGATAAAATCAGATTGTGGCAAAAGAATTTGAGCAACAAATGAAGCCCAATAACACACTATCATCTCATGTTGCATCTGAAATTAAATTAAAAACTGGATGTTTACTTGCCACCAAATCTGATATTGATGATCTAGATTTTAGAAAATTTGTTTGCTATGCTTTTGTGTGCAAGGAGGCATTATTTTCATTCGAGGACGTCCCTTCCTCTTTGCCTCCTGCTGTCACTAGCATTTTGCAGGAGTTCGCGGACGTCTTTCCACAAGACGTGCCACCGGGATTACCACCTATTCGAGGGATTGAGCATCAGATTGACTTAATTCCCGGTGCATCGCTACCCAACCGCGCACCATACCATACCAATCTAGAGGAGATGAAGGAGATTATGCGTCAAGTACATGAACTACTCAACAAAGGTTATATACGTGAATCCCTTAGTCCTTGTGTTGTTCCTATTTTTCTAGTGCTAAAAACGGATGGTACATCACGTATGTGTGTTGATTGTAGAGGCATTAATAATATTACTATTCGTTATCATCATCCTATTCCTAGGCTAGATGATATGCTCGATGAATTGAGTGGCTCTACAATATTCTCCAAAGTTATTTTGTGTAGTGGATACCATCAAATTCGTATGAAATTGGGAGATGAATGGAAAACAACATTTAAAACTAAGTTTGGATTATATGAGTGGTTAGTCATGCCTTTTGGGTTAACTAATGCACCTAGTACATTCATGAGATTAATGAATGAAGTTTTACGTGCTTTCATTGGATGATTTGTGGTAGTATACTTTGATGATATATTGATTTATAGCAGATCTTTGGAGGAACATTTGGAACATTTACGTGATGTTTTTATTGCTCTACATGATGCATTTTTCTTTGGTAACCTTGGAAAGTGCACCTTTCGCACCGACCGAGTATCTTTTCTTGGCTATGCTGTTATCCACAGGGAATTGAGGTTGATAAAGCCAAGATTGAAGCTATTGAGAGTTGGCCGTAGCCCAAAACGGTCACACACGTGAGGAGTTTCCTTGGCCTCTCTGGATTCTATAGGCGTTTTGTGAGAGATTTCAGCACCATTGTTGCACCTCTCAATGAGGTTACAAAGAAGGATGTGCCTTTTGTTTGGGGTACTGCACTGGAAGAAGCATTCACGGTATTGAAAGATAAGTTGGCACATGCTCCTTTACTCCAACTTCCTGATTTTAATAAGACTTTTGAGCTTGAATGTGATGCTAGTGGAATTGGGTTAGGAGGTGTGTTATTACAAGATGGTAAACTTGTTGCATACTTTTCTGAAAAACTGAGTGGGCCTAGTCTGAATTATTCTACTTATGATAAGGAATTATATGCTCTTGTTCGGACTTTGGAAACATGGCAACATTATTTATGGCCCAAGGTATTTGTTATACATTCTGATCATGAATCTTTGAAGCACATTAAAAGTCAAGAAAAACTGAACCGTAGACATACTAAAAGGGTTGAATTCATAGAGACTTTCCCTTATTTTATTAAACATATGAAGGGAAAAGAAAATGCTATTGCTGATGTATTGTCTCGTCGTTATACTATGCTTTCACAACTTGACTTTAAAATATTTGGTTTGGAGACCACCAAAGATCAATATGTGCATGATGCTTAATTTAAAGATGTATTGCAGAATTGTAAAGAAGGGAGAACATGGAACAAGTTCGTCGTTAATGATGGATTTGTGTTTCATGCTAACAAGTCACGACTCAGTCCTCATGGTTTATATATGCCTTTGCCTGTCCCTTGTGTTCCTTGGGAAGATATATCTATGGAATTTGTTCTGGGTTTACCTCGAACAAAGAAGGGGAGGGATAGCATATTTGTTGTCATGGATAGGTTCTCGAAGATGGCACACTTTATACCATGTCATAAAAGCGATGATGCTGCTAATGCTGCTAATTTGTTCTTTCGTGAAATTATTCGCTTGCATGGTCTGCCAAATACTATTGTTTCAGATCGTGATACTAAATTTCTTAGCCACTTTTGGAGATGTTTATGGGCTAAGTTGGGGACTAAACTGCTTTTTAGTACTACTTGTCACCCCAAACTGATGGACAAACTGAAGTAGTCAATAGAAGTTTGTCTACTATGCTTAGGGCTATTTTGAAGAATAACAAGAAAATGTGGGAAGAATGCTTGCCTCATATTGAATTTGCTTATAATCATTCATTGCATTCTACTACTAAGATGTGCCCTTTTGAAATTGTCTATGGTTTCCTACCTCGTGCACCTATTGATTTGTTGCCTCTTTCATCTTCGGAGAAGGTTAATTTTGATGCTAAACAACGTGCTGAATTGATTTTAAAAATGCATGAGTTAACTAAGGAAATTATTGAGCGCATGAATGCTAAATATAAACTTGTTGGAGATAAGGGTAGAAAACGTGTTGTCTTTGTACCTGGAGATCTTCCTTGGTTACATTTTCGTAAGGATAGGTTTCCTAATTTGTGCAAGTCAAAGCTAATGGCACGTGCTGATGGTCCTTTCAAGGTGTTAGAGAAAATAAATGATAATGCGTATAAACTTGAGTTGCCTGCAGATTTTGGGGTTAGTCCCACATTTAACATTGCAGATTTGAAACCTTACTTGGGTGAGGAAGATGAGCTTCCGTCGAGGACGACTTCAATTCAAGAAGGGGAGGATGATGAGGACATCACAAACAAGGTTACACCCACAGCCCTAACTGACACATATACAAGACCAATTACTAGCGCTCACGCACGCCAATTAAATTACCAGGTACTTTCATTTCTGGGTAATGATTATAATGTTCATGAGAATATGATGCTGCCTAAATTGGATACATTTGTCTTGCTTACAAATGAAGGGCCTTGCTTGGACAAGAAGGATGAACATTGGAGCAAGATCAAGCATGGAGATGATAGCATGCGCAAGGGGAACAAGAACGGAGTTAAAAGTGATGATTTCAGGACTTTGAAGCCACCATAATGAGTGCGTGAAGCCTTGGACGAAATATACAAGATGCCACTTCATAAATTTCGTCCAGAGGCTATTATAGGTGCTGCGTCACCTCATTATTGGGCCAGGCCCATGTAATTTCGAAATACTTGAGTATAGGCAGTTTTTAGAGTCCGTATATGTGGGGAAACAAGAGGTAGGGTTGGTTTCGGACCCCTCCTCCAAGGGCGACGAAATTCTCCCCTCTTCCCCCATATATGCAGCCCTCAGGGTGTCGTTTAGACTTGGGGTTTTGTTTAGATTAAAGTTCGCCATAGCTGCAACTTCGCGTCCTTCGTTTGTGTTCAACAACTAGACAAACACGTCATAGAACCCCACTTGATCAATAAAGCTTTCCTATTGAATTTGCAGTATCCAGATTGCAATCTCAGTTTCTTGCTTGTTCTTCGTTTGCCTGCAGGAAACAGACCTTCGTGGTCAGGTTGATCGTGCTCCGGCATGGAAACCCTCGGAGTTGGTTTAGCGATTGCTAAGGTGCGACGTCCTCGTACGTTCGTAGTCGGATCGTCATAGTCGACTTCCTCCAAAACGATAGCCACCACCTCATCGAACGGGACACCTCTGCCTTCATCACATGCTTCCTTTACATGATTTGCGCAATTCATCTACTATGCCATGCCATGATCGCATTGTTCCGGATATGAATTGTTTTGGATGCTATCAATATTCTCCATGTGATGTTTCCATTAATGCTAATGAGGAGACCCACATAGTTTCCTCATACATACTAGGATATCTTGATGCATGCCATACCTTGCATGATTACCCTGATTGTGTGCACCATATGCATTCCATGAATCACAATCATATTTCTCGTGATGCATTACACAACTTGAGTCTCCATTATATTATACATAACAACAAACTTCTCATGATGGATGACATGTTTCTATATCACGCATATCATTTATTTGAGCATTGGATATTATGTGCTAACCAACACATACACGTGCGCATCATGATGGATGATGTGTACATATACCATGCACACACAATTTTTCCTTTGTCTTTGTTTTGTGTAGGTACTCATGAACATTTGTCAACCTCACAATCCCATGAGTTGACAAAACGAGCTCTTGAGAGCAATGACGATTTGGGATCCCGTGGATTGTCCCTACCACCATTCTCTTCGCGCAACCACTACGTGCATCTCTTTTACTTGGCTCTCACACAGCTATGGGTTATTTACCACTTGTCACCTTATTCCCATACTATCGTCTTCACTTTGCATGTTATACCTCTTGCTATGACCTTGCCATGCAATTGTGACCCTTGCTTGCCTTTACACATGATTCACCATTATGCTACGTCTATGTGTATTTGCATGCTTGGTGGAGATACTTGTAGCTATTGCCAAGATTTCTTTGTGCCCCATGATATTATTGATTCTTGTGTTGGGAGAGTCATGATGTTCCATTGCTATTTACATAGGACTTCTTGCCACTACAATGATGAGACTTTGCTCATATCTTGTTTTCATGCTTGTGCTATGCCATTTGCATTATTCATGACTACAATTTGCACACATGACATGCTTGCCATGATTACCTCTACTCTGTTGCATCTTCACACTACTAGCTTGTTTGACTTGTTCACCATGATTGCTTGCTATGTTGCATCACCCATGTTCCACTCTTACTTGCTTTCTTGGGTTGATGACATATATGTTCATGCCACTCACATGATATATCTTGATCATTGTCACTTGTCTCCATTAGTTGCATCTCTCATATTCCCTTTTATTGAGTGCAACCATGCTATGCCTATTGATATTGGAGAATTGGACACCTTACTTGTGATGCATGCTTGCTTGTTTGGGCCTAATGCCTTTGGTTGTTATCGCATCATATGCTTACATACCATGCCACATTCCCTTGTACTTTCTTATGATAAGAATGATGCAAGCACTTGTTGGGTATTTTCCCGCACGAATGCTTGGTTTTGCATTATGGCTAACCTCATTTGTTTTTCCGAGTGTTTGTCATGTTCTTTCATTTTGAAGGATTCACAAGGCGGTACCATCATGAGGCATCTAGGGCATGTGAAGGCATACACGTTGCGCGACACCAACACCTTCGAGAACATACATAAGGTGAATTCCTTCTTTGTGAGCCATCCTCACATATGCATATTGGATGGGCCATACTTTCATTGTTGTTTCCTTCTTGTTGTCTACATGATACATCTACGGGATGGAGGACCGACATTAAAGATGGACCCTATGGATACAACACCGGTCTACCACTCTTGCCACGACATTGAGCAATGGTACAACACTACTCATAACAAATTTGCATCTTATGCATGGATTGACTCACATTACGATTGCCTTGTTGCATCGTGTATTCCCATGTCATCCATGATATATGAGCTTGTGCATTTCCTTAGCAAATTTGTTGTGATCTTCCTTGATGGCATATTCATACATATTGATCACATTGCCAAACATCAATTGCATGATCACATAGTCCTTTTGAGCACCCATTGCCATGTTCACGCTCTTGATAAACCATCACACTATGACATCATTTTGCACAATGGTAGAAATTGTAGCTTTGTGCACCATGCCAATTACCCTACCTTTGTGTGCACAACAAATGAATTCGCTCACATGCATGCTTTACATGTCATTGTACATCTTTTAGATAAGCATCTTGTGCCTTGCCATGCCCAAACCTCTCACACGGACCCATTCTTACATGATAGACACTTGTGCGCTAACCATTGTATTTCCGAGTGTCGTTTGTGTTTGCTCTTCTTGCATGTATACCACTCCGGCGACACCTTGGACTACTTGTATTACGCCAAGTTTTCATCTCGGTCCAACTACAAGTCCGTCCACGACAATCGTTTCCATGGTGATGAGCTTTTCGATCCGAGGTCGGATCTTTCCCAAGGGGGGAGATGATGTGGAGCATCCCGTGACCATCCTCATGTCCACTTCGAGACATAAGACGAGACCCCAAGTACCCGCCATTGGACACAAGGTTGACTCGCTCCTCTCCAAACCTTCACTTTCTACATGTGAGACGTGGCTACTACCTCAAATATATGTGCTATGCATGACCAGGAACCAATAGGGAGGCCATGGAACAGCAAGGAGCATTGGACAAGATGGCGAGGACAAGTTCGAGGATCAAATGGAGAAGATGCTGGAAAAGCTACAGGCTCCGGACGTCCGGCCTCTACCGGACGACCGGTCACTCCCAGGCACCGGACGACCGACAAGTACCGGACGACCGGCGACTCCTAGGTGACCGGACGACCGGAGGCCACCGGACGTCCGTGACTTCGACTACAGAACGTAAATAGCGAAAATCCAAGAGTTACCGGACGTCCGGTCCCTCCCGTGCCACCAGACGTCCGCTACATGCTGTCTGCGCAAAGTTATTGGGCCAGAGGCCCATGTATCCCTCTCCCACTTACCCCTTCGTGACCCTAGACTATATATACTCCTCCACCTCCTCCTAGTGAGGGTTAGCTTAGGTTTAGCTCATTTGAGACAGAGCTTTGCTCATTTATTAGTGGTTCATCTCCTCGTGGGTGACTGCGGCCCCTCTACGGAGAAGATCCACTCGGATTCAAGACCTCCTCACGGAGAAGATCCTACGGTATACCCTCAAGACCTCCTCACGGAGAAGAACCGGTTACCCTTTGCATCGTCCCTTATTGATCATGGATCTTGTATCTCTTTGTGTTTCGAGGATCTAGCATATGTGTGACTTGTTCTTGTTGGTTTGAGTGATTCTCTCGTGTTTCCCCTTGTGTTTCTCCCCGTGTTCTTCGTGTTCTTCATCGGACCCCCTCCATTTCGTGAAAGATCGGCCATCTAGGGTTCCACACTACATCACTAGTGGTAACGGCATAGGAGGCGTGCTAATGCAAGAAAAACGCCCAATTGCGTATTTTAGCGACAAACTTTCCGGAGCGCAACTTAACTAACCCATTAATGCTAAAGAGCTCTATGCCTTGGTGAGAGTTTTGCGTGTTTGGGAACACTATCTTCGCCCTCATGAATTTATTCTTCACACGGACCATGAGACGCTCAAGTATCTCAAGGGTCAAACTAAGTTGAACAAGCATCATGCTAAGTGGAGTGAGTTCATAGAGTCTTTTCATTACGTCATCAAATACATCAAAGGTAAAGAGAATGTTGTGGCGGATGCACTTTCCCGCAAATGCATGCTTGTTACCCAACTCGAGTTGCATGTTATGGGCTTTGCGCACATAAAAGATTTGAATGAGCATGATCCTTTCTTTGCAAATGCTTATACTAAGTGTTTGAGTCACACTTCTTGGGAACGATTATACATAAAGGATGTATATCTTACGAGAGCTAACAAACTTTGCATTCCTGAGTTTCGCTTCGTTTGCTCCTTTTGCAGGAATCTCATGGAGGAGGACTCATGGGACACTTTGGGCGCGAAAAGACATTTTCTACGCTCTCCAAGAACTAATTTTGGCCCGAGATGTTCCGTGACGTCTCACGCCTCACCAACCAATGCTCTACATGTCGCAAAGCTAAGTTAAAAGCTCAATCTCATGGTATTTACATGCCACTTACTATTCCATACCATCCATGGGAAGATATAAGCATGGACTTTATACTTGGATTGCCTAGGACTCAAAATGGAAAGGATTCCATGTTTGTTGTCGTGGATAGATTTTCTAAAATGGCTCATTTCATTCCTTGTAACAAGATCGACGATGCTTCACATGTGGCAAATCTCTTTTGTAGGGAAATCATTCGTCTACATGGAGTGCCCAAGACTATCGTGTCCGATCGGGACGTCTAGTTCTTGAGCTACTTTTGGAAGACTCTATGCGCCAAACTCGGCATCAAGCTCCTCTTATCTTCGGCTTATCATCCACAAACCGACGGCCAAACGGAAGTAACGAACCACACACTTTCGACGCTTAGAACATCAAGGAATGGGAGAAATGCTTGCCCATCTCCGAGTACGCCTACAACCGCGCAAGACATTCGACTACCGGCAAGTCCCCCTTCGAGGTCGTCTACGGCTTCAACCCGTTGTCCCCATTGGACATCCTACCTCTACCTCTGCAAGAGTGCATCAACATGGACACAAGTGTACGAGCAAGCTATCTCAAGAAGGTGCATGAAGATACAAGGACAACGATCAAGCGACAAGTACATCGCCTCGCCACCAAGCTCAACGTCAACAAGACACCAAGGGTGTTCCAACCGGGAGATCTCGTATGGCTTCATCCTCGCAAGGACCGTTTCCCCAACGAGCGCAAATCCAAACTACTTCCTCGAGCCGACGGACCCTTCAAGGTGCTAGCACGCTACAATAACAATGCCTACAAGATCGACATTCCACACGACAAGTACAACGTGAGCGATAGTCAAGAATCTCTCTCCTTTCCATGGTGATGAAGATTTCAGAGGTCGGATCTTTCCCAAGGGAGGGGAGATGATGCGGAGCCTCCCAAGGTCATCCCCATGGACCTACCATTGCCTCACCAAGTGCCCAAGGACCAATGACACGTGGCCGTGCTAGAGCTCTCGAGACCGAGGTGACATCTCTCCTAGTCCAACTTCCATATGAATCATGTGAAACATGGCTACTACCTCAGGCGGATGTGTTTTGTGTGCTCAGGTGTCAAGAAGACCTCATCAGAAAGGCCCATGAAGATGGACAAGTCACCAAGTTCTCAGATGAAGCAATGCATCGAGTGAAGCTGGAGAAGGTCCCAGACCCTGGACATCCGACACCCTGGCCCGGACATTCGGCCCCTAGAATAGCATCTATAGAAGAGCCCGCGCAGCCGACGCTACTGGGCCCGGACATTCAGCCAGGCCCCGGACATCCGGCCTCGAGCCCGGAAATCCGGCGCCACGCCACAGAAGCACACCGAGGCTTGGCCCCGCTAGCCCGCACATCCGGCGAAATGCCCGGACATCCGGCGCCTCTCCAACACCCGGACATCCGACCCGACCGCCGGACATCCGGCCCTACCTGCGCGCAACCACTTGGGTTTCGACCCGTGTATCCATTTCCTGTTCCCTAGATTATAAGTACTCCTTCCCCTCCTCTTTTCCAGGGTTAGCATTGTGATAGCTCAAACCCTAGAGCTTTGCTCATCCATTAGTGGTTCATCTCCTTGAGAGTGACTGTGGCCCCTCTTTGGAGAAGATCCACATGGATTCAAGACCTCCACTACGGAGAAGATCCTACGGGATACTCTCAAGACCTCCTTTCGGAGAAGACTACCTTGTATCGTCCATTGTTGACCGTGGATCGTGTATCCCTTTATGTATCGTGGATCTAGCACTTGTGTGATAATCTTCATGTTGATTTGAGTGTTCCTCTTGTGTTTTCCCGTGTTCTCCCCTTTGTATTCTTCGTGTCCATCGTGGGTTTCTCTCCGCTTCGTGAGAGATCGGCGTAGATCGGGTTGACCCCGCATCATCCGTCTTCCTTCTTCGATTCCTCTTGTTCCTTAGTTTCTCCATGGTCGTTCTTGAGGTGCCTGAGTATGCATAGAGTTTTCGATGAGGGTAGTAGCCATGTCTCATGTGAATTGAAATGAAGTTGAGAGAGGAGTGAAGTCACCCCGGTCTCGAGAGCTCGTGCACGAGCATGTGTCATGGGTCCACTTGGCACTTGGTGAGACGATGGTAGGTCCATGGGGATGACCTTGGGATGCTCCGCATCAGCAAGCCATAGAAAATAAATGGATCTTTAAGAAGAAGAGTGACGCTGATGGTAATGTTACTGTCTAAAAAGCTCGACTTGTTGCGAAAAGGTTTTTGACAAGTTCAAGGAGTTGACTACGATGCGACCTTCTCACCCGTAGCGATGCTTAAGTCTGTCTGAATCATGTTAGCAATTGCCGCATTTTATGATTATGAAATCTGGCAAATGGATGTCAAAACTGCATTCCTTAATGGATGTCTCAAAGAAGAGTTGTATATGATGCAACCAAAAGGTTTTTTCGATCTGAAAGGAGCTAACAAAGTGTGCATGCTCCAGTGATCTATCTATGGACTGGTGCAAGCATCTCGGAGTTGGAATATATGGTTTGATGAGGTGATCAAAGCATATGGTTTTATACAGACTTTTCGAGAAGCCTCTATTTACAAGAAAGTGAGTGGGAGCACTACAACATTTCTGATAAGTATATGTGAATGACATATTGTTGATCGAAAATGATGTAGAATTTTCTGGAAAGCATAAAGGATTGTTTAAAATAAGTTTTTCAATAAAAGACCTCGGTGAAGCTGCTTACATATTGGGCACGAAGATCTATAGTGATAGATTAAGACGCTTGATAAGATTTCTATGAGTACATACCTTAATAAGATTTTGAAGGAGTTCAAAATGGATCAGTTAAAGAAGGAGTTCTTGCTTGAGTTGTAAGATATGAAGTTGAGTAAGACTCAAAACCCGACCACGGCAAAAGATAGAGAAAGAATGAAAGTCATTCCCTATGCCTCAACCATAGGTTCTGTAAAGTATGCCATGTTGTGTACCAAACTTGTTGTGTACCTTGCCATGAGTTTGGCAAGGATGTACAATAGTGATCCAGGAGTAGATCACTGGACAGCGGTCAAAATTATCCTTAGTTACTGGATGACTAAGGAAATGTTTCTCGATTATGGAGGTGATAAAGAGTTCGTCGTAAAGAGTTACGCCGATGCAAGCTTTGACACTAATCCAGACGACTCTAAGTATCAATCTGGATGCATATTGAAAGTGGGAGCAATTAGCTAGAGTATGATAGAGGCAAAGGTGTCCCGTCTTTTGATGAGATGGTGGCTATCATTTTTTGTGGAGTAGACTTTGACGATCAGACTATAAACATGCGTGGACATCGCGCCTTAGCAATCACTAAACCAACTCCGAGAGGTTATTAACCACACTGGAGCATGATCAACCTGACCACGAGGGTCTATTTCATGCAAGCAAATGAAGAACAAGCAAGAAACTAAGATTGCAATCTGGATATTGCGAATATAAGAGGAAAACTTTATTGATCAAGGTGGGGTTCTGTGACGTCTTTGTGTGGTCGTTAAACACAAACGAAGTACGCAAAGTTGCAGCTATGGAGAAGTTTAATCTAAACAAAACCCAAAGTCTAAACGATGCTCTAAGTGCTGTATATATGGAGAAAGAGAGGGAAATTTCGTGGCCCCTTGGAGAAGGGGTCCGAAACCAACCCTAACTCTATTTTCCCCACACATACGGACTCTAAAAACAGCCTATACATTACTATTTCGAAATTACATGGGCCTGGCCCAGTAATAAGGTGACGCAGCACCTATAATAGCCTCTGGACGAAATTTATGAAGTGGCATCTTGTATGTTTCGTCCAAGGCTTCACGCACTCATTATGGTGGCTTCAAAGTCCTGAAATCATCACTTGTAACTCCGTTCTTCTACCCTTGCGCATGCCATCATATCCATGCTTGATCATGCTCCAATGTTCATCCTTCTTATCCAAGCTAGACCCTTCATTTGTAAGCAAGACAAATCTATCCAATTTAGCCAGCATCATATTCTCATGAACATTAGAATCATTACCAAGAAACGTAAGTACCTGGTAATTTAATTGGCTTGCGCGAGCTCTAGTAATTGGTCATGTATATGTATCAGTTGGGGCTGTGGGTGTAACCTTGTTAGTGATGTCCTCATCATCCTCTCCTTCTTGAATTGAAGTCTTCCTCAACGGAAGCTCATCTTCCTCACTCAAGTAAGGCTTCAAATATGCAATGTTAAATGTGGGACTAACCCCAAAATCTGCAGGCAACTCAAGTTTATATGCATTATCATTTATTTTCTCTAACACCTTAAAAGGAGCATCAGCACATGGCATTAGCTTTGACTTGCGCAAATTAGGAAACCTATCCTTACTCAAATGTAACCAAACAAGATCTCCAGGTGCAAAGACAACATGTTTTCTACCCTTATCTCCAACAAGTTTAATGTAACCCGGAAATAGCACTATTGGTACCACTTCTTGCCGATTCTCACACCTACACAAGTAAAGCTTTGAGTGGAGCTTGGTTAGGATGGTGGCACAAAGTCAATGCAATTGTCAAAGAGACTCGATGATGTTGAAAATGATTCAGAATTTGCTCATACAACAAGTAGATCACAAGCAATGGGTAGCACAAGGAGCACACACACGGATAGATAAATGTGGTTGTGCAACCAAGGGTGAGCAAAAATGTGGAATCCACGGAAAATGCTCTTGTTGCACAACACTAGAGAGACGCTAATCGATTGCTTAATAGGCGGATACGCACTTGTGCACGACCTATAAGAGGCAAAACGTAGCGACTTCCTTTCACAAGTATGCTATGAGTGTATGATGCGCCGATCAATGAGCACAAGATGATGTATTGCCATGTCATATGATCTCTTTTAATGCAAGGCGTATGCTGCTATTGTTATTTTGCTTATAAACTTTTGATGGATCTTGTTGCTTAAAAGCTTGTGAGCTCTTTCTTTGGCCACTTATGCATGCTTCTCGTATCAAGGTAGCTATTGTGTATGGGGAACACTCTTGTCTCACACGGAGATATGATGATGTAGTATGCAATATCTATGACTATCACTAATGTGTACAAGTGTGGTGGCCCAGCAATGCTCAAAGGCTAGTCTCGATGGGAAAGCTACGCAAAAATGGTCTATAGGGTGACAATGCAATTTCAAGGTAGGATGAACAAGGTGTCGTCGATGTTACCGTCCTTGCCGAGGATGAGCGATGGTGTCGTCGAAGTCGTTCCGCTCCGAGGTATAGCCTAAACATCCAAGGAAACGATGAAACCACAACTCAAGTATCCAAGGCAAAGTGAGACAAAATTGTCAAAATCGTAGCGGTTAAGCGATGGTGGTTGCAGAAGTGGTGGTGGTATGCGGAAGGTTTGGTGGGATACCGAACAAAAATGGCGGGGAATGAGTGCAAAGTGTTGCAGATGGGGAGGGTTTTGGCTGCTGGAGGCCTGATGTCCAGGACAGTGGCCGGATGTCCGGGCCAGGCCAGATGTCCGGGGCACGGGCCGGATGTGCGGGGTGCCCGAGGCCTTGCTGAACTCCGTGGACTAGATGACCTCTGAGGCCAAATTCGTCGAATTTTGCGGATCAAAATTGGGGAAAATGTGGGGGAAAGCTAGATCCACTCATGGCACAGCAAATCCATGGAACAGATTCAACAAAATCTCGTCAAATCAACAGATCACAAAAAGAATTGGGGCTATTTTTGGTGGGGAATTTTCGAATTTGGGGAAGAACACAACAAAAACAAGCTAGAAAACGGTGGGGATACTCCCAATTCATGAGAAACCGTGGCTCATGATACCATATGATGCGGGGTCTACCCAATCTAGGTCGATCTTTCACGAAGAGGAGGGAAACCCACGATGAACACGATGAACACAAAGGGGAAGACACGGGAAAACGCAAGAGGAACACTCAAATCAACATGAAGATGGTCGCACAAGTGCTAGATTCACGATACATAAAGAGATACACAATCCACGGTCAACAACGGACGATACAAGGTAGTCTTCTCCGGAAGGAGGTCTTGAGGGTATCCTGTAGGATTTTCTCCGGAGCGCAGGTCTTGAATCCATGTGGATCTTCTCCGTAGAGGGGCCGTAGTCATTCTCAAGGAGATGAAACACTAGTGGATGAGCAAGGCTCTAGGCTTTTGAGCTATCACAATGCTAACCCTAGAAAGAGGTACGTGAAGGAGTATATATAGTCTAGAGGGTGAGGGGATATATGGGCCACGGCCCAGACGAAATGCACGCAGGCATCAGGAGCCGGATGTCCGGGCTGTCGGGAGGCGCCGGATGTCTGGGCTAGCTGGGCAAGCCACGAGTATTTTTCTGTGGTGGCGCCGGATTTCCGGGCTCGTGGTCGGATGTCCGGGCCCTGCCGTGCCGGATGTCCGGGGCTAGGCTGGATGTCCGGGCCCTGTAGCTTCGGCTGCGTGGGCTCTTCTGTAGATGTTGGTCCAGGGGCCGGATGTCTAGGCCAGGGTGCCGGATGTCCGGGGCCAGGGACCTTCTCCGGCTTCACACGATGCAATGCTTCATCTATGAACTTGGTGACTTGTCCATCTTCATGAGCTTATCCGATGGGGTCTTCTTGATACCTGAGCACACAAAACACATCCGCCTGAGGTAGTAGCCATGTCTCACATGATTCATATGGAAGTTGGACTAGGAGAGATGTCACCTCGGTCTCGAGATCTCTTGCATCGGCACAAGTCATTGGTCCTCGAGGTACTTGCTGAGGCGATGGTAAGTCCATGGAGATGACCTTGGGATGCTCCACATCACTTTGCCTCTATCAGTTCTCCTCGATGTTCTTTGTGATCTAGTTGATGTAACTCTTTTTTGTGGTGTGTTTGTTGGGAACCGATAAATTGTGAGTTTATCACCAGATCTATACATACATGATTATTATAGCCTTGTATTTCTTCTTCGATAATTTGGTTTGTGATGCGGAGCATCCTTTGGACATCACCATGCCAAGAGTCCGTTTGGCAAGTGACACGTGTGACCTCTACTTCTCATACTTAAAGGTGAATCATCTCCTTTACACTTGTTCACTTGACCCCTTCGACGATGGTATACTACTTGACACTCCACTCGTGTGCATGCATAGGTATTGTCGGAGCTTCACGTATGACGAGGAGGAGTGCAAGCGGCAAGGATCACCTACACCATCCGTGAGGGAAGCATGGAAGAGAAGACGGAAGAAACGGAGCTGCTACAAGCTACAGGCTCCGGACGACCGGCGTTTACCGGACGCCCGTCGCGTCCCACACGGCCGGACGACTGGCAGCCACCGGACGTCCGTGACATCCTTCACAGAACCCAAATAGTGTAAAATATCGGAGGTCCGAGAGATACCGGACGTCCGGTGTCCAGTGGACGACCGACACCTGTCTGCGCACAGTGTTCGGGTCCGAGGCCCATGTATCCCTTTCGCCCCTCACTTACCCCTTGGTGTCCCTAGACTATATATACTCCTCCACCTCCACCATTTTAGGGTTAGCATTGGTTTAGCTCATATGTGAGATAGAGCTTTGCTCATCCATTACGGATCTACTCCACGAGAGAGACCGCGACCCCTCTACAGAGAAGATCCACCTTGGATTCAAGACCCCTAACGGGAAGATCCTTCGCGGATTCAAGACCTCCTCTTGGAGATGAACTTTACCTTGTATCTTTCCCTTTGTTGTTCATTTACCTTGTGATCTTGTGTGTTTGATTGTCTAATGGATGTGTGATTGGACCTGTTCTTGAGTGTTTTCCCTTGTGTTTTCTCCCGTGTTCATCGTGGTCTTTGTGGGATCCTCTCCATTTCGTGAAAGATTGGCCATCTAGGGTTTCACCCTACATCATATGGTATCAAGAGCAAGGTTTCTCACTAATTTGGAGCCCCCTCCACCATTTTTCTACCCTTGTTTTGTGTGATTTCGTCCAAAAATTCAAAAATCCCCACCAAAAGTAGCCGCATTTTTTGTGTGATTTGTTGGTTTGATGACGTTTTATTGATTTTGATCCATGTATTTGCTTGGTTTCAAGTGGATCTAGCATTTCCCCAAGTTTCCCCACATTCCATCCACGAAATCTCATCAATTTTGACCCCAAATTCATCAAATTCCGCCCAAAATCGCGTTCCGGAACTCAAATCCCGCGTTGACCCCGACCCACCGGACGACCGGCGTTTTACCGGACGTCCTGACCCTCCCGAAGCACCGGGCGTCCGCAACTCACCGGATGACCGGAACCACCTATACAGAATAAATTACCAGATTTCCGAGCCCGACCGGACACCCGTCCATTTCCGGACGTCCGGTACTTGTAGATTTTGAATTCGGCTGATTTTTGTTTTGTCCATAACTAATTCATCTGAACTCCTATTTGGACGTTTTTAGCTCGTTTCGAAGATCTTGACACCCCCCATACCAGAAAAATACTACCACCATCATTTGACTCCATAAAATTGTGTCAAATTTGGCAAGTTTGCCTAGGCCTTCCACCATATCATCCGCATAGCCACCTTAGCTTTCTGCAACCTAACCCATTTTGTCCACTATAGCATTTGTGGTTGCTTGAGTAGTGATTTGAGTCTCCTAACGTGTTTAGGCTACTTAGGGACAATTGCTTCTTCATCAACCACCACCACCACTTTCACATACCCATTGCCACTATACATTTCCGCCAACCCAACCTAACCCAATTTTGTTGAGCTTGTTTGAGTTGTGGTTTGTGTCTCCTAAGGTGTTTCGGCTACTTAGGGATCGTGACTTCGACTCCGACACCGTGTATAGCCCATCATACACTTCCACCACCATAACCCATTTGACCGGGTTTCCACCAACAATTTCGCAACCACCACCGCTTGTCCGCTACCACCATTTGACATTTGTCCTTGAGATTTTGAGTTGTGGTTTTTCCAATTCTTAAGGTGTTTTGGCTAATTAGGAACGGGTCTACATCGAGAACACCGCCACTCATCATCGCCACAAGGTCGTGATCATACATATGGACGGTAACCTCGACGACATCATTGTATATTCCCCTTGCAATTGCATTGTTAACCCCTAGAACATTTTGCGTCACTTGCCTATCGAAACTAGCCTTTGAGTATTGCCGGCAACGTTACTTGTGCACATTAGTGATCATCGATCCGCTCTTCCATTGCATATATACCATATCATATTGGTATCATCATATCATCCCTTGTGTCACAAGATTGTTCCCACATATACACAATTGCTATCTTGGTTTGTGCATCGTGGCCATAAAAAAAGCTTTTAATCAAAACGAGAAAAGCAAAGA
>LR738711.1:451457019-451500535 GCA_902687465.1 Secale cereale | reverse complement strand
GTGATCATACATATGGACGGTAACCTCGACGACATCATTGTATATTCCCCTTGCAATTGCATTGTTAACCCCTAGAACATTTTGCGTCACTTGCCTATCGAAACTAGCCTTTGAGTATTGCCGGCAACGTTACTTGTGCACATTAGTGATCATCGATCCGCTCTTCCATTGCATATATACCATATCATATTTCGAGAACACCGCCACTCATCATCGCCACAAGGTCGTGATCATACATATGGACGGTAACCTCGACGACATCATTGTATATTCCCCTTGCAATTGCATTGTTAACCCCTAGCACATTTTGCGTCACTTGCCTATCGAGACTAGCCTTTGAGTACTGCCGGCAACGTTACTTGTGCACATTAGTGATCATCGATCCGCTCTTCCATTGCATATATACCATATCATATTGGTATCATCATATCATCCCTTGTGTCACAAGATTGTTCCCACATATACACAATTGCTATCTTGGTTTGTGCATCGTGGCCATAAAAAAAGCTTTTAATCAAAACGAGAAAAGCAAAGAAGCTTCTAAGAAAGAGCCGTAGCATCGCATCATATGATATCATATCCGATAATCTTGGATCAACAACGAGAATCATACATACATAGCATACTTGGGATAGAAAGTTCATACATTTTGCATCTTATAGGTTGTGCACAACTGTCGTATCCGCCTATTGAGCAATCGTGCTAGTGTCTCTCTTGAGTTGTGCAACACGAGCGTTTTCCATGAATTCCACAATTTGTGCTCATTCCTGGGTTGCACGACCCCATTTATCTATCTGTGTGTGTTTCCATGTGCCACATATTGCTATTGGTCTACTTGTTACATTTGCAAATTTGTGAATCTCTTTCAACATTATTGACTCTTTCTAACATTTTGCATCAAATTTTTGTGCCACTATCCTCACCGAGCCACTCGATAAGCTTTACTTGATAGGTGTGAGTGAACAAGTCCGGTACCAATTCCACTATTCTTTCATTTCACATTGAGTGAAACGGGATAAATCCTCAACATTCGGAAAAGGTAACTTGGTATTATTTATCTCATTTCCTACTCACCTTTGCTCGAGTCTTGTGATGGATAGGCAAAGCATTTCATCTCCGGACTACACCAACAACGACATGTTCGATGCCATGACGAACAACTTGTGTGCCAACATGAATGCTCAAATGAAGGAGCTCAAAGCCCTCCTCAAAAACCGCAAGAGGTCTCCCTCATCTTCGAGAAGAAGCTCTAGTGCACATCCTTCCAAGCTACCATCTTCGGCGAGATCACATCAGCATCGACAACATCAACGACAAGAATGTGAAGGTCATGAGCTCAACACCAACAACCGCTCAACGACTTCACCATGTACCTTGGCATCTTCGCCAAGCGAATTCAAGGCATCTTCGCCTTTGGACATATGACATCTTCTCCAACAAGCACCCCAAGCTTATGCTCAAGAGAAGCTCCCCAAGTTCAAGTCTGCGACTTCCACGAGCTACTACGACCTCGATAACGACCACGAGATTCCTTTCTATGGGACAGAGTATCTCGAGTGGGAGCGCAAGATGGACGACTACCTCAAGCTACATCAAGTTCCCTACGAAGATCAAGTGAAATGCACCACAAGAAACTTCCACGACAACGCGTCAACATGGTGGCTTCACACACCTTCGACGAGCTTCAACGTGAATTGGCCCAACACGAAGAAAGCTATGCGGCAAGAGTTCGTGCCTCCCACCTACACGGAACAACTTCTACGCCAATTGGAGAACACAATACAAGGATCCAAGTCCATCGACAAGTACTTCAAGGAGATGAAGATGGCCTTGCGAAGAGCCGGCTTGGACGACCCCATTTCGATGAAGCTCCACTTCATGATGGGATTGCACAACGACATCTACAAGACTATCTTCCTCGAGAACTACAAGTCCCTTGACGACAACTACATTGGTGCTCTCAAGGCGGAACAAAACCTCATGAAGGCCAAGGCTTCTCCACCACAAGCACACTTCTCGAAGACCAAGCTCCAATACGGCGAGCATGAGGCTAGTACCACCATGATGTCCAAGCCAATGGAGCTCCAAGACGACGCTCCCAAGTCCGACTTCACCGCCATCCCTCTTTCTAGCATTGATGATGCCGAGTCCACTTCGACTCTTTTTCAAGACGGTGCGGCGACGACTACGACTACGGAGCCATTCGAGGACCAAGCTTTGAAGGCGAACGACATGGTGACGAGCAAGGATGATGCTTCCATCTTTGGAGGCGAGAGTGATGATGTGCCATCTTCGGCCTTCATCCACGGCGACGATGAAGAGATGGTTGAGCATGCGATTTTCCCTTCGACCACAACGGCGTATGATGACTTGAGTGACTTGTGCCATCATACTGAGAGAGAGGGAGTTCACCACTAGCCCCATATATGACGAGTTGCCCCAATTCACATGTGAGGAGAGCCACAACCCCCACCACTTGAGTGAGATGAGTGACTCCACCATATGCGACATTGAGTGCACCTACCTTGAGGGAGTGAGTGAGCCACCACATAGAGAGAGTGAGATAGTTGATAGGTCATGTGAGGCCACTGTCAACACTAACGACTTGACCTCTACCTCTATTGTGTCTTCTCATTTGGTGCTAGGTCCCATATATGATGACGCGCCGATTCACGAAGACTTCGTCCTTCCTTTGGACATGACGATGGCCATGGTGGAATATGATGCACCCCCACCTGGTTCCATCAAGATGAAGATGATGACCACCTTTTGGTCTTTCCCACCTCACCTACACCACATGAGTAGAATGAGAAAGGTAACAAAGGTGAAGGTGATGCTCTCGTCCCACTAGTGGACTATGTTAACATTGATTGCTTGCATGATGTTGATCCACCTATTGCCATGCTTCATTCTAGTATGATTTCCCCATGCGATGATTTACCCATTATGATGAGTTTGATGATTTCCATGTGGAGTCTATTAGTTGTGATAACATGTTGCATAGGATTTCTTGTGATAATTCTCTCGGTCACATCATGTTTGACAATCCGCTTGACTTGTCATATGCTATGCATGAGATCAATCATATGTCTCATTTGCAATCTCATCATAGTAACTATGCAAATGCGATTAAGATTAATCCAATTTGCACTTATGGCATAGATGACAAGCCCATGGTTATTGGCATTTGTTTTTCTTTTGATGATATTGACATGCTTCCTTTGCATCATATTCATCATATGCCATGCCATGATTACCTATCTTCGGACATGCATTGTTTTGGATGTTGTTCCACTTCTCCGCATTATGCATTCAATATTTCTCATGAGGATACCCCCATAGTTTCCTCATACATTTTAGGAGATTTTGATCCATCCCATCCATTGTATGATCCCCATACTTGTGTGCACAATATACTCCCCATGAATGCCAATGCTATTGTTGTGCCACATACTTGCTCTAATTTGTGTCCCCATCGTGCTATACATGGCAACTATTCTTTGATGATGGATGACATATTTCTCTATCGTGCCTCAAATTTATTTGAGCGATGCTTATCTTGTGCTTACTCTAACGTGCACATACACATCATGATGAATGATGTGTACATTTACCGAGCACACAATATCTTCGGTTTGTGTCTCTTTTGTGTAGGTACCCATCCATACTCGTCAAATGCACAAACACACGACTTGACGAAAAGAGCTCTAGAGAGCAACGATGACTTGGGATATCGTGGATTGTCTTTCCCACCGCTCCTTTTGCGCAAACACTTCGCGCATTCCTTCCACATGGCACTCACATGGTTATGGTTTATTGTCCATTATATCTCTTACGCCCATCTTGCCATGTTCACTTTGCATGATATGCTCATTTATATGCCTCTGCCATGCATTTGTGACCCATGCTTTGCATTACACATGATGATTGATTCTCATGCTTGTATGTGTATTTGCATGCTTGGTGGAGATATTGCTTGTTATTGCCATGATGCCTTTGTACCCCATGCCTATTATGATGCTTTGATCTTGATTTGTGATCGTGCTTGCGATATGTCATGTGCATTGCCTATATCCACTATTTGCTCACATGACATGATTGCCATGATTTCCTATAGTGTGTTTCATCTTCACGCCACTAGTTTGCACGATATGATTTACATGCTTGACTATGTTGCATCACCCATGATTCATACATGCTCATTTCATGCGGTTGATAGCCACTATTGCCATGCTTTGCACATGATTTCTACCTCATGTTGTCACATGTCTTCATATGTTGCCTCTCGCATGCTAAATAATTTGCCATGTATTGAGTGCAACAATGCCTTTCTCCTGCAAAAGATATTGCCCCCATAGCATTCACACATATATTTGGAGATTTTTTACATAATTCTTGTGAAGCATGCTTGTGTTACCTCTTTGCACCATATGCCTAGTGCCATGAATATAGCCATTGTAGCATCATATTATTCATGCACTTTTGCATCTAATGGTTATGTGCAAGAGAAGAGAACCATCATGATGGATGATGTGTTTATCTACCATGCGCATATGTTCTTTGTTTTGTTGTGTGCATGTGTAGGATACTTGGACTTCGTCGACTTCCACTTCACGTGAGTTGACCATTCTGGCTCTTGAGAGTGAACCACCTTTGTTCACGATGCTTCTACATCGCACTTGCTTGTGCTTTGGCATTGTGAAGGATGCACAAGGACACGTTTTCAAGGTGATATCCTTCTCTTTCGGGATACCCAAAACCATGAGCATGGATATTGTGGACCATACTAGTTGTGTTGCTTGCACCATGACACTTTGCACACATGCTAGAGATCTTTCTTCGAGTTGCCATTGCCACATTGCCATGCTTCTGATAGAGGCAAAGGTGTCCCGTCTTTCGATGAGATGGTGGCTATCGTTTTGGAGGAAGTCGACTTTGACGATCCCACTACAAACATGGAGGACGTTGCGCCTAAGCAATTGCTAAACCAACTCCGAGAGGTTATTGACCATGCCGGAGCACGATCAACCTGACCACGAAGGTCTGTTTCCTGCAGGCAAACAAAGAACAAGTAAGAAACATAGATTGCAATCTGGATGTTGCGAGTTCAAGAGGAAACATTTATTGGTCAGGGTTCTGTGACGCCTTTGTCTGGTCGTTGAACACAAACGAAGTACACGAAGTTGCAGCTATGGCGAACTTAAATCTAAACAAAACCCAAAGTCTAAACGATGCTTTAAGGTATGTATATATGGAGGAAGAGGGGGGATAGCCCTTGGAGGGGTCCGAAACCAACCCTAACTCTTGTTTCCCCACACATACAGACTCTAAAAATAGGCTATACTCAAGTATTTCAAAATTACATGGGCCTGGCCCAATAATAAGGTGGCGCAGCACCTATAATAGCCTCTGGACGAAATTTATGAAGTCGCATCTTGTATATTTTGTCCAAGGCTTCACGCACTCATTATGGTGGCTTCAAAGTCCTGAAATCATCACTTGTAACTCCGTTCTTGTTCCCCTTGCGCATGCCATCATCTCCATGCTTGATCTTGCTCCAATGTTCATCCTTTTTTTCCAAGCTAGGCCCTTCATTTGTAAGCAAGACAAATGTATTCAATTTAGGCAGCATCATATTCTCATGAACATTAGAATCATTACCAAGAAACGAAAGTACATGGTAATTTAATTGGCGTGCGCGAGCTCTAGTAATTGGTCCTGTGTATGTATCAGTTGGGGCTGTGGGTGTAATGATAGAGGGAAAGGTGTCCCGTCTTTCGATGAGGTGGTGGCTATCGTTTTGGAGGAAGTCGACTTTGACGATCCGACTACGAACGTGCGAGGACGTCGCGCCGTAGCAATCGCTAAACCAACTCCGAGAGGTTATTGACCACGCCGGAGCACGATCAACCTGACCACGAGGGTCTGTTTCTGCAGGCAAACGAAGAACAAGCAAGAAACTAAGATTGCAATCAGGATATTGCGAATATAATAGGAAAGTTTTATTGATCAAGTGGGGTTCTATGACGTCGTCTGGTTGTTGAACACAAACGAAGTATGCGAAGTTGCAGCTATGGCGAACTTTAATCTAAACAAAACCCAAAGTCTAAACGACGCCCTAAGAGCTGTATATACGAAGGAAGAGGGGGGAATTTCGTGGCCCTTGGAGGAGGGGTCCGAAACCAACCCTAACTCTTGTTTCCCCACACATACGGACTCTAAAAATAGCTTGTACTCAAGTATTTCAAAATTACAAGGGCCTGGCCCAATAATAAGGTGACGCAGCACCTATAATAGCCTCTGGACGAAGTTTATGAAGTGGCATCTTGTATGTTTCGTCCAAGGCTTCACGCACTCATTATGGTGGCTTCAAAGTCCTGAAATCAGCACTTGTAACTTCGTTCTTGTTCCCCTTGCACATGCCATCATCTCCCTACTTGATCTTGCTCCAATGTCCATCCTTCTTGTCCAAGCTAGGCCCTTCATTTGTAAGCAAGACAAATGTATCCAATTTAGGCAGCATCATATTCTCATGAACATTAGAATCATTACCAAGAAACGAAAGTACCTGGTAATTTAATTGGCGTGCGCGAGCTCTAGTAATTGGTCCTGTATATGTGTCAGTTGAGGCTGTGGGTGTAACCTTGTTAGTGATGTCCTCATCATCCTCCCCTTCTTAAATTGAAGTCGTCCTCAATGGAAGCTCATCTTCCTCACCCAAGTAAGGCTTCAAATCTGCAATGTTAAATGTGGGACTAACCCCAAAATATGCAGGCAACTCGAATTTATATGCATTATCATTTATTTTCTCTAACACCTTGAAAGGACCATCAGCACGTGGCATTAGCTTTGACTTGCGCAAATTAGGAAACCTATCCTTACGCAAATGTAACCAAACAAGATCTCCAGGTGCAAAGACAACACGTTTTCTACCCTTATCTCCAACAAGTTTATATTTAGCATTCATGCGCTCAATATTTTCCTTAGTTAACTCATGCATTTTTAAGATCAATTCAGCACGTTGTTTAGCATCAAAATTAACCTTCTCCGAAGATGGAAGAGGCAACAAATCAATAGGTGCACGAGGTAGGAAACCATAGACAATTTCAAAAGGGCACATCTTAGTAGTAGAATGCAACGAATGATTATAAGCAAATTCAATATGAGGCAAGCATTGTTCCCACATTTTCTTGTTATTCTTCGAAACAGCCCTAAGTATAGTAGACAAAGTTCTATTGACTACTTCAGTTTGTCCATCAGTTTGGGGGTGACAAGTAGTACTAAAAAGCAGTTTAGTCCCCAACTTAGCCCATAAACATCTCCAAAAGTGGCTAAGAAATTTAGTATCATGATCTGAAACAATAGTATTTGGCACACCATCCAAGCGAATAATTTCACGAAAGAACAAATCAGCAACATTAGCAGCATCATCGCTTTTATGACATGGTATCAAGTGTGCCATCTTTGAGAACCTATCCATGACAACAAATATGCTATCCCTCCCCTTCTTTGTTCGAGGTAAACCCAAAACAAAGTCCATAGATATATCTTCGCAAGGAACACAAGGGACAGGCAAAGGCATTTATAAACCATGAGGATTGAGTCGTGACTTAGCTTTTTGACTTGTAGTGCAGCGAGCAACAAAACGCTCAACATCCCGTCTCATCTTTGCCCAAAAGAAATGTGTAGCAAGTAAGTCCTCCAACTTCTTCATGCCAAAGTGTCCCATTAATCCTCCTCCATGCGCCTCCAGCAACAACAAAAAACGAATAGAGCTGGCTGGAATGCATAGCTTGTTAGCACCAAACACAAATCCATCAATAACGATGAACTTGTTCCATGTTCTCCCTTCTTTAAAATTCTACAATACATCTTTAAATTCAGCATCATGCACATATTGATCTTTGATGGTCTCCAAACCAAATATTTTAAAGTCAAGTTGTGAAAGCATAGTATAACGACGAGACAATGCATCAGCAATAACATTTTCTTTTCCGTTCTTGTGTTTAATAACATAAGGGAAAGTCTCTAAGAATTCAACCCATTTAGCATGTCTACGGTTCAGTTTTGCTTGACTTTTAATGTGCTTCAAAGATTCATGATCAGAATGTATAAAAAATTCTTTGGGCCATAAATAATGTTGCCATGTTTCCAAAGTCCGAACAAGAGCATATAATTCCTTATCATAAGTAGAATAATTCAGACTAGGCACACTCAATTTTTCAGAAAAGTATGCAACAGGTTTACCATCTTGTAATAACACACCTCCTAACTCAATTCCACTAGCATCACATTCAAGCTCAAAAGTCTTATTAAAATCAGGAAGTTGGAGTAAAGGAGCATGTGTCAACTTATCTTTCAATACCGTCAATGCTTATTCCTGTGCAGTACCCTAAACAAAAGGCACATCCTTCTTTGTAACATCATTGAGAGGTGCAGCAATGGTGCTGAAATCTCTCTCAAAACGCCTATAGAATCTAGCGAGGCCAAGGAAACTCCTCACACGTGTGACCGTTTTGGGCTGCGGCCAACTCTCAATAGCTTCAATCTTGTCTTTATCAACCTCAATTCCCTGTGGAGTAACAACATAGCCAAGAAAAGATACTCGGTCGGTGCAAAAGCTGCACTTTCCGAGGTTACCAAACAAACATGCATCACGTAGAGCAATAAAAACATCACGTAAATGTTCCAAATGTTCCTCCAAAGATCTGCTATAAATCAATATATCATCAAAGTAAACTACCACAAATCGTCCAATGAAAGCATGTAAAACTTCATTCATTAATCTCATGAAAGTACTAGGTGCATTAGTTAACCCAAAAGGCATGACTAACCACTCATATAATCCAAACTTAGTTTTAAATGGTGTTTTCCATTCATCTCCCAATTTCATACGAATTTCATGGTATCCACTACGCAAATCAACTTTGGAAAATATTGTAGAGCCACTCAATTCATCAAGCATATCATCTAACCTAGGAATAGGATGACGATAACGAATAGTAATATTATTAATGCCTCTACAATCAACACACATACGCGATGTACCATCTTTTTTTGGCACTAGAATAATAGGAACATCACAAGGACTAAGGGATTCGCGTATATAACCTTTGTCGAGTAGCTCATGTACTTGACGCATAATCACCTTCGTCTCCTCTGGATTGGTATGGTATGGTGCGTGGTTGGGTAGCGATGCACCGGGAATTAAGTCAATCTGATACTCAATCCCTCAAATAGATGGTAATCCCGGTGGCATGACTTGTGGAAAGACGTCCGCGAACTCCTGCAAAATGTTAGTGACAGCAGGAGGCAAAGAGGAAGGCACGTCCTCGAATGAAAATAATGCCTCTTTGCACACAAAAGCATAGCAAACATATTTTCTTAAATCTAGATCATCAATATCAGATTTGGTGGCAAGTAAACATCCACTTTTTAATTTAATTTCAGATGCAACATGTGATGATGGTGTGTTATTAGGCTTCATTTGTTGCTCAAATTCTTTTGCCACAATCTGATTTTCACTCTTACTTTGCTCCTGTTTTGCTTTATTAGCTCTATTAATATCATCTTTCAAAATGGAATCAGGAGACATAGGAAGCAAAGTAATACATTTATCCTTATGAACAAGAGTATACTGATTGTTTCTACCATGGTGTACAGAATTTTTATCAAATTGCCATGGTCTACCAAGTAATAAAGAACATGCTTGCATGGGTACCACATCAAAATCAACATAATTAGCATATGTGGAGTTATGAAAATGCACAAGAACAGTACGTGTTACCTTAACCTTGCCGCTGTTGTTGGACCATTGGATGTAGTAAGGATGTGGATGTGGTCTTGTGGTGATATATAACTTCTCCGCCATCTCCATGGTAGCCAAGTTGTTGCAGCTCCCTCCATCTATGATGACGTGAACAGAACATTCCTTCACAACTCCATTTGTATGGAAGAAATTATGCCTCTGATTTTGCTCCGCTTGTGTGACCTGCACACTCAAAACACGTTGAGTAACTAAACATTCATACCTGTCAGCGTCTTCAAGAGCCATTTATTGCGTCTCATTTTCAGAATCATCTCCACCATGTTCTTCACATGTAATAAGAGCCAAAATCTCCTCATCATAGTCACTAGCGGACTCATAACCACCATCCTCAGTAGCAATCATGACACGCTGCGATGGGCATTTGCTCGCATAGTGACCACGACCAGTGCAACGATGACATATAACATCATGTGTTGGCCCATTGGATGCCATGGATGAAGAAGATCTCTGCGCAGGACCGGAAGGTGTACTCCTGGTTGATGGTGGTGGTGCCTGTTTGCTTTTGTCACGGCTAGAAGTGACGGATGAAGTTGGAGGTGGTGCAGCCGGACATGTCGAAGTAGATGATGCACGTGGTGTCCATGATGAAGGTCAACCTGCAGAAAAATTAGTTCGTGCCTGTCAATCCTGCACTTGACGTTCAGCTTTGGAAGCAAGATGGAATAAACAAGTGATATTATTATACTCCTTATATTCTAGAATTGTCTGAATCTCTCTATTTTAGCCACCCATAAAACGTGCAAGCATAGCCTCATTATCCTCAACAATACCACATCTAATCAGGCCAGTTTGTAATTCGTGATAATATTCCTCTACAAAAAAAATTCCTTGTCTTAAACGCTGCAATTTCTGAAGTAATTCACGTTGATAATATGGTGGAACCCAACGAGTATGCATAGCAGTTTTCAAAGCAGCACAAGTAGTTGGAATATTGTCCGGATATAATCTACAATATTCAGACCACCACACACAAGCAAAACTAGTGAAAGCACATAGAGCAACAGCAACACATCTCTCCTCGGGATATTTTAAACATGTAAAACGTTGTTCGGTTTCTAACTCCCAAGTAAGATATATATCAGGAACATATCTACCCTCAAATGGTGGAATATTCAATTTTTGTTTATGGAGATGGTCATGATCGCATACGTAAGGGTGTGGTGCAGCCCTACCATTGCGATTATTTGCATGTGGACGACCTGGTGGTTGTGGTGCTGGTTGTTGCACGTAGTTCTGATTTTGATCAACCTCATCCTCGTAATCCCCCGCGTAATCTTCCTCCTCCTCAGAAGCAGCAGGAGCGACAGAAGTATCAACAGCAGCACCAACAGTTTGGCCAGGCTGAAGAGCGACACGGCTCGCTTTGCAGAGGGCGGTTTCGCGACGTGAAGGTGGTTGTTATTATTGTTGCAATGGTGCAGCAGGTGGAGGTAGACGCGCAAGAACTTCAGCAAATTTGGCATCCAACTTGGTGTCTATTGACTTCTCAATGCCATCCATCCTCGCTAGTGCGTTGTCAAAACTGCTGATCACATCTTCTACCTGTTGACCCATCATTTGCTAAAATTTATCATGCAACTCCTTGTTCGTCATGTTCTCCCAGTCAGTCTCGTCGACTTGTGATCCTGGCATGGTTAGCAGTAATAGAAACACACAAAAATATGATCCTACAGACTACTAGAAAATGGTGGTGGTGGGGTGTCACAAATCCGTCAAGCAAATCTTAAATCCTTACCAGTTCTTACCCAACAGCAGGTGGTGATCGGCAATCGTGGAGCTGGGAAGGCTTATAAGATGGAGCAAAAAGGGTCAGCAATAATCAATTTAGAGATGCAAAGTAGAATAAACGCTCAACGATGGTACTGTGCTGGTCCTAGGCTTGAACGTACTAGAGACGCGAGCCTAGAACACTAACAAAATCACGGCGCTGCACGTAATCAAGGGGAAAGCACACTCTGATTTTTTTCGCCTCTTTTTTTGCGCTCCTTTTTTTTTGCCGAAAATCACTATAATGGCGAGTGCCTCGAAACTCTCCCCAAGTCAAACTAAGATGATAGGCACAAACATTTTTTGACGATTTTTTTTCGGAATCCGGGCAGCGACGACGAAAAAATGCGGTAAAAAAACAGTATGATGGCACGTGTCTCAAAAGACTCAGAAAAGCCTAAAACGAGATAGGGAAAAATATTTTCACCTGCCGAAATTTTGGCCTAAAAACTGCCTCGGGGTCCAGACTTTTTTTTTCCGAGACCTACGCAGACAAGGAAACACGAATCCGAAACTAGATGGATCTCGAGAACAAACCTAATATGAAAAGAACTCGGATTGGTGGTGGATATATGGTGGTAGGATATGGCAGCGGTGGTGGGATATGTCAGCGGTGGTGGTATGGCAGCAGCGATGAATATGGTGCGGCGGCGGCGTGACAAACTGTGACACAACTCGAAACTCTAAAGGACTAGACACTAAGACCAGCAACTAGACAGGACGACGCAACCGCAAATTCAACAAAGGAAAACCCTAAAAAGATTATGCAAAGGTTCAGATTGGTTCGGATATGATGAACTAACCCTAATAACATTTTTTTGGTTTTTTTGTGGACTGTAGTTATGAAGAACAGACTCGATCTAATCTACGAAAAACTATAAAATCTCACCGAGCAACCTGGAAATCTGATACCACTTGATAGAGGCAAAGGTATCCCGTCTTTCGATGAGATGGTGGCTATCGTTTTGGAGGAAGTCGACTTTGACGATCCGACTACGAACGTGCGAGGACGTCGTGCCTTAGCAATCGCTAAACCAACTCCGAGAGGTTATTGACCATGTCGGAGCACAATCAACCTGACCACGAAGGTCTGTTTCCTGTAGGCAAATGATGAACAAGCAAGAAACAGAGATTTCAATCTGGATATTGCAAATTCAAGAGGAAAGCTTTATTGATCAAGGTGGGGTTCTGTGACGCCTTTGTCTGGTCATTGAACACAAACGAAGTACGCGAAGTTTCAGCTATGGCGAACTTTAATCTAAACAAAACCCAATGTCTAAACGATGCCCTAAGGGCTGTATATATGGAGGAAGAGGGGGGAATTTCGTGGCCCTTGGAGGAGGGGTCCGAAACCAACCCTAACTCTTGTTTCCCCACACATACAGACTCTAAAAATATGCTATACTCAAGTATTTCGAAATTACATGGGCCTGGCCCAATAATAAGGTGACGCAGCACCTATAATAGCCTCTAGACGAAATTTATGAAGTGGCATCTTGTATATTTCGTCCAAGGCTTCACGCACTCATTATGGTGGCTTCAAAGTCCTGAAATCATCACTTGTAACTCCGTTCTTGTTCCCCTTGCGCATGCCGTCATCTCCATGCTTGATCTTGCTCCAATGTTCATCCTTCTTGTCCAAGCTAGGCCCTTCATTTTGTAAGCAAAACAAATGTATCCAATTTAGGCAGCATCATATGCTCAGGAACACTAGAATCATTACCAAGAAATGAAAGTACCTAGTAATTTAATTGGCGTGCACGAGCTCTAGTAATTGGTCCTGTATATGTATTAGTTGGGGCTATGGGTGTAACCTTGTTAGTGATGTCCTCATCAGCTTCATGATATATATGCCTTGTGTGTTGCATCCGACTTGTGGATTACTTACTCCTATTATATGCTTGGTTGCAACCAATGTCATCTCTTCACATATGCCATGTCCCATTAATTGCTACATGCTTGACATGATTGCCTCACACATGATGAACAATTGCTCTTTCCATTGTGTTGAGTGCCACACTATCTTCACTACACCATATGCACGTTATGCTTGGATTGTCTTACACTTGACCCATGTGTTTAGACACCTCATTTTATTCGGTGTTGTGAATGATTTTTATGCCTACCATAGACCTTTCATTGAGAGCTTTATGCATGCTTGCTATGACCATGAGGTAGATGCTTATTCTCTTGTCACACATACTTGCATCACTACCTCCCAATTGCATACTTGGCCCCATGATATCTTTTCTTGTGCTCAATTGATGTGCTTACATGACATGCCACAACCCTTTGTCACACCCTATGCTATGCTAGATGACAACACTTGTTGGGTGAATCACCTCTTGAATGCTTGGTTTTGCACTAACGCTAACCACATTTGTTTTTCCAAGTGTTTGTTGTCCTTGCTCCTTTTGAAGGAATCACTAGATGATGCGACATTGGAGAGTGCCCATTTTAAGCTTCAAGATGATGAGTGCTTGGTGATCGGCCACTTTGACACGGCGACGCTGTTAGATAATAACAAGATAAACGAGACAGAGAGACATGGATTTAACGTGGAAACCCTTGCGGGAGAAAACCACGGACGCACGAAGGCGCAAACACTATGAGGAGGAGTATTACAAGCACGAGACGACAGGCCGTCTTAGGTGCGACTACATGGGGTATATATTGAGGGCAATACATAAGAGTCCTTGAGGACAAGTAAACGAGTTGTACTCGTACACGTCGGTACCAACGCAAAGGCCCACACCGTATGTACTACGTCTAGTCCAATACGGTACTAGAATTTGGATCACAATTTAACAATCTCCACCTTGAGCCAAATTCCCTCCAGTAGTCGAAGAAAGTGAATAACTCCATCCAAATCAGCATAAACACCTCGTGCGTCAAAGTCCATAGGACTAGTGAGAAATACCAACTAAGCCTGAGCAAAGCTCAAACTTATTGGTCGGAACTGGCTTTGTCATCATATCAGCAGGATTATCATGAGTACTTATCTTGCATACCTTCAAATCACCTTCAGCAACAACATCTCGAATATAGTGAAATCTGACATCAATGTGCTTCGTTCTCTCATGATACATTGGATTCTTTGTAAGATATATAGCACTTTGACTGTCACTAAATACGGTAGGGCAAGATGAATTTCCACAAAGCTCAGTGTACAAACCTTTCAACCAGATAGCTTCTTTGCATGCCTCAGAAATAGCCATATACTCGGCATCAGTAGTGGAACAAGCCACAATAGACTACAAAGTTGCTCTCCAACTCACAGCACAACCACCAATGGTGAAAACATAACCTGTGAGCGATCTTCTCTTATCCAAATTACCAGCAAAATCAGAATCAACAAAACCAACAAGTCCATCTCTAGTTTTCCCAAACTGTAAACAAGCATTAGAAGTACCTCGCAGGTATCTGAAAATCCACTGAACTGCTCTCCAATGCTCTTTTCCAGGATTAGCCATGTATCTACTGACAACACTCAATGCATATGATAAATCCGGACGGGAACAAACCATGGCATACATAAGTGAACCAACTGCACTCGAATAGGGAACTCTAGACATGTACTCAATATCTGCATCTGACTTAGGACATAAAGCTGATGATAACTTGAAGTGTGCAGCTAACGGAGTACTTACTGGCTTGGCATTATGCATATTAAAACGACGAAGAACTTTATCAATATATCCCTTCTGACTTAGATATACTTTTCCAGATGGTCTATCTCTGGATATTTCCATGCCAAGAATTTTCTTTGCTGCACCCAAATCCTTCATCTCAAATTCATTACTCAATTGCTTCTTTAGTTCATTAATCTCTGACATACTCTTTGCAGCAATAAGCATATCATCAACATAAAGGAGCAAATAAATAGTTGAACCTTTGACAGTTTTCAAATAAACACAACTATCATAATTAGACCTTTTGAAACCTCGAGAGAGCATAAAAGTGTCAAATCTCTTGTACCACTGTCTAGGGGATTGCTTCAATCCATAAAGAGATTTCTTTAACTTGCAGACAAGCTTTTCTTTTCCAGGAATAACAAAACCTTCAGGTTGTTCCATATAAATATCCTCTTCTAATTCTCCATGTAAGAATGCAGTTTTAACATCCAATTGTTCAAGCTCAAAATCATGCATGGCAACAATACTAAGTAAAGTGCGAATTGAGCTATGCTTCACAACAGGAGAAAAGACTTTGTTATAGTCAATACCTGGAATCTGACTGTAACCTTTAGCAACGAACCTTGCTTTATATCTTGTCTCATCATTAGGAGAAACACCTTCTTTCCTCTTGAAAACCCACTTGCAACGAATAGGTTTCTTCTCTCCAAGCAATTTTACTAAATCCCAAGTGCCATTCTTTTCAAGTGATTCCATCTCATCATGCATAGCGGTCATCCACTTATTACTATCACCAGAAATAATAGCCTCGGAATATGAAGAAGGCTCAGCATTACCTTCAATTTCCTCTGCAACAGATAAAGCAAAAGAAACAATATTGCACTCTTCAATTAACCTTTTAGGTTTATGAGTACCCCGCCTAACTCTGTCATGTGCAAGATTCCAACCGGGTGGAACAATAGGCTTATTTGGAGTGGGAGTGACATGTTCATCATCAACGACGGGTTCATCATGTGCATCAAAAATTTCATTACCAGATGTATCACCTGAATCAATAACATGCTCCACCTGAACAGTAGGATGCTGAATAGTAGCCTGCTGTTCACTCTCAACGGGAACATTAGTAGATGGAACATCATGTAACATAGCAAATTCATTAAATATAACGTTTCTGCTAATAACAACCTTCTGGGTTTCAGGATTCCACAATTTAAAACCTTTAACACCAGACTTATAACCAAGAAAGATGCACTTAATAGCCCTAGGCTCCAATTTTCCATTATCAACATGAGCATAAGCAGTGCAACCAAAAACTCTCAACTGTGAATAATCAGCAGGTGAACCAGACCATACCTCAATTGGAGTTTTCTTATTAAGAGCAATAGATGGCGAACGGTTAATGAGATAACAAGCAGTGGAAGCAGCCTCAGCCCAAAAACGCTTATGCAAACCTGCATTGGACAACATGCAACGGGCTCTGGAAATAATGGTTCTGTTCATACGCTCAGCAACACTGTTTTGTTGAGGAGTATAAGGAATGGTGTAGTGTCTGACAATGCCTTCAGACTTGCAATAATTCTTAAATTGCTTAGAACAGAATTCCATACCATTATCAGTGCGAAGTATTTTTACCTTCCTTTCAGTTTGTCTTTCAATCATAATCTTCCACTCCTTGAATGCTGAAAATGCTTGCCATTTATGCTTCAAGAAATAAGGCCAAACTTTTCTTGAATAATCATCAATTATAGTCAGCATGTAACTAGCACCACCTAGTGACTTCTTGCGAGATGGTCCCCATAAATCAGAATGCACATAATCAAGAATACCTTCAGTTGTATGAGTCGAAGTACTGAACTTCACCCTCTTGTGCTTGCCGAAGATACAATGCTCACAAAATTTTAATTTTCCAGTTTCGTATCCTTTCAGAAGACCTCTCTTATTTAACTCTGCCAAACCAAGTTCACTCATATGTCCAAGACGCATATGCCAAAGGTTAGCAGCATCACAGTCAGAATTCTTGGAAATAACTGGAGTAGCGTTACCTGAAACGGTAGAACCTCGAAGGTAATAAAGACCATTGGTCGAACTTAAGTCACCTTTCATTACAATAAGGGAACCTCTGGTGACCTTCAAAACACTATCTCCACCTGAATACTTGTACCCCTTTGCATCAAGGGCACTCATAGAGATAAGATTTCTCTTCATCTTCGGAATATACCGAACATCTGTCAAAGTTCTGATTGTGCCATCAAACATCTTGATTCGAACGGAACCTATGCCTTCAATCTTGCATGGTGAATTATCAAAACCCAAAACGGAACCAGCAGCAGTTGTGGAATCAAAAGTAGTAAACCAATCTCTATGCGGGCACATATGAAAAGTACATGCAGTGTCAAGTACCCACTCATCATTGGTCTCAGCACATCCAGCAGTAACGACAAGAGCATCATCGGAACTATCATCACGAGCAACGTTAGCAGAATTTTCAACTTGTTTATTACCTTTTCTCTTTTCTTTGTTCTGCAACTTGAAACACTCGGAGATGTCATGCCCATCTCTCTTGCAATATCTGCAATACTTCTTGTCTCTGGATTGCGACCGGCCCCTGTGGCCGTTCTTACTTTTGCCTCTGTTTCCATTATTGGAGTTCTTCTCCTTTGTCCTGCCACGAACAGATAATCCCTCGGCTTGGGATGAACTCGAACCATCATGAGGCACCATTAATTTCATCTTCTCCTTAGAGTTCAAAGCTTCATAAACTTCATTAAGTGTGAGTGTATCACGACTGTATAATATGGTGTCTCCAAAATTGGTATAAGAACTTGGCAGTGAACAAAGTAACATTAAAGCAGTATCTTCCTCTTCATACTTAACCTCCATTGCAGCTAGATCGGATATGATCTCTTTAAATTCAGAAATATGATTCAAAACATTACCTCCCTCGGGTAACCTGTGCAGGAATAATTTTTGCTTCAGATGCATCTTGCTGGTAAGATCTTTTGTCATGCAAATGCTTTCCAGCTTTAACCATAGAGCGGTAGTAGTTTTCTCGCTCAAAACTTCCTGCAAAATATTATTATGCAAATGGAGTTGAATTTGTGACAAAGCCTTACGATCCCTTCTTTTCTCATCAGCAGTCCAGTCCTGAATTCGGTCCTTCCCAAAACTATCCAGTGCATCATCATAGTCGGCATGTGCCAACAACGCCCGCATCTTGACTTGCCATAAGGTAAACCTTGTGTCACGGTCCAACAGCGGAAGATCGTACTTCATGGAAGCCATGAGTTGATAAACTGTGCACAAAATAGTACAAGTCGTAGAAAAATTCTTGATAGAATTTAATTAATGCGGAGCAACTGAGTTGAAAAAATAGCACCTGGAAAAACTCGGTGGCTGTAGCAATTGAGAAGTAAAATATTTGGACTAGTAATTCAGCCTTGTCTTCACGTGAGGAGTAGAGATCAATCAGATCTCGATTTGTGTGCATGTAGCACAAGTAGTACTCACCACTGATGTGGATTTGGTCTTCACGTGGAGGAAAAGTAGTACTAGCAGCAGCACACGCGGCCTGCATACTGGATCAGCAGCGGCAGCAGGTCGCGTCGGGACTTGAGTAGACGGAAGACGTGGCAGCGAGGAACTCCTGTCGCCTGTCGGTTTCGGCGACGTGCGGCAGCAGTAGAAATCGATGCGGCTCCGAATCGGCGGATCGCCTGAAGACGCGTGCGGCGGCGCGCACGACAGAACCCTAATCTTCTCGATCTCAAATCTCGTATGTGCAAACCTCAGCTCTGTATACCACTTGTTAGATAATAACGAGATAAACGAGACAGAGAGACACGGATTTAACGTGGAAACCCTTGCGGGAGAAAACCACAGACGCACGAAGGCGCAAACACTATGAGGAGGAGTATTACAAGCACGAGACGACAGGCCGTCTTAGGTGCGACTACATGGGGTATATATTGAGGGCAATACGTAAGAGTCCTTGAGGACAAGTAAACGAGTTGTACTCGTACACGTCGGTACCAACGCAAAGGCCCACACTGTATGTACTATGTCTAGTCCAATACGGTACTAGAATTTGGATCACAATTTAACAGACGCCATCTATTTCCCATGGTGATTTGGCTTTCGATCCGAGGTCGGATCTTTTCCTTGGGAGAGGGGATGATGCGGAGCATCCTTCGGACATCACCATGCCAAGAGTCCGTTTGGCAAGTGACATGTGTGACCTCTACTTCTCATACTTAAAGGTGAATCATCTCCTTTACACGTGTTCACTTGACCCCTTCGAGGATGATATACTACTTGACACTCCACACGTGTGAATGCATAGGTATTGTCGAAGCTTCACATATGACGAGGAGGAGTGCAAGTGGCAAGGATCACCTACACCATCCGCGAGGGAAGCGTGGAAGAGAAGACGAAAGAAACAGAGCTGCTGCAAGCTACAGGCTCCAGACGACCGGCGTTTACCGGACATCCGTCGCGTCCCAAGCGACCGGACGACCGACAGCCACCGGACGTCCATGACATCCTTCACAGAACCCAAGTAGCGGAAAATACCGGAAGCCCGAGAGATACCGGACGTGTGGTCCCTCCCGAGCCACCGGAAGTCTGGTGTCCAGCGGACGAATGGTACCTGTCTGCGCACAGTGTTTGGGTCCGAGGCCCATATATCCCTTTCGCCCCTCACTTACCCCTTGGTGGCCCTAGACTATATATACTCCTCCACCTCCACCATTTTAGGGTTAGCATTGGTTTAGCTCATATGTGAGATAGAGCTTTGCTCATCCATTACGGATCTACTCCACGAGAGAGACCGCGGCCCCTCTACGGAGAAGATCCACCTTGGATTCAAGACCCCTAACGGGAAGATACTTCGCGGATTCAAGACCTCCTCTTGGAGATGAACTTTACCTTGTATCTTTCCCTTTGTTGTTCATGTACCTTGTGATCTTATGTGTTTGATTGTCTAGTGGATGTGTGATTGGACTTGTTCTTAAGTGTTTTCCCTTGTGTTTTCTCCCCATGTTCATCGTGTTCTTTGTGGATCCTCTCCATTTCGTGAAAGATCGGCCATCTAGGGTTCCACCCTACATTAGTTTGGTTTGGTAAACTAGACTGATTTATCTTGTCACGGGAAGAGGTGCTTTGTAATGGATTCTGTCTTGCGGTGCTCATATCAGTGACAGAAGGAGAGATGACACACATGTATTGTTGCTACTAAGGGTAACAAGATGGGGTCTATTCCTACAAGAATAGATTTTGTGTTATGTGACCGTCTTATTGCATTACTCCATTTCACCATGAACTTAATACACTAGATGCATGCTGGATAGCGGTCGATGTGTGGAGTAATAGTAGTAGATGCAGAATTGTTTCGGTCTACTAATCTTGGACGTGTTGCCTATATACATGATCACTCTCTTGGATATCGCCATAATTATTTGGTTTTCTATCAATTGCCCAATAATTGTTTGTTCAGCCCGCGTATGATATTTTCTTGAGAGAAGCCACTAGTGAAATCTATGGCCCCGGGACTATTTCCTATTATATAATTTTAGATCTATTTTTTTAACCGAAAATCCAAAAATACTTTGCTGTATTTTATTTGCTTTCATCGCATTTGCATCTATCAATCTACCTATTTTGAATACCGTTGAGGGATTGAAACCCCTCTACGCGTTGGGTTGCAAGATTTGTTGTTTGTGTGCAGGTGATGTTTACATAGTGTTTCTTGGTTCTCCTACTGCATTTATAACCTAGGTTTCATAACTGAGGGAAATACTTACTGCTGCTGTGTTGCATCCTCCTCTCTTCTTCGAGGAATTTACCAACGCGGATCACAAGTAGCAGGCTTGCCTCTATTGCATTTTCTCATTGATACTTGCATTATACATAGCTCTATCCTTACCGAGAGTTGTGTTTGTGGGAAGTAGATAGATATTGTAGAATCATGGCTACACAACTAGGTAGGGTCATGTATTGAAAGGAACATGGGTGGTTTTACCAAAGACTTTCGAAAACCCCATAGGGTGGCACTAATGCCCTTTGGAGATGACCATGAGCTTGGTCGCTACTTGGTGAAGAAGTGGTTTACCGAGGCAAGTGGAGTGTGTTGCTTTCAAAAACGGATTAGATTTAAGATTTGTTGAACATCCCAACCATACATGTACAATCACTCTACCCCTTATGGGACGGGGCATTATTGATTACCTTGTTAAATATTAGCAAAGTGTCTGCATTACTAGTGGCGGGGGTGACTTGTTCACTCTCGAGACGGGGTCGTGCTTTGATAGACGACCATGACTATCTTTACAAGGCACCGGGCACACCATTGGTCCCTTTGTGTGCACACGACGATAAGATGGGCCAAGTCCCAAGACCTTTTATAAAGTATGCCATAAAGGACGGGTACCAACGAGTGGACGCTATGTTAGTATCATTCAGGGGAAAGATAGTGATCGGGTTACTCCTGCAGGACAGGCTTAACGCAAGAGATCTCCTAACCAGGAAGAGTTTCCACATCCAATCTACTTCATGTGTTCTATGTGATGATGAACCCAATGAACACTTGATGCATCTATTTTTCAGCTATGATTTTAGGCAGAATTTCTGGATGAACATTGGTTTCCAATGGAATACAGACTATGATCTCCTTGAAATGTTGTTGGAAGGCAGAAGGCACATCAATATTATGTGCTATAAGGAATGCTTGATTGCAAGTTGTTGGAGCTTATGGAAGCACATGAATGGTATCATATTTGATCATAAAGAAAACAATATGGCATATTGTATAAGTTCTTTCAGAGAACACTTTGGTATGATCATCAAGAAAGCAAAACCTAGCTTGAAGGAAGGAATGCAGAGCTAGCTAGACTACTTGTAGATTCTCCTATCTTTTCATGAGCCTTGTACAGTTGATGTAACATTATCATTATTAATGAAAATCAGAGTTACATTGGGGGTTTTCCCCACTCTGTTTGCTCAAAAAAAGATAGTGGTCGGGTGCTTACCCCTAGTACGTATTGTATGGCGAGTTGTAGTTGACACGGAAGCTTCCAAGATCTTGTGTGTAAAGTGTACACCCTCCGCAGTGTGTAAAACTATTTGAATAGCCGTGTCCACTACCAAGGACAGTGGGGTGGTGCTGCTTAAACTATGTCCGTATTTTACAAAAGTGTGGGTTGAGGAAGATTGTTTATGTGACTCATGAGGAGGGCACCATAAGCTTGGGACTGAGTTATCCATAACTCTTTCTTCATATTGATGTATGTAACCTCTTAAAACTTGTTGCAGACACGTTTGCATAAGAAAAACTAGCTTTTCACAAAATGCCAACTTAGGGCCTGTTCGGAGACTTGCTAGCTTCTTCAAAACTTCTCATATCCAGCTTCTCACCCGACTTCTCACTTCACCTGGCGTCCAACAAACCGTTCTGGAGCGAAGGCAGCTTCTCCCCGCACATGGGCCCAAAAAAGAGAGAAGCGAGTTGGGCCTAGTTTGGGCTTGCGATTTGGGCTTGGGGGCGCAGTCGTCCTAGTGCAGCTCCTGGCTCGGAGGGTCAGGGCCGCTCCTCCGGACGTCAATGGCGTCGGGACTAGCACCTCGGTGCCATGGGGTCGCAGCTCCTGGCACCCCACGCGATTCGCGCCGCCGAGGAGTGTACTCGGCAGGAAACAAGTTGGGATGACCGAATCTGTAGGAAGATGCGAGGATCTGGTCAACGACGGGGGCAGATGGGCGCGGTGGCGGGGAACGGTGGCCATGAGGGTTCGAGAGGAGAAGACGAGGGAGAGGGGAGATGTGAGCGGGCGGTTCTGTTGCGGGTTCGATCGAGGGACGGGGTGACAAATCGTGTTCTCTGGCGGTGGCATACGGTCGTAAATAACGACAACTTCTGATTCACAATAACGTGGAGCTGGGAATTGGTAGCTTCACAAAAATGCACTACAGCCCATCGTGGCTTGCTGGATTTTAGCTTCTTGAAGCTACTGCGTTCGGGCTAGCTTCGGGCTGAGATTTTCAGAAGTTTGGAGTGGGAGGAGATCAGAACAGGCCCTTAGTAATAAAGCCTTGCATGGTTATTATGTTATCATTCATGGATTGCTTGTGAGTACATTCTAAAGTACTCATTGTCTTATCCCTGGCTATTAACTTGGACAGGCATGGAAGAGAAGGAGTTCGAAGAAGAGTTCTTCGGTGACGAACATGCGAACTAGGGCGCTTTCCCAGTCAGAATGCTTGTAGGGTTAAGGCAGGTGGAATGGATCCAACTTATCAATGAAAATTTCCGTTGCAATGTTTTATTTGCTGTTTAGCCCTTGAGGCTTTATTTATGTATGACTTGACCATAATGGTCCTATTTTTGTAAGACACTATGTAATGAACGTAAACTCTTGATATTCAATTCATTGTGTACGATGAGCATTGATCCTCGGGATCACTATGCACGCACAATTGGCGGCTTCGGCCGTATAATTCAAGGTCCCCATAAAGCTGGTATCAGAGCTATCTTGACTGTAGGAAGCCTTAGTTATCATGGATGTTAGTTAGGACAAAACTATTTTCAACACTATCTAAACTTCTCCCCTTTTCTAAGTTTTACAAACCTGAGATATCTTTCCCCTTAGTAACCTCCCCCCTTCAAAAACTTTTGTAGATGGCCGCTATACCCAAAGACTTCCTGACCATCGGATTCCCCATGCTTCTCGAGGAGAGCCTCCAGAAGTGCCAGTTTCACCGAGCCCCCACTTTCACCTACCATGAGCGTTGGATCAACGACACCGAGATGGAGTACCATGTGGAAGTAATCATGAAAGCTAATGACCCTCCGACGAGCTGGTTCTTTGAGGGACCCTATACGGCAACACTAGTCCTCCTCATCAAGAGAGCTGCACTCAAGGCACTAACCCGCCTCTGAGACCTTTTTCTGGAGATGGTAGACAAGCCAGCGACCCGCTTCTTACCTTATCGGAAGGAGGGTGAGGATGAGAGCAGTGCACCAGCTCCACCCCTAGAGGAAGGACTCCCACTCCGATTCCATACCGACTTCAGCCTTTGTGCCGACAACTTGGCACAACACTTGGCCTTGGAGTTGATGGAGCTCCGAAGGGATTTCACGAGACCAAGGCACTACTCCGCCAAGCACAAGGGAAGACATATAGAATCAAGAAGGAAGGTGCTCCCCCTGGACCGCCCACAGTGGCATCTCGAGGTGGAAGACCCCCGCACAATGCACCTGCCAAAGTTGGAAGGCCATCACAGCAACACTGCTAGACCACAAGGGATTATCGCAAGCTCTTCATCACACCACCGGCAAAGCAAATCCGCGTTGAGCTTCTCCACTCCCCCACTCCTTCGAGTGATGAAGAAAGTTAGAATGATGTGATGAAGAAAGTTAGAATGATGGCGACAAGGAGGAAGACCTAGGAGAGCCAGAGTACGCAACCAAGAAGTCGACCACATAGGCACCACTCTAGACTAGGGTGTGCTAGTCCGTAAGCCCTAAAGTAGGATAGGTCGTGTATCCCCTATGCGAAGTCAAGTCCTTGTAATGGTTCAAATGAAACCATTCTATGTTGTGTTTTCTTTTGTCTTTTTATGTAAGCCGGAATTTCCCTTTGGGAACTTGTGAACGACTACATCACCCATTTGGTTTTCAATGAATGTGTTTGACCTTTCGGCCTTTGTTTAATCAATTTGTGTAGTACCACACCCCTTACTAGGCACCCCATCTATATCGCTTTCACTTTCGTCTATTCCAATATTGAACCTTTGACCGCTCCAAAACGATGCCTATTGTACCCCATACTAGTGCCTCTAACCAGCAGCAAGGAACCGGAGGATCGACCCAAGGAGAATGATGAGGGGCTAACCAGATCTAGGCCGATCTTTCACGATTGGAGAGGATTCCCACGAAGAACACCAAGAACACGAGGGGAAAACACGGGAGGAACGAGAGGAAACACTCAAATCAATAAGAAGCAATCACACATGTGGCAGATCCAAGTACACACACGAGGTCACAAAGATCCAAAGACAACCAGTACAAAAAAATCACTTCCATGGTAATACGTGATTGTCACAGTAGGTCACATTTTCTGTCATGCATGTACATCCATGACAATTTTATGACAGAATCAAGATAGTCATACATGTGATGTCGTAGAAGTGTTCCATGACAATACCAAAATTATCATCACGAAAGTGTTCACTTCCATGACGATAAATGGCGCGTCATGGAAGTGCTTTCGTCAAGGGTAACAGACACGTGGCATCCACCTTAACGGGTCGTCGTTAAGCTATCGAGTCTGGTTTTGGATAACCCGCGAACAGCGAGGATCAATGGGAATTTTCCGCATGTAAAATTCTCATTGGCCGAAGGAACCACGTGCCAGCTCCACGTGCGGGCAGATGTCAACAAACCAATGGACAGGAGGCGCATATGATACGTCAACACGTGGCATGGTCCAAAAGGGGCCCATTAAGGTGAAAAGGCCGGCCCATTTGACTTGGTCAAAGGTTAATGGGCCGGCCCATCGAGAGCCTGCTAACGGCCTTCTCGCATATAGCCCATTCAGGACCGATAACTCACGGCCCATTATGGCCTTTCCGAATTCAGCCCACTAGCTTCATTTGGGCCATCCAATATGATACCAACCCGTTGTAACTTCCAGCCCATGCATGGCCCATGATGTCTTTCGGCCCATATGAGACCCTTTGTAACTCTTGGACCATTAACGGCCCGTACTAAAACTGTGATAGCATGGCTTATTAGGGATGATAGACTACTCATATCAATAATGAATTCCTTCTTTTACGGGAGCCCATTCAGACAGAACTGCAAAGTTAAGCGTGCTCAGCTTGGAGTAATCTCAGGATGGGTGACCGACTGGGAAGTTGCTCCCGGGTGCGAACGACTGAGGATAAAGTGCGCAGAAAAGACTAGTATTGATATGTGGGCCCAGACTAGATCCCGCCAGGTGTAACGACCACCGGCGGGCGTGTCCGGGGTGTTACAAGTAGGTATCAGAGCCGCGAGGCACAGACGTATGTGCCAAGAGGGAACGTTCCTGTGGCCCGACGAGGACGTCGGTTCCTCTGAGTGGGGGTGTATGTGATAGCCTGGCTTATTAGGGATGATAGACTACTCATATCAATAAGGAATTTCTTCTTTTTCAGGAGCCCATTCGGACAGAACTCCAAAGTTAAGCGTGCTCGGCTTGGAGTAATTTCAGGATGGGTGACCGATCGGGAAGTTTCTCCCGGGTGCGCACGAGTGAGGACACAGTGCGCAAAAAAGACTAGTATTGATATGTGGGTCCAGTCTAGATCCCGCGAGGAGTAACGACCATCGGCGGGTGTATCCGAGGCATTACAGAAACTGGCCCATAATGAACAATATATCGCTTCATATCCATTAACGGCCCCTTACTCTATTGGGCTGTTCCCAGCCCGTGTTATCTTTCGGCCTTTTAAGGGCCAATTTATTCTTTGGCTGATTTGCAGCATTCGGTTGCTTACGGTCTGTTACTAGCCTTTTCCGCTTGTGGGCCAAATTCAGCCCGAGGTTAAAGTTGGCCCGTTTGTGGCCCGTTAATCCTTTGGGCCGTTTTCATAGCATCATCAAATACGGCTCATTAATGACTCGTTATGGCTGTCGATAGAATTAAGCCCGTTATACTTGTCAGTCTCTTAATGGCCCGTTATGGTCGGCCCATGAACGAATGGCTGCCACTCTAGCCCGTTTACGACCCATAATGTGGTCCGTTATAGGCCGATGTTTGGCCAATTGATCATACGGCCCGTATAAGGCCCATTGATTCTACGGCCCATAGAAGGCCCATAGAAGGCCATGGTGACAACGGTCCGTATGTTGCCGACGGTTATTGTGGCCTAGTTTTGAAAAATAGGTTATTGTGGCCAATAGCAAACCGGGGGAAGAACAACACTGATTACAAACAAACTAATAAAAAAGACAACAAGGAAATAAATAAGCAAGCAACATACACTAGGCTATAACGGCTATTACACATATTACAACCTCTAGGAATCAAAGTTCACCACTAGTGTAAATATGGGGAACAAAGCAGCATATTACATACACTCGTTGTCAAAGTTGGCGACCAATGCAAATAAACGCCGCATCAAAACAAGTCCAGAACCGAAACCACTTCACAAGATCTCAAGAAACAATATCCTGGGTATCCACCATGCTGGCACGATGCTTAGCAAGCTTATTAGCTTTCTCTTATTTGGCGCTTAAATCCTCCAACACTTGATGTTGTACCAGAAAGTATGCATCTGAATTATGCAGGGACTTCCTTAGTCCTATGGCTTCCTGTCTCAGCACATCTGATCGATTTCTTTCAACTTGAAGTTGAGACTCAAGAAGTCGAACTGATTCAGGCAGCGAGTTCAAAGATCTTGTGCCAGCAGTAGTGGCCAGTAACTCGAATTCCACATCAAGACAGGACTTTGGGGTTGTCTCACTATCTTCAAGATAGTTTCTATCAGCTTTCTTGGAGACCAACATGTATGTCTCCCTATCTTGAACCGTATCTACATTACTTCCTTTACTATTGCATAACGTGGTACTCTTCTCCAATATTTTGTTCGCATTCTAAAAGAGAAACAAGCAGACACATCACATGTTTACCATGTTGTATATGAAACTCATTTTGGTAAATCAGTTCAGTTGTAAGGTGGATATGATGACAGCATGAAACAAACATATATCTATGTAGTGCGGTCATTGTAAGGTGGACAGGATAACAACATGAAACAAACATATATCTATGTAGTATGGTCACTGTATGGTCTATATCATTGTAGTTTATGTTGCCAAATCAAGATAGAGACAGTTCAAATCATATATGTTTAAGACAAAGAAGCATAAAGAGAATATAAGTGTGGGAAACTACACAACATTAACAACACTTGTAATGTGCATGCCATGAGAACATAACTGTTTATTCAATCGATACTGAAATCAACATAGAGCAAGTTAGAATAGCAAACCGGTTAAAGAAACAGGTTTAAAACATACATGTTGCACCATTGGAATTTCAATTGTATCGTTCAAATTTGAAATTAGTTAGTATGAGTAAATATAGTGATACTAGAGCAAAGGAGTATGAACCATAGCTATGGAACCTGACCTCAGAACAATTATTATTCTTCTTTAAGTGTTGACTTGGGGTTCGGAGTGGTGGTCCTCGTTCTTTGGGCAATGGACTTGCCTTACTAACTTCTCGTGTTTCGATGCTCTGTGGTGCACACGGTGTTGTGTCAACTAGAATTGGGTTATTGTCTGCTAGGCTTGGCGTTAGAAGGGGTGTAGCTGGTTCTCTGTCCAACTAGGTAGGGGTGCAATTTGCGTGAGTCTGGGTTATGTGTGGTGGGGATAGTTCTTGGGCAATTACAACTGTGGTCCTATCTGAATCGACGGGTAGCACGATCTTTTCTTAAGACCGTGTTTTTACAAAGGTTATATACGTGAATCCCTTAGTCCTTGTGATGTTCCTATTATTCTAGTGCCGAAAAAGGATGGTACATCGCGTATGTGTGTTGATTGTAGAGGCATTAATAAAATTACTATTCGTTATCGTCATCCTATTCCTAGGCTAGATGATATGCTTGATGAATTGAGTGGCTCTACAATATTCTCCAAAGTTGATATGCGTAGTGGATACCATCAAATTCGTATGAAATTGGGAGATGAATGGAAAACATCATTTAAAACTAAGTTTGGATTATATGAGTGGTTAGTCATGCCTTTTGGGTTAAGTAATGCACCTAGTACTTTCATAAGATTAATGAATGAAGTTTTATGTGCTTTCATTGGATGATTTGTGGTAGTATACTTTGATGATATATTGATTTATAGCAGATCTTTGGAGGAACATTTGGAGCATTTACGTGTTGTTTTTATTGCTCTACGTGATGCACGTTTGTTTGGTAACCTTGGAAAGTGCACCTTTTGCACCGACCGAGTATCTTTTCTTGGCTATGGTGTTACTCCATAGGGAATTGAGGTTGATAAAGCCAAGATGGAAGCTATTGAGAGTTGGCCGCAACCCAAAACGGTCACACACGTGACGAGTTTCCTTGGCCTCGCTGGATTCTATCAGCGTTTTGTGAGAAACTTTAGCACCACTACTGCACCTCTCAATGAGCTTACAAAGAAGGATGTGCCTTTTGTTTGGGGTACTGCACAGGTAGAAGCATTCACGGTATTGAAAGATAAGTTGACACATGCTCCTTTACTCCAACTTCCTGATTTTAATAAGACTTTTGAGCTTGAATGTGATGCTAGTGGAATTGGGTTAGGAGGTGTGTTACTACAAGATGGTAAACCTATTGCATACTTTTCTGAAAAATTGAGTGGGCCTAGTCTGAATTATTCTACTTATGATAAGGAATTACATGCTCTTGTTCGGACTTTGGAAACATTGCAACATTATTTATGGCCCAAAGAATTTGTTATACATTCTGATCATGAATCTTTGAAGCACATTAAAAGTAAAGCAAAACTGAACAGTAGACATGCTAAATGGGTTGAATTCATAGAGACTTTCCCTTATGTTATTAAACACAAGAACAAAAAACAAAATGTTATTGCCGATGCATTGTCTCGTCATTATACTATGCTTTCACAACTTGACTTTAAAATATTTGGTTTGGAGACCATCAAAGATCAATATGTGCATGATGCTGAATTTAAAGATGTATTGCAAAATTGTAAAGAAGGGAGAACATGGAACAAGTTCATCGTTAATGACGGATTTGTGTTTCGTTCTAACAAGCTATGCATTCCAGTTAGCTTTGTTCGTCTTTTGTTCTTGCAGGAGGCGCATGGAGGAGGATTAATGGGACACTTTGGCGTGAAGAAGACGGAGAACGTACTTGCTACACATTTCTTTTGGCCAAAGATGAGACGGGATGTTGAGCGTTTTGTTGCTCGCTGCACTACATGTCAAAAAGTGAAGTCACGACTCAAACCTCATGGTTTGCATATATAAACCATGAGGATTGAGTCGTGACTTAGCTTTTTGACATGTAGTGCAGCGAGCAACAAAATGCTCAATATCCCGTCTCATCTTTGGCCAAAAGAAATGTGCAGAAAGTAACTCCTCCGTCTTCTTCACGCCAAAGTGTCCCATTAATCCTCCTCCATGCGCCTCCTGCAACAACAAAAGACGAACAGAGCTAGCTGGAATGCATAGCTTGTTAGCACGAAACACAAATCCATCACTAATGACGAACTTGTTCCATGTTCTCCCTTCTTTACAATTCTGCAATACATCTTTAAATTCAGCATCATGCACATATTGATCTTTGATGGTCTCCAAACCAAATATTTTAAAGTCAAGTTGTGAAAGCATAGTATAATGATGAGACAGTGCATCGGCAATAACATTTTCTTTTCCCTTCTTGTGTTTAATAACATAAGGGGAAGTCTCTATGAATTCAACCCATTTAGCATGTCTACGGTTCAGTTTTGCTTGACTTTTAGTGTGCTTCAAAGATTCATGATCAGAATGTATAGCAAATTCTTTGGGCCATAAATAATGTTGCCATGTTTCCAAAGTCCAAACAAGAGCACATAATTCATTATCATAACTAGAATAATTCAGACTAGGTCCACTCAATTTTTCAGAAAAGTATGCAATAGGTTTACCATCTTGTAATAACACACCTCGTAACCCAATTCCACTAGCATCACATTCAAGCTCAAATGTCTTATTAAAATCAGGAAGTTGGAGTAAAGGAGCATGTGTCAACTTATCTTTCAATACCATGAATGCTTCTTCCTGTGCAGTACCCCAAACAAAAGGCACATCCTTCTTTGTAAGCTCATTGAGAGGTGCAGCAATGGTGCTGAAATCTCTCTCAAAACTCCTATCGAATGCAGCGAGGCCAAGGAAACTCCTCACGTGTGTGACTGTTTTAGGCTGCGGCCAACTCTCAATAGCTTCTATCTTGGCTTTATCAACCTCAATTCCCTATATGGAGTAACAACGTAGCAAAGAAAAGATACTCGGTCGATGCAAAAGGTGCACTTTCCAAGGTTACCAAACAAACGTGCATCACGTAGAGAATAAAAACATCACGTAAATGTTCCAAATGTTCCTCCAAAGATCTGCTATAAATCAATATATCATCAAAGTAAACTACAACAAATTGTCCAATGAAAGCACGTAAAACTTCATTCATTAATCTCATGAAAGTACTAGGTGCATTAGTTAACCCAAAAGGCATGACTAACCACTCATATAATCCAAACTTAGTTTTAAATGTTGTTTTCCATTCATCTCCCAATTTCATACGAATTTGATGGTATCCACTACGCAAATCAACTATGGAGAATATTGTAGAGACACTCAATTCATCAAGCATATCATCTAGCCTAGGAATAGGATGACGATAACGAATAGTAATATTATAAGTGCCTCTACAATCAACACACATACGTGATGTACCATCCTTTTTTGGCACTAGAATAATAGGAACAACACAAGGACTAAGGAATTCGCGTCTATAACCTTTGTCGAGTAGCTCCTGTACTTGACGCATAATCTCCTTCGTCTCCTCTAGATTGGTACGGTATGGTGCGCGGTTGGGTAGCGATGCATCGCGAATTAAGTCAATCTGATACTCAATCCCTCGAATAGGTGGTAATCCAGGTGGCACGTCTTGTGGAAAGACGTTCGCGAACTCCTGCAAATTTTTGGTGACAGCAGGAGGCAAAGAGGAAGGCACGTCCTCGAATGAAAATAATGCCTCTTTGCACACAAAAGCATAGCAAACAAATTTGCTTAAATCTAGATCATCAATATCAGATTTGGTGGCAAGTAAACATCCACTTTTCAATATAATTTCAGATGCAACATGAGATGATGGTGTGTTATTAGGCTTCATTTGTTGCTCAAATTTTTTTGCCACAATCTGATTTTCACTCTTATTTTGCTCCTGTTTCACTTTATTAGCTCTATTAATATCATCTTTCAAAATGGAATCAGGAGACATAGGAAGCAAAGTAATACGTCTATCCTTATGAACAAGAGTATACTGATTGTTTGTACCATGGTGTATAGATTTTTTATCAAATTGCCATGGTCTACCAAGTAATAAGGAACATGCTTGCATGGGTACCACATCACAATCAACCTAATCAGCTTATGTGGAGATACTAAAATGCACACGAACAGTACGTGTTACCTTAACCTTGCCGCTGTTGTTGAACCATTCGATGTAGTAAGGATGTGGATGTGGTCTTGTGGTGAGAGATAGCTTCTCCACCATCTCCATGTTAGTCAAGTTGTTGCAGCTCCCTCCATCCATGATGACGCGAACAGAACGTTCCTTCACAACTCCCTTTGTATGGAACAAATTATGCCTCTGATTTTGCTCCGCTTGTGTGACCTGCACACTCAAAACACGTTGAGCAACTAAACATTCATACATGTCAGCATCTTCAGGAGCCATGTATTGCGTCTCATTTTCAGAATCATCTCCACCGTGTTCTTCACGTGTAATAAGAGCCAAAATATCCTCATCATAGTCACTAGCGGACTCATAACCAGCATCCTTAGTAGCAATCATGACACGCTGCGATGGGCATTTGCTCGCATAGTGACCACGACCAGTGCAACGACGACATATAACTTCATGTACTGGCCCATTGGATGCCATGGATGAAGAAGAGCTCTGTGCAGGACCGGAAGGTGTACTCCTGGTTGATGGTGGTGGTGCCTGTTTGCTTTTATCACGGCTAGAAGTAATGGATGAAGTAGGCGGTGGTGCAGCCGGACGTATTGAAGTAGATGATGCACGCGCTGTCCATGATGAAGGTCGACCTGCAGAAAAATTAGTTCGTGCCAAGGCCTGTCGATCCTGCACTTCACGTTCAACTTTGGAAGCAAGATGGAAAAAACGAGTGATATTATTATACTCCTTATATTCTAGAATTGTCTGAATCTCTTTATTTAAGCCACCCATAAAATATGTGAGCATAGCCTCATTATTCTCAACAATAGCACATCTAATCAGGCCAGTTTGTAATTCCCGATAATATTCCTCTACAGAATTGTTTCCTTGTCTTAAACGTTGCAATTTCTAAAGTAATTCACGTTGATAATATGGTGGAACCCAACGAGTACGCATAGCAGTTTTGAAAGCAGCCCAAGTAGTTGGAATATTATCCGTATGTAATCTACAATATTCAGACCACCACACACAAGCAAAACTAGTGAAAGCACAAAGAGCAGCAGCAACACGTCTCTCCTCGGGATATTTTAAACATGTAAAACGTTGTTCGGTTTCTAACTCCAGAGTAAGATATATATCATGAACATATCTACTCTCAAATGGTGTAATATTCAATTTTAGTTTAGGGAGATGGTCATGATCGCGTACCTGAGGGTGTGGTGCAGCCCTACCATTGAGATTATTTGCATGTGGACGACCTGGTGGTTGTGGTGCTGGTTGTTGCACGTAGTTCTGATTTTGATCAACCTCATCCTCGTAATCCCACGCGTAATCGTCCTCCTCCTCAGTAGCAGCAGGAACCACAGAAGCATCAACAGCAGCACCAAAAGTTTGGCCAAGCTGAAGAGCGACACGGCTCGCTTTGCGGAGGGCGGTTTCGCGACGTGAAGGTGGTGGTTGTTGTTGTTGCAATGATGCAGAAGGTGGAGGTAGACGCGCAAGCACTTCCGCGAATTTTGCATCCAACTTGGTGTCAATTGACTTCTCAATGCCATCCATCCTCGCTAGTGCGTTGTCAAAACTGATCATCACATCTTCTACTTGTTGGCCCATCATTTGCTGATATTTATCATGCAACTCCTTGTTTGTCATGTTCTCCCAGTCAGTCTCGTCGACTTGTGATACTGGCATGGTTACAGCAATAGAAACACACAAAAATATGATCCTACAGACTACTAGAAAATGGTGGTGGTGGGGCGTCACAAATCCGTCCAGCAAATCTCAAATTCTTACCAGTTCTTACCCAGCAGCAGGTGGTGATCGGCAACCGTGGTAGTCAAAACTTTCAAAGCTTGGATAAAGCGATTACCAGGGAGAGTGAAACGCACGACGTAGACGTATGTGGAGCTGGGAAGGCTTATAAGATGGAAGCAGAAAGGGTCAGCAATAATCAATTCAGAGATGCAAATTTGAATAAACGCTCAACGTCGATACTGTGCTGGTCCTAGGCTAGATCGTACTAGAGGCGCGAGCCTAGAGCACTAACAAAATCACGACGCTGCACGTAATCAAGGGGAAAGCACACACTGATTTTTTTTCGCCTCTTTTTTTGCGCTCCTTTTTTATTTTTGCCGAAAATCACTATAATGGCGAGTGTCTCAAAACTCTTCCCAATTCAAACTAAGATGATAGGCGCAAAAAAAATTTGACGATTTTTTTCCAAATCAGGGCAGCAACGATGAAAAAGTGCGGTAAAAAACCAGTATGATGGCAGGTGTCTCAAAAGACTCAGAAAAGCCTAAAAATAGGATAGGGAAAAATATTTTCACCTGTCGATATTTTTTACGAGACCTACTCAGGCAAGGAAACACGAAACCGGAACTAGATGGATCTCGAAAGCTAATCTAAAACAAAAAGAACTCGGATTGGTGGTGGGTATATGGTGGTAGAATATGGCAGCGGTGGTGGTATATGGATACGGATTGGTGGTGGTATATGGATACGGATCAGTGGTGGTATGTGGCAGTAGCGACGAAGATGTTGCGGCGGCGGTGAGACAAGTTATGACCAGAACTCGAAACTCTAAAAGACTAGACGCTAAGACCAACAAATTGACACGACGACGCAACCGCAAATTCAACAAAGCAAAATACTAAAAAGACTATGCAAAGGCTCAAACTGGTTCGGATATGAGGAACTAACCCTAATTTTTTTTTTGCTTTTTCGTGGACTATAGGTATGAAGAACAAACTCGATCTAATCTACGAAAAACTGCAAAAATCTCACCGAGCAACCGGGAAATCTGATACCACTTGATAGAGGCAAAGGTGTCCCATCTTTCGATGAGATGGTGGCTATCGTTTTCAGTGGAGTAGACTTTGACGATCCGACTACGAACGTGCGAGGACGTCGCGCCTTAGCAATCGCTAAACCAACTCCGAGAGGTTATTGACCACGCCGGAGCACGATCAGCCTGACCACGAGGGTCTATTTCCTGCAAGCAAACGAAGAACAAGCAAGGAACTAAGATTGCAATCTGGATATTGCGAATATAAGAGGAAAGCTTTATTGATCAATGCGGGGTTCTGTGACGTCTTTGTCTGGTCGTTGAACACAAACGAAGTACGCGAAGTTGCAGCTATGGCGAACTTTAATCTAAACAAATCCCAAAGTCTAAACGAAGCCCTAAGGGTTGTATATATGGGGGAAGAGGGGGGAATTTCGTGGCCCTTGGAGGAGGGGTCCGAAACCAACCCTAACTCTTGTTTCCTCACACATACAGACTCTAAAAACAGCCTATACTCAAGTATTTCGAAATTACATGGGCCTGCCCCAATAATAAGGTGACGCAGCACCTATAATAGCCTCTGGACGGAATTTATGAAGTGGCATCTTGTATATTTCGTCCAAGGTTTCACGCACTCATTATAGTGGCTTCAAAGTCCTGAAATCATCACTTCTAACTCCGTTCTTGTTCCCCTTGCGCATGCCATCATCTCCATGCTTGATCTTGCTCCAATGTTCATCCTTCTTGTCCAAGCTAGGACCTTCATTTGTAAGCAAGACAAATATATCCAATTTAGGCAGCATCATATTCTCATGAACATTAGAATCATTACCAAGAAACGAAAGTACCTGGTAATTTAATTGGCGTGCGCGAGCTGTAGTAATTGGTCCTGTATATGTGTCGGTTGGGGCTGTGGGCATAACCTTGTTAGTGATGTCCTCATCAAGATGCCACTTCATAAATTTGGTCCAAAGGCCATTATAGGTGCCGCGTCACCTTATTATTGGGCCAGGCCCATGTAATTTCGAAATACTTGAGTATAGGCTATTTTTAGAGTCCGTATGTGTGGGGAAACAAGAGTTAGGGTTGGTTTCAGACCCCACCTCCAAGAGCCACGAAATTCCCCCCTCTTCCCCCATATATACAACCCTTAGGGCGTCGTTTAGACTTTGGGTTTTGTTTAGATTAAAGTTCGCCATAGCTGCAACTTTGCATACTTCGTTTGTATTCAACGACCAGGCAAAGACGTCACGAAACCCCACCTTGATCAATAAAGCTTTCCTCTTATATTCGCAATATCCAGATTGCAATCTTAGTTTCTTGCTTGTTCTTCGTTTGCTTGCAGGAAATAGACCCTTGTGGTCAGGTTGATCGTGCTCCGGCGTGGTCAATAACCTCTCAGAGTTGGTTTAGCGATTGCTAAGGCGCGACATCCTCGCATGTTCGTAGTTGGATCGTCGAAGTCTACTCCACCGAAAATGATAGCCACCATCTCATCGAAAAAAGGGACACCTTTGCCTCTATCATAGATACTGCCATCACCCTTTCCAATTCAAATGGCTGATAAACAAGAAAAGTAATTGAAAGAACATACATTGTATGATAGACAGGTGCAATGGATATTAGGGAAAATAGGGCATGTAATAATACACATTTATGTTGTCCAACCAAACAGGATAGCATGGCACAACTTCACATAGATGATAGCTAATTGAACATGATAGCATGACACAGATTCACATATATGATGGCTAACTAAACAGGATAGAATGATATACTTCAAAAAATGATGACTATGTAAAAGGATGACATGATATAACTATACGATGTGTCTTTTAAAGTGGTTGGCATTCCATAATTCACATATCATGCCATAGATGGAAACATGATGGCATGATATAATTCATGGATAGAATGACATAATTCAAAATAGATGACTATGTAAACATGATGAGATGATATAACTATATTATTTCTTTAGAAAATGGGTTGGCAGGCCATAATTCAGATACATGCTGTCTATGTAAACATCATGGCATGATATAATTCAAATATATGATTTATATGATGTGTCAACTAAGCAGATGGCATTAAATATTGTGTATATGATGTAAAAACTAAGCATTGCAAGACAACATATGCATGATATGTGTATTATAACCTGACAAGATTTGAGCATACACCTAAGGGGGAAAATAGGACTGGTGATCTGTCTCTGAATCCTTGCATGACCAATTCAAAAGGCTGATGCACAGGAAGAGTAGTTGAATATACAAACATTTTTGGCAAATGGAATACGTAATACAAAAAAGGATGGCATTATATAATTCACATATATGATGCTTGGCTAAACAACATGGCATTGCATAATTCACATGTTTAATGCCTTGCAACAAGATAGCAGTGAATAATTCACATATATAATGTCTTGCAACAATATGGTATTGCATAATTCACATATATGGTAACTAGACACTAAACATGTGGCATTCACACAAAGCATGTCTAAACTAAGCAAATATCATGGTAATGCAAGACACCATATGCACGATATGAGCAATATAACCCTGCCAAGTTAGAGCATGCACCTCGGGGGGGGGGGGGTGATGCGGAGCATCCTTCGCTCATCCTCATGTACACCATTTGGACGCAAGGTGATCCCGTTCCTCGATGCTTTCCCTTTCCTTTCTCGCGAGACATGGATGCTACTTTAAGCGCGGACCTTGTGCATGCTCAGGAACACCCAAGGAGACCATGGAGAGCCCAAGGTCCAAGGCCAAGTGTGCGAGGGAGAGAAGGAAGAAGGGCCAGCACCTACAGGCCCCGGACATCCGGCCCCCAGTCCCGGACATCTGGCGCCCCTTCACAGAAGCAAACCCCGTTAGCCCAGACATCCGGACCCATGCCTCGGACATCCGGCTCCGCCCGAAGCCCCGGACATCCGGCCCCTTCACCGAAAATCTGTCCCCTCATCACAGAAGGCAACCGAAGCCAGCCACGCTCAGCCTAGACATCCAGCCAGAGGCTCGGACATCCGGCTCCTCGTGAGTCGTCGGACATCCGGCCCCCAGCCCAAACATCCGGCGCCCGTCTGTGCACAGTGAACCGGCTAGAGGCCCATGTACCCCTTCACCCCCTAGACTATATATATTCCTCCACCTCCCTCTTTCTAGGGTTAGCTTAGGTTTAGCTCATTTGAGACAGAGCTTTGCTCATCCACTAGTTGTTCATCTCCTTGTGATTGACTGCGGCCCCTCCATGGAGAAGATCCACACGGATTCAAGACCTCCTTCACGGAGAAGATCTCGCGAGATACCCCAAGACCTCCTCACGTAGAAGAACCGGATACCCTTTGAATCGTCCCTTGTTAATCATGGATCTTCTATCTCTTTGTGTTTCGAGGATCTAGCATATGTGTGACTTGTTCTTGTTGGTTTGAGTGATTCTCTCGTGTTTCCCCTCGTGTTCCCTCTCGTGTTCTTCGTGTTCTTCGTGGGATCCCCTCCATTTCGTGAAAGATCGGCCATCTAGGATTCCACCCTACATCATATGGTATCATGAGCCACGGTTTCTCACAAATTTGGAGCCTCCCCATTCTAGCCTTGTTTTGTTGTGTTCTTCCCCAAATTTGAAAATTCCCCACCAAAAATAGCCCCAAAAAGTTTTGTGATCTGTTGGTTTGATGATGTTTTGTTGATTTTGATCCGTGGGATTTGCTTGGTTTCAAGTGGATCTAGCATTTTCCCAAGTTTCCCCACTTTTCATCCACAAAATCTCTTCAATTTTGCCATTGCAATCATCTAATTCCATCCCCAATTCGAAAATTTCCGTCCCGATTCAGATTTGGAATCTTCGGGCCGGACATCTGGCTACTGGAGTTCAAAATCCCGCACGGTTCTGTAAACAGCCCTCAGAAATCCGGCCAAAACCCCGGATGTCCGGCCCCTGTAGTTTCTGACTTTTCCGATTCACCGTTTTGTCCATAACTAATTCATCCGGAGTCCGATTTTGATGTTCTTTAGTTCGTTTTGAAGCTCTTGACATCTCCCATAACACAAAAATACCACCATAATCATTTGACCTGATCATATTTTTGGAATTTTGGCATCTTTGCCTAGGGCTTCCACCACATCATCCGCTATACCACCACCGACTTCTCCAACCTAACCCTTTTTGTTCCCCATAGCATTAGTGGTTGCTTGAGTAGTGATTTGAGTCTCCTAAGGTGTTTAGGCTACTTAGGGACAATTGCTTCTTCATCAACAACCACCACCACTTCCGCCTAGCCTAGTCCACTATACATAGCCAACCCAACTTAACCCAATTTTGCTTGAGCTTGTTTGAGTTGTGGCTTGTGTCTCCTAAGGTGTTTCGGCTACTTAGGGACCGTGACTCCAACTCCGACAACGTGTATAGCCCCATCATTCCACTTGCCGAGTGAAAACCACCACCGCATTTCCGCTACCACCATTTGACATTTGAGATTTTGAGTTCGCGGTTTTTCCGTTTCCTAAGGTGTTTCGGCTACATAGGGACGAGTCTCCGTCATCTTGGTATCTACATCAAGAACACCGCCACTCATCATCGCCCCGGACGATAACCTCCATATCATCTTGGTATTGTGGTATCCCTCCTTTTTGTATTCCCTTGCAATTGCATTGTTAACCCCTAGGCCATTTTTGCGTCACTTACCAGCGAGACTAGCCATTTGAGTATTGCCGGCAACGTGACTTGTGCACATTAGTGATCATACTTCCCATAGCATACATACCATATCACCGTGGTGCATATCTTGGTATCATCTCTTGTGACACAAGGTTGTCATCGCATATACTCAATTGCTATCTTGGTTCGTGAAGTTTTTCATGAGAAAAGAGCTCAAAAGAGAAAGATCCAAACAAGCTTTTAAGCACAAAGAAAAAGATAAGCAAAGAGCTTTTAAGCAAGAACCATAGCATCATACTACATTAAGATTGTCATACTCGATCATCTTGGATCATACCACTGAAATACCATACATATAACAAACTTGGGATAGAATTCATTGCATTTTTGCTTAGTACGTTATGCACTCGTATCCGCCTATTAAGCAATCGGCTAGCGTCTCTCTAGTGTTGTGCGACAAGAGCATTTTCCATGGATTCCACATTTTTCGCTCAACCCTTGGTTGCACAACCACATTGATCTATCCGTGTGTGTGTTTCCGTGTGCCACCCATATTGCTATTGATCTACTTGTTTCACTTGCGAATTTGTGAATCTCTTTCAACTTTATTGACTCTTGCTAACATTTTGCATCAAATTTTTGTGCCACTATCCTCACCGAGCTCCACCATAAGCTTTACTTGTGTAGGTGTGAGAAACCGACAAGAATTGGTACCAATTGTGCTATTTCCTTGTTCCACATTTGAGTGACCATTGATCCATCTTCAACATCGGTCAAGGTACATTTGGTATAGTTCTTCTCTTTCTCCCACTCATACTTGCTAGCGTCTTGTGATGGATAGGCAAGGCATTTCATCTCCGGTCTTCGACATCGACGGCGCGAACAAAAACATCCACGCAAAAACCATCGGACTACAATGAGCAATGCAAGAGCGCTTGGACAACATCGCCATCGAACTACGACACTCCGAGACAAGAAGAATGGATTGCTTCGACGACATGTGCGACTCCTTCAACAAACAAATGGCGGAGATCAAACACTTGGTGGTCGACTACAAGTCTTCTTCCCCTTCGTCATCTTCTCGGCGGCGACGTTCAAGTCACAAGTCTTCGGAGCCCAAACATGATGCAAGTGCAAGTCATCCACGTCCGCACCGCCATGGTGCCAATCAACGTCATCATGAAGGGCAAGTCACCTCCAAGCATCATGTGCATGACGACGATGAATTACATTTACCAAGAGTTCAAGCACTACAACGACACCATCAAGATGAAGATGCTCGACACGCGCAAACATACAAGTCTGAAGACGGTCTACTTCACGCCAAGCCCAAGCTTCAAGAGAACATAAGAAGACCACGAGACAAGCACACCCAAGACGAAGCTACAGCTACAACCATCACTTCGGCATCTTCGCCAAGTGCTATCAAGGCATCTTCGCCTAAGGACATACGATATATTCGCCTACTTTCCGTGAGTTCGCCTACATCAACGTCTTCATCATCAAGGCGATCATCTACGAGCAACGTCGACAAGACGGTCGAGCCTAGGCCATCCCCTTCGAGCAAGGCGACGAGCATGAACCTCTTCGACACCATGAAGACGGCACCCATATTTGACTCCTACTCCAGGTTAAGCTACGCAAGCAAGCATGAGACCTTCTCTTTGACCTCAGAGGAGCGTGATGATTTGCCACATCCCACGGCATTCATCGTTGGAGGCATTACGGATGAGGAAGTTGGGCATGGAAACTATTGCACCTACACCTCTTCGACATCCACATATGACGAGATGCCCCAATTCCCATATGAGGAGAGCCACCACCACATAAGTGATACAAGTGACTCCACCATATGTCACCTTGAGAGCATTTCCCTTGAGAGGATGAGTGTGCCCACCACTAACCCCACACATGAGAGTATGCCACTTCTCCTATACGAGGTTGAGAGCCATTTGAGTGACTCCACCAACCATACGAGTGAGAGCATCCAAGCGGGAGTGAGTGAGCCACAACACTTAGTGAGTGAGGTAGTTGATAGGGCATGTCAGGCCACTATGATTTCTAACGACTTAACCTCTACTCCGAGTGTGTTTTCATCGGTGCTAGGTCTCCTACAAGAGGACTTGCCTACCCTCGACGAGTCAGTCCCTCCAATGGACAACCCGATGGCCATGGTGGAAGAAGATGCACCCCCCACATGCTACCATCAAGTTGCAACCTCACCTACAACACATGAGCGGAGCTCTAAAGGTAACATAGGTGATGGTGCTTCTCTCATCCCACTAGTGGACTATCTTGAGAATGATTGCTTGCATGATGTTGACACACCTATCACCATGCATCATGCTAGTGCAACTTCTTCATGTCATGACTTACCCATTTATGATGAATATGATGATGAGCATGTTGAGTTGCGTAGTTGTGATGCTATGCTCCATAGGATATCATGTGAAAATTCTTTTGGTGACATCATGTTCGACAACCCTTTAAACTTGTCATATGATCTGAGTGAGATCTCACATATTGTATCATTTCAATCTCAGCATAGTACCTACACTACTAGGAAAAGGCCTGTTAGTGGCGCACCTGTTTTGGCCATTAATGGCGCACTATAGGTGCGCCACTAACCACGCCATTAGTAATTAATACTAATGGCGCACCTCTGGTGCGCCATTACTATGCCTACAGGTGTGTCATTACTATCTGACTTAGTAATGGTAGTAATGGCGCACCACATAGAAGTGCGCCATTACTAAAAAAATTCAATTTTTTTTCAAATTTTTTTGATTTTTTTTCTTTTCTTCTTAATCTCTGGTCACTGTGGCTTAATCTCGGGTTAATATGCTTAATCTCAAGTCAAATAGCACTCCGTGGTCAAACTTCCTGAAAGGTCACCCGTCCTCACACTACTCCAGCCCGAGCACGCTTAACTTCGTAGTTCTATCCAACCCCAGCACCAACTCACTTCACAGGCATTTGTTGATATATATATATATATATATATATATATATATATATATATATATATATATATATATATATATATATATATATATATATATATATATATATATATATATATATATCATATCAATCCTATTAAACCTCCCGGTCATGTTCATGAGTGTGATGAAATTTGAAAAAAATATTTCAAACTTCTCGGTCATATTACGTATCATATTTTGAATTTTTTTTCCAAAAAAGACATTCCAATTTTTTTTCTGTTACTAGTGGTGCACCTAGCAAATGGTGCGCCACTAGTAAGTTTGATTTTTTTCATATTTCCCCCATCTAGATCTTAAATGCCCCATAACTTTCGTTCTATTAGGTTTTTTGAGATTTTGAAAATGTTCAACAAAGTTCCCAAGTTTAATTCGGATGTAACTTTTCGAGTAGATGATTTTTCATATAAAAAACTTTTTAATCCGAGTTCGTATGCAAAAGTTATGCCCGTTTTACTAAATTTCAGAGATATTTTGCAAATAAATTCAAAATTCATATTTGTAATTTTACCCAATAACTAGACCACATATCACATGGGAAACTTATTTTCTTTTATTTTTTTGACATTTCCATTATTTTATTTTTAAAACGGAAAAGGCGGTCCACGGG
>LR738711.1:451352856-451456801 GCA_902687465.1 Secale cereale | reverse complement strand
TGAAAAAACGAAAAAAATGTTAGTAGTGGCGCACCGTGGGTGTCGTGCACTAACATTTTTTTCGTTTTTTTTCATAACTACTAATGGCGCACCGCACACCAGGTGCGCCATTAGTAATATGATAGTAATGGCGCACCTATATTTGGTGCGCCACTGCTATATAGCAATGGCGCACCACATACATGGTGCGCCATTAGTGTCTATATCATCTATAGCCCTTTTCCTAGTAGTGCTATGCATCCCCATTAAAGTAAATCCTATTTGCACTTGTGGCATAGATGACAAGATGATGGTCATTGGCTTGTGTTTCTCTTGCGATGATATTGCCATGCTTCCTTTACATGATTTGCGGAATTCATCAACTATGCCATGCCACGATCACATTGTTCCGGATATGCATTGTTTTGGATGTTATCAATATTCTCCATGTGATGTTTCCATTGATGCTCATGAGGAGACCCCCATAGTTTCCTCATACATACTAGGAGATCTTGATGCATTCCATACCTTGCATGATTACCATGATTGTGTGCACCATATGCATTCCATGAATAACAATGCTCTACATATTTCTTGTGATGCATTACACAATTCGAGTCTCCATTATGCTATACATAACAACAAACCTCTCATGATGGATGACATGTTTCTATATAACGCATCTCATTTATTTGAGCATTAGCTATTTTGTGCTAACCAACACATGCACGTGTGCATCATGATGGATGATGTGTACATATACCACGCACAAACAATTTTCCCTTTGTCTTTATTTTGTGTAGGTACTCATGAACATTTGTCAACCTCACAATCCCATGAGTTGACAAAACGAGCTCTTGAGAGCAACGACGATTTGGGATCCCGTGGATTGTGCCCACCACCGTTCTCTTTGTGCAACGACTATGCGCATCTCTTTTACTTGGCTCTCACACGACTATGGGCTATCTACCACTTGTCACCTTATGCCATTCTATCGTGTTCACTTTGCATGTTATGCCTCTTGCTGTGACTTTGCCATGCAATTGTGACCCTTGCTTGCATTTTCCCATGATTCACCATTCTACAACTACTATGTGTATTTGCATGCTTGGTGGAGATACTTGTAGCTATTGCCATGATTTATTTGTTCCCCATGCTAGTGATGCTTGTTGTGTTGGGAGAGTCATGATGTTCCATTGCTATTTACATATGGCCTCTCGCCAATACATTGATCCTATTTTCCTCATATCTTGCTTTCATGCTTGTGATATGCCATGTGCATTATTCATGCCTCATATTTGGACTCATGCCATGATTACTTCTAGTATGTTGCATCTTCGCACTACTAGCTTGTTTGACTTGATCTCTATGCTTGCTTGCTATATTGCATCACCCATGTTCCACTCTTACTTGCTTTCTTGGGTTGAAGACATATATGTTCATGCATTTCAAACGATTTACATCGATCATTGTCACTTGTCTCCAATAGTTGCATCTCTCATATTCACTTATAGTGAGTGCAATCGTGCTATGCTTGTTGATCTTGGAGACTTTGACACCCTTCTTGTGATGCATACTTGCTTGATTGAGCCTATTTCACTTGGTTGTTCTCGCATCTTATGCCTACATACCATGCACCACACCCTTGTACTTTCTTATGATAAGAATGATGCAAGCACTTGTTGGGTATTTTCAAGCAGAAATGCTAGGTTTTGCATTACGGCTAACCTCATTTGTTTTTCCGAGTGTTTGTCATGTTCTATCATTTTGAAGGATTCACAAGGCGGTAACATCACGAGGCATCTTGGGCATGTGAAGGCATACACGTTGCGCGACACCAACTTCATCGAGAACATACATAAGGTGAATTCCTTCTTTGTGAGCCATCCTCACATATGCATATTGGATAGGCCATCCTTTCATTTTTGTTTCCTTCTTGTTGTCTACATGATACATCTACGGGATGGAGGACCGACATTGAAGATGGACCCTATGCATGCACCACCGGTCTACCACTCTTGCCACGACATAGAGCATTGGTATTTCAAAACTCCTTTGACACATTGCACCAAAACCTTCATATTTGTTGATTGTGTGCTCACATGCCATGCTCCATGGACATATCATTCCCATAACAAATTTGCATCTTGCGCATGGATTGACTCACATTATGATTGCCTTGTTGCATCTTGTATTCCCATGTCATTCATGATATATGAGATTGTGCATTTCCTTAGCAAATTTCTTGTGATCTTTGTTGACGGCATATTCATACATAAGGATCATAATGCCCACCATCAATTGCATGATAACATACACATATTGAGCATCACTTTCCTTGTTCATGCTTTTGATAAACCATCCCATTATGACATCACTTTGAACAATGGTAGATTTTGGCTCTTATTACACGTGAAGAACACGGTGGAGATGATTCTGAAAATGAGACGCAATACATGGCTCCTGAAGACGCTGACAGGTATGAATGTTTAGTTGCTCAACATGTTTTGAGTGTGCAGGTCACACAAGCGGAGCAAAATCAGAGGCATAATTTGTTCCATACAAAGGGAGTTGTGAAGGAACATTCTGTTCGCGTCATCATAGATGGAGGGAGCTGCAACAACTTGGCTAGCATGGAGATGGTGAAGAAGTTATCTCTCACCACAAGACCACATCCACATCCTTACTACACCAATGGTTCAACAACAGCGGCAAGGTTAAGGTAACACGTACTGTTCGTGTGCATTTTAGTATGTGCACATATGCTGATTATGTTGATTGTGATGTGGTACCCGTGCAAGCATGTTCCTTATTACTTGGTAGACCATGGCAATTTGATAAAAATTCTGTACACCATGGTAGAAACAATCAGTATACTCTTGTTCATAAGGATAAACGTATTACTTTGCTTCCTATGTCTCCTGATTCCATTTTGAAAGATGATATTAATAGAGATAATAAAGCAAAACAGGAGCAAAATAAGAGTAAAATTTAGATTGTGGCAAAAGAATTTGAGCAACAAATGAAGCCTAATAACACACCATCATCTCATGTTGCATCTGAATTTAAATTAAAAAGTGGATGTTTACTTGCCGCCAAATCTGATATTGATGATCTAGATTTAAGCAAATCTGTTAGCTATGTTTTTGTGTGCAAAGAGGCATTATTTTCATTCGAGTACATGCCTTCCTCTTTGCCTCCTGCTGTCACTAACATTTTGCAGGAGTTCGCGGACGTCTTTCCACATGACGTGCCACCGGGATTACAACCTATTCGAGGGATTGAGCATCAAATTGATTTAATTCCCGGTGCATCGCTACCCAACCGCGCACCATATCGTACCAATACAGAGGAGACGAATGAGATTATGCGTCAAGTACAGGAGCTACTCGACAAAGGTTATATACGCGAATCCCTTAGTCCTTGTGATGTTCCTATTATTCTATTGCCGAAAAAGGATGGTACATCGCGTATGTGTGTTGATTGTAGATGCATTAATAATATTACTATTCGTTATCGTCATCTTATTTCTAGGCTAGATGATATGCTTGATGAATTGAGTGGCTCTACAATACTCTCCAAAGTTGATTTGCGTAGTGGATACCATCAAATTCGTATGAAATTGGGAGATGAATGGAAAACAACATTTAAAACTAAGTTTGGATTATATGAGTGGTTAGTCATGCCTTTTGGGTTAACTAATGCACCTAGTACTTTCATGAGATTAATGAATGAAGTTTTCCGTGCTTTCATTGGACGATTTGTGGTAGTTTACTTTGATGATATATTGATTTATAGCAGATCTTTGGAGGAACATTTGGAACATTTACGTGCTCTTTTTATTGCTCTATGGGATGCACGTTTGTTTGGTAACCTTGGCAAGTGCACCTTTTGCACCGACCGAGTATCTTTTCTTGGCTATGTTGTTACTCCATAGGGAATTGAGGTTGATAAAGCCAAGATTAAAGCTATTGAGAGTTGGCCGCGGCCCAAAACGGTCACACACGTGAGGAGTTTCCTAGGCCTCGCTGGATTCTATCGGTGTTTTGTCATAGATTTCAGCACCATTGCTGCACCTCTCTATGAGCTTACAAAGAAGAATGTGCCTTTTGTTTGGGGTACTTCACAGGAAGAAGCATTCACGGTATTGAAAGATAAGTTGACACATGCTCCTTTACTCCAACTTCCTGATTTTAATAAGACTTTTGAGCTTGAATGTGATGCTAGTGGAATTGGGTTAGGAGGTGTGTTATTACAAGATGGTAAACCTGTTGCATACTTTTCTGAAAAATTGAGTGGGCCTAGTTTGGATTATTTTACTTATGATAAGGAATTATATGCTCTTGTTCGGACTTTGGAAACATGGCAACATTATTTATGGCCCAAAGAATTGGTTATACATTCTGATCATCAATCTTTGAAGCACATTAAAAGTCAAGCAAAACTGAACCGTAGACATGCTAAATGGGTTGAATTCATAGAGACTTTCCCTTATGTTATTAAACACAAGAAGGAAAAGAAAATGTTATTGCTGATGCCTTGTCTCGTTGTTATACTATGCTTTGACAACTTGACTTTAAAATATTTGGTTTGGAGACCATCAAAGATCAATATGTGCATGATGCTGAATTTAAAGATATATTGCAGAAATGTAAAGAAGGGAGAACATGGAAGAAGTTCGTCGTCAATAATGGATTTGTGTTTCGTGCTAACAAGCTATGCATTCCAGCTAGCTATGTTCGTCTTTTGTTGTTGCTGGAGGCGCCTGGAGGAGGATTAATGGGACACTTTGGCATGAAGAAGACGGAGGAAGTACTTGCTACACATTTCTTTTGGCCAAAGATGACACGGGATGTTGAGCGTTTTGTTGCTCGCTGCACTACATGTCAAAAAGCTAAGTCACGACTCAATCCTCATGGTTTATATATGCCTTTGCCTATCCCTAGTGTTCCCTGGGAAGATATATATATATGGACTTTGTTTTGGGTGTACCTCGAACAAAGAAGGGGAGGGATAGCATTTTTGTTGTCGTGGATAGGTTCTCGAAGATGGCACACTTGGTTTGTTCTTTCGTGATTTTTTTTGCTTGCATGGTGTGCCAAATACTATTGTTTCAGATCATGATACTATATTTCTGAGCCACTTTTGGAGATGTTTATGGGCTAAGTTGGGGACTAAACTGCTTTTTAGTACTACTTGTCACCCCCAAACTGATGGACAAATTTAATTAGTCAATAGAACTTTGTCTACTATGCTTAGGGCTGTTTTGAAGAATAACAAGAAAATGTGGGAAGAATGCTTGGCTCATATTGAATTTGCTTATAATCGTTCGTTGCATTCTACTATTAAGATGTGCCCTTTTAAAATTGTCTATGTTTTTCTACCTCGTGCACCTATTGATTTGTTGCCTCTTCCATCTTCGGAGAAGGTTAATTTTGATGCTAAACAACGTGCTGAATTGATCTGAAATATGCATGAGTTAACTAAGGAAAATATTGAGCGCATGAATGCTAAATATAAACTTGTTGGAGATAAGGGTAGAAAATGTGTTGTCTTTGCACCTGGAGATCTTGTTTGGTTACATTTGCGTAAGGATAGGTTTCCTAATTTGTGCAAGTCAAAGCTAATGCCAAGTGCTGATGGTCCTTTCAAGGTGTTAGAGAAAATAAATGATAATGCATATAAACTTGAGTTGCCTGCAAATTTTGGGGTTAGTCCCACATTTAACATTGCAGATTTGAAGCCTTACTTGGGTGAGGAAGATGAGCTTCCGTCGAGGACGAATTCAGTTCAAGAAGGGGAGGATGATGAGGACATCACTAACAAGGTTACACCCACTGCCCCAACTGACACATATACAGGACCAATTACTAGAGCTCGCGCACGCCAATTAAATTACCAGATACTTTCGTTTCTTGGTAATGATTCTAATGTTCATGAGAATATGATGCTGCCTAAATTGGATACATTTGTCTTGCTTACAAATGAAGGGCCTAGCTTGGACAAGAAGGATGAACATTGGAGCAAGATCAAGCATGGAGATGATGGCATGCGCAAGGGGAATAAGAACAGAGTTACAAGTGATGATTTTAGGACTTTCAAGCCACCATAATGAGTGCGTGAATCCTTGGACAAAATATACAAGATGCCACTTCATAAATTTCGTCCAGAGGCTATTATAGGTGTTGCGTCACCTTATTAGTGGGCCAGGCCCATGTAATTTTGAAATACTTGAGTATAGGCTGTTTTTAGAGTTCGTATGTATGGGAAAACAAGAGTTAGGGTTGGTTTCGGACCCCTCCTCCAAGGGCCACGAAATTCCCCCCTCTTCCCCAATATATACAACCCTTAGGGCGTCGTTTAGACTTTGGGTTTTGTTTAGATTAAAGTTCGCCATAGCTTTAACTTCGCGTACTTCGTTTGTATTCACTGACCAGACAAAGACGTCATAGAACCCCACCTTGATCAATAAAGCTTTCCTCTTATATTCGCAATATCCAGATTGCAATCTTAGTTTCTTGCTTTTTCTTCGTTTGCTTGCAGGAAATAGACCCCCGTGGTCAGGTTGATCGTGCTCCGGCGTGGTCAATAGCCTCTCGGAGTTGGTTTAGGTGATTGCTAAGGCACGACGTCCTCGCACGTTCGTAGTCGGATCGTCAAAGTCTACTCCACCGAAAACGATAGCCACCATCTCATCGAAAGACGGGACACCTTTGCCTCTATCAGATCGTCATCTTGTTGATGTTGGAGTGTCAAGACCTTGGAGACAACGAGATTGGGACTCGATTCATTGTCGCAAAACACTTGATGGCTTCATCTTCGTTCACTTGGCGATGCATAGCTACATGTTCAAGGGCTTCCATCTCATCGTCGCTCATTGAGTCATAGGATCTGTCATCATTGATGATCATGGTGCGAACGGTCTTGCACTCAAATGACGGGTGGCCTCGCCCTTGGCATTTGAAACACTTGATGGAACTCGTCTTGGAGTTGTCCTCGGTTGGAGTTGTAGATGATGAAGCTCTTGGCTTTAAGTTGTTCGTAGAAGGTGGACAACAAGATGTAGTCGCATTCTAGTAGCTTGACTTGTCACCAAAGTTTGTAGATGGCTTGGTAGAGGTAGGAGGGGCCGAAGTCGTGGAAGCTTGGTTGTAGGAGTCGTAGTTCTTGGAGGTGAACTTGGAGTACTTGTAGTCATCTTGAACTTGTCACTCCGCGTTGGTTGCTTGGTGTACTAGCTCGAGGAGATTTGTGTATGGTTGAAAGTCCGCAATCTTCTTGATAGGATAATTGAGTCCATTCAAGAATCTTGCCATCGTTTGCTCTTCATCTTCCGTGATTTTGGCTCTTATCATGGCAATCTCCATCTCCTTGTAGTACTCTTCAACGGACTTGGTACCTTGCTTGAGGAGTTGTAGCTTCTTGAACAAGTCACGGTTGTAGCGTGTTGGCACGAAACGTGCTCTCATGACTTCCTTCATTTGAGTCCAAGTAGTGATAGGTGGTTCGCCTTTTGCTTCTCTTCTCTCGATGATTTGTTCCCACCAAATGAGAACATAGTCTTGGAACTCAAGTGATGCCATTGCAATCTTCTTTTCTTCATCAAAGTTGTGTAGGCGAAAGATCTTGTCAAATTTCAAGGCCCATGATAGGTAGTCTTCGAGATCAATGCTTCCCGAAAACTTTGGCATGGTGAACTTAAGCTTGCCATAGCGATGCTCTTCATTGTTTGCTTGCCTATTGTGAGGGCGGTCTTGATTTGTACGATTGTCAACCTCATGTTGCTCTTGGCGGGGTTGATGTACATTGTCATATTGTTCTTGCCAAGCTTGTGGTTCTTGGCGAGCTTGTTGCTCTTGTCGCGAATGAGGAGGAACTTCTTGTTGCATTCGTGCTTGGTGTCGCCTCTCTTGCATCTCATCGCAAAGGAACTCCTCTTCATGGCGAGTGTGTCGATTGCGAGTTGCCACATTGCGATGTGAATCACGTAATGCTCGTTGTGCATCAAGAGCTTGAGATTCTCGTTGTTGTTGTGCTTGACGTTGAGCCTCGACATCTTGTTCTTCTTGGTGTTGACGTGCTCGCTCTTGTTGTTGTCGGCGTAGTCTTTGCCGTTCTTGCGCTTGCTCAAGTGTAGCTTGGTTTTGACGATGTCGACTTTCTTGCTCTTCAAATAGCTCTTGGGAACTCTTGTCATGAAGGGGGTTCCGGTTGTCATGTCGTGCTTGACGTGCGGCTTGACGAAGAGTGTTTGGCACACTGATACGGGGTCAACCCGATCTAGGCCGATCTTTCACGAAGAGGAGGGAAACCCACGAAGAACACGAAGAACACAAAGGGGAACACGGGGAAAACACAAGAGGGACACTCAAATAAACACAAAGATGGTCACACAAGTGCTAGATCCACGATACATAACGAGACACACGATCCATGGTTAACAACGGTGGTACAAAGATAGTCTTCTCCGGATGGAGGTCTTGGGGGTATCACGTGGGATCTTCTCCGTAGCAGAGGTATTGAATCCGTGTGGATCTTCTCCGAAGAGTGCCACAGTCACTCTCGAGGAGATGAACCACTAGATGAGCAAAGGCTCTGAGTATCAAATGAGTTATCCAAAAGCTAACCCTAGAAAAGAGGATGGGAAGGAGTACTTATAGTCTAGGGGACGGAATAGGGATACACGGGTCGAAACCCAAGTGGCTGCGCACAGGCAGGGCCGGATGTCCGGTGGTCGGGCCGGATGTCCGGGCGTTGGAGAGGCGCCAGATGTCCGGGCATCCCGCCGGATGTCCGGGCTAGCGGGATCGTGCGTCGGTGTGCTTCTGTGATGTGGCGCCGGATTTCCGGGCCCGAGGCCGATTGTCCGTCGCGTGTCGGGCCGGATGTCCGGGACCTGGCCAGATGTCCGGGCCCTGTAGCTTCGGCTGCAGAGGCTGTTCTGTAGCTGCTGATCCAGGGGCCGGATGTCCGGGGCCTGGAACCTTCTTCAGCTTCTCTCGATGCAATGCTCCATCCGTGAGCTTGGGGACTTGTCCATCTTCATGTACCTCTCCGATGGGGTCTTCTTGATATCTGAGCACACAAAGCACATCCGCCTGAGGTAGTAACCATGTCTCGCAAGATTCATATGGAAGTTGGACTAGGAGAGATGTCACCTCGGTCTCGAGAGCTCTAGCACGAGCACGTGTTATTGGTCCTTGCGGCGCTTGGTGAGGTGATGGTATGCCAATGGGGATGACCTTGGGATGCTCCGTATCATCTCCCCTCCCTTGGGAAAGATCCGACCTCGGATCGAAATCTTCATCACCATGGAAAGGAAAGAGATCCTTGACGTTGAATGTACCGCTCACGTTGTACTTGTCGCGTGGAATGTCGATCTTGTAGGCATTGTTGTTGTACCGTGCTAGCACGTTGAAGGGTCCGTCGGCACGAGGTAGTAGTTTGGACTTGCGCTCATTGGGAAAGTGGTCCTTGCGAAGATAAGCCATACGAGATCACCCGGTTGGAACACCATTGGTGACTTGTTGATGTTGAGCTTGGTGGTGAGGTGATGTACTTGTCGCTCGATCGTTGCCCTTGTTTCGTCATGCACCTTCTTGAGATAGCTTGCTCGTGCACCTGTGTCCATGTTGACGCGCTCTTGGAGAGGTAGAGGTAGGATGTCCAATGGGGACAATGGGTTGAAGCCGTAGACGACCTCGAAGGGTGACTTGCTGGTAGTCGAATGTCTTGCGCGGTTGTAGGCGTCCTCGGCAATGGGCAAGCATTGCTCCCATTCCTTGATGTTCTTCTTGATCAACACACGAAGAAGCGTCGAAAGTGTGCGGTTCGTCACCTCCGTTTGGCCGTCGGTTTGTGGATGATATGCCGAAGAGAAGAGTAGCTTGATGCCGAGTTTGGCGTATAGAGTCTTCCAAAAGTAGCTCAAGAACTTGACGTCTCGATCCGACACAATTGTCTTGGGCACTCCATGTAGACGAATGATTTCCCTACAAAAAATATTTGCCACATGTGAAGCATCGTTGATCTTGTTACAAGAAATGAAATGAGCCATTTTAGAAAATCTATCCACGACAACAAACATGTAATCCTTTCCATTTAGAGTCCTAGGCAATCCAAGTACAAAGTCCATGCTTATGTCTTCCCATGGATGGTATGGAATAGGAAGTGGCATGTAAAGACCATAAAATTGAGCTTTTGACTTAGCTTTGCGACATGTAGAGCATTGGTTGGTGAGGCGTGAGACGTCACGGAGCATCTTGGGCCAAAAGTAGTTCTTGGAGAGTGTAGCAAATGTCTTTTCGCGTCCAAAGTGTCCCATGAGTCATCCTCCACGAGTTTCCTGCAAAAGGAGCAAACGAAACGAAGACTCGGGAATGCAAAGTTTGATAGCTCTCATAAGATATCCATCCTTTATGTAGTAGCGTTCCCAAGAAGTGTGAGTCAAACACTTAGTATAAGGATTTGCAAAGAAAGGATCATGCTCATATAAGTCTTTTATGTGCTCAAAGCCAATAACATTCAACTCAAGTTGTGTAACAAGCATGCATTTGCGGGAAAGCGCATCAGCCACAACATTCTCTTTGCCTTTGATGTATTTAATGACATAGGTAAAAGACTCTATGAACTCACTGCACTTAGCATGACGCTTGTTCAACTTAGTTTGACCCTTGAGATACTTGAGCGTCTCATGGTCCGTATGAAGAATAAATTCATGAGGTCTAAGATAAGGTTCCCAAACACGCAAAACTCTCACCAAGGCATAAAGCTATGTATCATAGATGGGGTAGTTAAGTTGCGCTCCTGATAGCTTCTCGCTAAAGTACGCAATTGGGCGTTTCGCTTGCATTAACACGCCACCAATGTCGGTACCACTAGCGTCACAATGGATCTCAAAAGGTTTGTCAAAGTTTGGTAGGGCAAGAAGTAATGCGTGGGTAAGCAAGGCTTTTAGCTCATTGAACGCGGTGTCTTGCCAAGGACCCCAAATGAAGGGCGCGTTCTTCTTGCTCAAGGCGTGGAGAGCCATAGCAATTGTGCTAAAGTCCTTCACAAAACGTCGATAGAAACCGGCTAGGCCAAGGAAACTACGCACTTGTAGGAGATTCGTTGGTTGTGGCCAAGTTTTAATTGCTTCAATTTTAGTTTCATCAACGTAAACACCTTGTGAAGAAACGACAAATCCTAGAAAAACGACCTTATCAACACCAAAAGTGCATTTATCCATGTTAGCATATAAGCGTTCTTTTTGAAGGGTTTTCAAAACCATACGGATGTGTCACATGGTCCTCAAGCGATTTGATAAAGACGAGGATGTCATCAAAATAAACCACTACAAAGACGCCTATGTAAGGTCGGAGAACGAAATGCATGAGACGCATAAATGAGCCGGGTGCTTCCGATAAGCCCATCGGCATGACCAACCACTCGTATAACCCAAACTTGGTTTTGTAAGCCGTTTTCCACTCATTACCCTCTTGAATCTGAATTTGGTAATAGCCAATTTTAAGATCAATTTTTGAAAAGATGGTAGCACCACATAATTCATCAAGCATGTCATCTAAACGTGGAATAGGGTAACTGTATCTAACGATGATAGCATTTATCGGACGACAATCAGAGCACATGCGAAAACTTCCATCTTTCTTAGGAACGAGAATAACCGGAACGGCATAAGGGCTTAAGCTTTCACGTACAAGACCTTTGTCGATGAGTTGTTGTACTTGCCGTTGTATCTCCTTGGTTTCCTCGGGGTTGACGTGGTACGAAGCCTTGTTCGGAAGTGGTGCGCCGGGTATGAGGTCGATGCGGTGTTCGATTCCGCGAAGTGGAGGTAGACCCGGAGGTTGCTCATCGGGAAAGACGTCCGAGAATTCCTGCAACAACTAAGACAACACTAAAGGTAGAGGTGGTGAAGTGTTGGTAGGTTTTTGTAGCGACCAGACCTCAAACAGTCCGATCTCTGTGCATCAGTGTCATCCCTGGATCAGTAATGCTGACATGCACAATACTTGAAGGATTTATAACATAGTAGCAATCACACACTTATTACATCGATAGTTCCAACGATGAACTTATTACAATAAAAATGGCTTAAGGCCATCTAACACGATAATAGCGGAAGGCTTGGAAGATAAGTGAGTCCATCAACTCCAACAGCATCACTGAGTATAGAACCACAACCTATAAGGCACCTTACTCGTCATCTGAAAAGTCTGCAACATGAACGTTGCAGCCTGAAAACGAGCCAGCACATGGAATATGCTGGCAAAGTAACACATAGAGAGTAACAAAAGTAAAGCTATACTATATGCAATTTGGCTGGTGGAAAGCTCTATGGTTACAGTTTTTGCGTAAAGCCAGTTTTTCCCTACTGCAAAGGAATAGATTTTAATTAACTATCATGGTAGTTGAAACATCGTTGAGAAGATAGACATCCTCTCAACCCCAATTAATAATCCTCATTAAAACCCAACAAAATTAATTAGAGTAACATGATGATATTCACATGATATCCAAGTACTAGATACTCAAGAAGTTCATAACCGGGGACACGGCTAATCATGATCAGTTTGTACACTCTGCAGAGGTTTGTGCACTTTTCCCACAAGACTCGATCACCTCCGTTTGGTTTCTCGCACTGCATGGTGTTTGAGAAACGGATGACCGAGACATAGTCTTTTCGAAGAGGTCCCCTTAACCGGATAGATAGGCCGGTACACCTACAATCCCTCTACATCTGCTAGCCCATCATGGAAAGGTTTCCCAGAACTTAATCAACTATGCCAGAGCCCATATTGGCATGTGGCTGCACACGGAAGTTTCTAGTAAGAATAATCTCATGATCCCTTTGAGCCTGGGTGGCGGTCCAAAAGAAAACAGGCAATCGCTGGAATACCCTGGTGCCTCAATCGCTGGATCACCCAATCCACGTCTACGAGCATAGCATAACCTATTTGCAAACGTAGAAGTACTCCCAAAGGATTGAATTTAATGCAGGTAATAGGTTCTACCATAATCTACTTCCTAGTACCATATGTTAATAGCTCCTACTCATGCAATGTGTGAGGGTTTGACTAATGCAATGAAAACTGGGTATTGGAAAGTATGATCAAAGTGTTGCTTGCCTTGCTGATGATCCGCGAAACCTAGAGATTCAAAGTAGCAAGCGGCACACTCCGGGTACTCTATCGCAAACAAACAAGCACACAATAAGTACTTTACTAATGCACGGGTAAAACTCAAATAAGAGATCTAACCAGAAGGTTCAACTTAAGAACTCCGGTTTGCAAAAGAACCAACAAAAGAAAGCAACAAAGACAAACGGCAAAAGAGAAAACAACTACCGAACTAATCTGGACCTAAGTCCAAATTTAACAGAGGCAAACGATTGAGTGACTAGGTTAAACGGAAAGAGAATTTCGAGACGAAACTCCAGGCGCTTGAATTGCCTAATTCCGATAAACGAGCGAAAATATAACATAAAACGAAGATCGGATTAGAGATCGCGATCAGAAAATAACTAGGAAAAGAAAAACTAATACAGCTTAACGAACGGACGTTCGTCAGCTGAAACTAAACAACGAACTCACTCGTTAAAACGAACGAACGGGTTAACGCTCTCTAAATAACTAAACCGGAAAAGAAAAAAACCGATCTAGAAAAAAATGAACTAGGGTTCTAAAAGAAAAACCGATGGTTTTCTACCGAAAACCGGCCGACGGGCGGCTACCTCGTCGAACGACCGGCGGGCGGCGGCGGGGCTGCGGTGGTGGTGGTGGTGGGCAGCGGCGGCGGCGTTTGCAGCGGTGGCGGCGTACAGCGGTGGCGGCGATGCAGCGGCGGCGGCGTTGCAGCGGCGGCGGCGGCTTGTGGCGACGGCCGTGGTGTGCGGCAGAGGCAGGCGGGCTATATATATAGGGGGGCTTGGAAGCTTGGGGGAGGGGGCAAGCAAACCGCGGCGGCAGCGGCGTCGGAGTCCGACCCGGCCACGGCGAGGCTCGGCGGGGAGGCGGTGCGGCGGGGCTGGGCCTGGCTCGGCTGGGCTTCTGCCCAGTCGGGTCGGGTCCTCTTTTTTTTTTCCTAATTACGTGTCACACCCTGCACTTTGTAACATGTTATTTGCATCAATGAAGCATGAAAATTTGGTACCAACAAAATTTTTTGGCATCATTTGGCTTTTATTGGAATTGAGTTTTTCTTCATGTGCTTTTTATGTGCTCATTAAAGTCAACTATTACCTCTTGTAGAATTCATCTCCATACCCAAAACTTCTGCCCAATGATCATGCCAAGTGTTATATAACAGTATAGTATTTTCTTGCAAAATTAATTTGGCCAAAATGTATTTTATAAATTTAGTATTCCTAAAACCCCTGAATTAAGGTTTGCACTGCAAGTGCTTGATTTAGGGTGAGTAAATTATTTCAAAAAGCATATTTGAGACCTAGTAGTCATAGGACTCCCATAAACCACAAAAGTATAATTTTAAAAGTTATTTTGCTATTTTATTTAAAAGCTTTTTCTTAAGGCCAGAAGTGGTCTTTAATAGGGAAAAATTATTTAAGTATTTAAAATATATTTGCCAAAATTCAGGGAGACTCATAGGACATATATTGTCCATATATAAGAGTTTCAACACTTGATCATGTTCAAAATAATGGGCTAATCCCTCTAAAACCCTTTCTCGATATTTCAAGCTTTTGAAATATTTACAAAGGAAATATTCTCCAAAAATTCCAGGGAAATGCTATCATGTCATATATGACATATTTGATGATCTTGCCAAGTCCCATGCCCTAGGAAGCAAGAAAACATCCTCAAAACCCTTCATAACCATTATGTCCATATTTGAAGTTTGAGCAACTGTACATTGCCAAACTTATCCAAATGCCCTCAAACTTGGTGCATATGCTAGAAATGCCTAATAAGGCATCTAGACCAAATGGCACAAGGTTTGGAGTAGAGCAACTTGATCAGAATACCCCAAAACCATTTCTGTTCAAATGCAAATTTGAACAACTTTACATTACCAACTTTTTACCTGGAGCTTCAAACTTTGTGGGCATGATCAACACCCCAAATGATGAAACTACACCAAGTGGTGCATCAAGGGGAGATGATTAGCTTGACTTAAACAAGATGAATCCATTTCTGTTGTTTTCTAGGGTTCACCAAAGTTACATTGGCTAGTTTCTTCAAATGAGCCCAAATTTGGTGAAACACCCTATTTCCATATAACATTCAATCCTTTTAAGTGTCATGGCAAGTGGAGATCATTTGCTTGATCAAAACTTGATCAAACACCTTCTGCAATTTTACCAAAACTGCCATCTTGACCCCTTTTACTATTTACCTTGGCCTCAACTCTTTACCACAGCTTCATCTGGTTACTATCTACCTCCAGTAACTCCCCCATGTCCCCAGCTCCATGATTGAGGGGTGAAAACCCTAGTTCACCTTGCTGGACAGCCATTTTCTACCAAGTCACCAGCTTCCTCTCTCTCTCCTTGACTCTCCTGAGCATCCAAGGCCTCAGCCGAGCTGCTTGCATCACCCTGGACCCCCCAAACACGGCGGACGCGCCCAGAGGACCAATGGCATGCCATGGCATGCGATAAGGCCGCTCCAGAGCGCGCTACAGTGTGCCCCCGCACTGTAGCTTCGCCCAATCGCCTGCCCCCGATAGCCTCGAGCTCTCCCCTCGCGCCAGCCGATGCCCCTCGACGTTCGCGACCTCCCCCGGCGCTGTCCCCCTCATCCTCCGCCCTCAAGTGGCCGTCTTCACACGCGCGCTGGCCGCCCGCAGCCTCCACTCGTCGGCCTCGCAGGCGCGCACTGTCTGGAAGCTTCCCAGCTCCTCCTCTCCCCTCTACTAGGCGTAGAGCTCGTCCACGAACCTCCTCGGCTCAAACACAGGCACCAGAACGGCCTCTGGCCTCGCCTGCAACCTCGCCGGCGCACGAGTCCACGGTGGACCGTGGGCTCGGCTATATAAGCACCCCCGAGCCCTCTGCTCTGCACCAACAGCCTCCCCTCACCCCCAGCAACACTCCAGCACCACTCACTCACCCCCAAAGAGCCTCAGTGCTCGGGATCGACCGGAGCTCCGCCGCGTCGGGCAACCGGCGATCTCGCAGTACGAGCCCTCTCAACTCCTCCTTTTGCTCGATTTGGAACCGCCGCACCTCACTGATACTTTCCCCTCTCTTCCCCCTCTCTGCAGCCGCCGGATTCGAGCTAGCCAGCCACCTCCCGACGACCCTCCGCCGTCCCACCTCGCCGCCGACGAGCCAGGCCTCTCCGGCGAGCCGCACCACCACCACTGCATCCGCGACTCTCTGCTGAGTCCATCCCTGCCCTCCGTTTGCCTCGCCGTGCCCGGATTCGCCGCCGGTGAGCTCGTCGTCGCCGTGACCGCAAGGTTGAAGATGACAGGCGGGCCCCGCCTGTCATCCTCACCGTCCTCTCCCTCCCCTCGCAGCCGCTGACCGTCGGGCCCCGCCCGTCAGGTTTGAAATCCTGACGTGCGCGCGCTGGCGCCCGAGCGGCTGGGCTGTTAGCCCTGGGCCGTGCACTGTGGCCGTCTTGGCCCAGTTGCACAGGGCCTTTTCTTCTTTTTCTTTTCTGTGAAGTTTCAAATAATTTTACAGAAATGAATATAAGTCCAAATAAATTAATTCCAACTCCTAAAATCTTGTAATATTCCAACCTATTTAATGGTGTCACTTTCACACATATCCATGAAACCTTTCTATTCTGTTCAAATTTAAATTCAAATTTGAGCATTAAAATCCTGTTCAAAAATCCTTAGATTCCATTCTGTCACTCCAAAACTCCAACTAAGAATTTTTGCCATCTTAGTTCTCCCTCTAGTATTTAACAAAAATAAGTTGACATTTTTCTGAGCACTTTGATTTTTCTGTTTTTATTGTGGTCTTATTTTTCCATTGTTATTATGCGACGTATAGATACCGTATTTGACGAAGTTGCTGAGGAAGAAGGTGGAGAAGGATTTGAAGACTTTGAATTCCAAGCCAATCCAGGCAAGCAGCCCTTTGACCATGATACACTTGTTCTTCGGAACCCGTTTGTTTCCGATGCATGATGATAGAGTTACGGTGGTGACCTAGATGAACCACCACATGATGCATGCTTTGCTCATGATCTTGCTATGTGCTAGATGTCATGCAAATGGTTAGTAGTGATGCTTAGTGATTCATGTGTGACATGAACCTTCGTGGTTGAAATATTTGCATAAATCCCATCGGGTGCCCCTAATGCCCGAGGGTGGTGTTGAGTTAGGTCATCACTTGAGGAAGAAGTAATGTGCCGGTAAAAAAATCTTGAGCATGGGTGAAATAATGGATTAGATTTATGTGTGACTACCGTCCCAACCAAACATGTGCAACCACTCTACCCCTTATGGGACGGAGCTTTACTGATTACTTAGGTCGATACTAGCATGGTGCCCGCATTACTAGTGACGGGAAGACTTGAGGTCTTTCCCGGGACGGGTTCGTGCTTGGATAGACGACCATGACTGTTTTTACAGGGCACTGGACACACCGTTGGTCCCTTCGGGTACGCGTGACATTGAAATTTAGGGCAAGTCCCATGATCTATTGTTTGTACTCGAGGGCCGTGTACCAACGAGTGGACTCTATGTTAGTGTCGTCCAAGGAAAGATAATGACCGGGTGCTTCCCCCGAGTACTTGAGGTATTGCGGGATCGTGGGTGACACGAAAGCTTCCCGGATCTTGTGGGTAAAGTGCGCAACCTCTGCAGAGTGTAAAACTATTCGAATAGCCGTGTCCACGGTCATAGACAGTTGGGAGGTGCTACTTAAACTATGTCCAGAATTTTACTTCATCGGTGAAAGTATGTGTGTGATGAGTCAAGGTGGTGACTTGACTCGATGAGTTGAATCATATTCACGTTGATATCGGTAACCTGTTTTCGAGGTTACGTGAACTCGTTGATGCATACACTTGATGGTAGAATATTTACTCTAGCCCATTGCTAGATTGCTCATTATTGTTCAATTGCACTGTTACTTTGAACCACATCATGGGTTGCTTGCGAGTACATTCAAAGTACTCATTGGCTTGCCACTGGTTATTTAATTGACCAGGCATGGAGGAATAGGATTATGATGAAGATCTCTTTGGAGACGAACATGCGAACTAGGACGCTATCCCAGTTAGAATGCCTGTAGGGTTAAGGCAGATGGCATGGGTTCTACCTATCATCGAAGACTTCCGCTATTTGAGTTATTTGCTATTCAGCCCGTGAGGCTTTATCTATGTAAGACTTGGCCATAATGGCCTTAATTTGTGTAAGACGGTATGTATGGATGTAAGACTCTTGTTATTCAGCTTCTGTGTGTTCAGTGAGCATTGATCTCTGGGATCACTGTACACGTGCATTTGGTGATCTCGACTTCTAAGTCGGGGTCTCCACAGAGCTGGTATCAGAGCCATCCTGACTGTAGGAAGCCTTAGTTAGCATGGGCGTTAGTTAGATGAGTCCCCTTTTCAAAAACCTTCTGAACCTCTCTTCTTTTCTAAACCTGAGATTTCATCAGCTTATTAACCCCTCCTATTCCACCTTTGTAGATGGCCGCTGTACCCGAAGAGCACCTGACCACTAGGTTTCCCTTGCTTCTCGAGGATAGCCTCCAGGAGTGCCAGTTCCACCGAGCGCCCATCCTCACCTACCTTGAGCATTGGGTTAGCGACACTGAGGTGGAGTACCATGTGGAAGTGATCGTGAAGGCAAACGATCCTCCCACAAGTTGGTTCTTCGAGGGACCCCAGATGGCAACACTACCTCTCGTTGTCGAGGCTGCTGCACTCAAGGCACTAACCCGTCTCCGCGAGCTTCTTCCGGATATGGCAGCCAAGATGACAACCCGCTTTTTACCTTACCGGAAGGAAGGTGAAGATGAAAGCAGCGCACTAGCCCCCCCACTGAAGGAAGGACTCTCGCTTCGGTTCCAGACCTACTTCAGTCTATGTGCCGACAGCTTGGCACAAGACTTGGCCTCGGAATCAATGAAGCTTCGAGAAGAACTTCACAAGACCAAGGCACTTCTTCGTCAAGCTCAAGAGAAGACAAATAGGATCAAGAAAGAAGGAGCACCTTCCGGACAGTCCGCTATCGCATACCGAGGCGGAAGGCCCTCCGAAGATGTATCTTCCAAGAATGAAGAACTACCTCGGCGACGTCGGATGACGGCAAGAGAATATCGCAAGCTTTTCCCTGCACCATCGACGAAGCACCGTCGTATCCAACTCCTCCACTCCCCCACACCCTCAAGTGACAAAGGGGCCCAGACAGATGAAGACAAGGAGGAAGACCCAGAAGAGCCGGAATACGCGACCGAGCATTCCACCGCTTAGGCATTATTCGCTACTCGGATATGCCAGTTGTGACCTCTACGGTAGGATAGGTCGTGTAACCCCTATGCGCAGTCGAGTCCTTGTATGGTTCATATGAAACCATCTAGTGTTTGCTTTTGTTATGTTTGGATGTATGTCGTATTCTTCCTTATGGAACATGTAAACGACTACATCACCCATTTGGATTTTAATGAATGTGTTTTGGCCTTTTGGCCCTTGCATGATTTGATTAGTGTCACACCCACCCCCTTACTAGGCACCCATCTATCTTGCTTTCCCTCTTCCAAGTCATGAGACCTTTTACCGCTCCAACAGGATGCCTGTTGTAACTCGTACTGGTACCTCTACCCAGCAGCCTGAAGCCGGAGCATCCGCTCAGTCAGAGGCAGGCCACGACCAAACCAACGACCAAGCTCCACCACCACCACCTCCTCCGAACATGGACATGGCTCAGCTTCTCCAAGCTTTCCGAGAGGAACGCCAAGCCAACACCGCAGCCCTTCAGTTGATTGCTCAAGCTGTCACCAATGACCGCCAGCCGGCGGGGAATGGCAATAGACGTTCCACGTTGGCAGAGTTCAAGAAGCATGCACCGCCAACTTTCATCGAGACTGTTGAACCCCTGGATGCAGACGACTGGGTCCGCACCATTAAGGACTTGCTGGAACTAGTCGGATGCACCGAAGACCGTGAGAAGGTGGCTTATGCAGCCCACTGCCTCGGGGGGACTGCTAGAGCTTGGTGGGATGGATTCAAGGTCATGCATGCTGAGCAAGACTTCACTTGGGTTAACTTCAAGGCAGAATTCCGCAAATCCCACATTCCTTCCGGGATCATGGCTATCAAAAAGCGTGAGTTCTGAGCTCTGAAGAAAGGAAGTGGCACTGTCAAGGAGTACATGCAGAAGTTCAGTGTTCTGTCAAGGTATGCCCCTGAAGATGTCAGCACTGATGCTGCAAAAAGGGAGCGCTTCATGGAAGGCCTCAATCAGACTCTGCAATACTCGCTTGTCGTGTGCGACTGCCCAACCTTCCCTGACCTGGTGAACAAAGCACTTATGCTTGAAGACAAGCGGCGTGCTTTGGAAGACACTCGCAAGTGCAAGATGGTTAGCAAGGGAAGTTCCAGCAACCAGAAGCCTCGTCCGTGGCAGTCAGCCCCGGCCAAGCCAACCTATCAGCAACCAAGAGCTCCTGCACCTCGCACCAACCTTCAGCCTCAGCAGTATGCCAACCCAAGGCCAGCATTCAACCCCAATAACAGTGGTGGCAACAAGATCAACAATCCAAACCAAGTCACTTGCTTTGGATGTGGTCAGTCAGGACACATCTCAAGGGTGTGCCCCAACAATAAGCCAGATGCCCCGCGCCCCAATGCGCAGAACCAAGGACAAGGCCGCGGGATGCCACTAAGGAACCCAGCTCCTCGCAACCTGCCTAACCAGGGGAAGGGGTGTGTGAATCACGTCACTGCTGAAGAAGCCCAGGAAGACCCGGACGTCGTGCTGGGTACGTTCCTTGTGAACTCAGCACCTGCAACCGTCTTGTTTGATTCTGGAGCAACGCATTCATTTGTCACTCAAAGATTTGCATTAAAAAGTGGCATGACCCCTACACCCCTGAATAACCCTATGGTGGTACAAACCCCCGGAGCAGAGATGAGAGCCAAGATAGGCTGTAAGGGAGTCAGTATTACCATTAACGGTGTAGATTTCCTAGCAGACCTCATCGTCCTGAGATCACAAGGCTTGGATGTGATCCTAGGCATGAATTGGCTCAGCAAGCACCAAGGCTTGTTAGACTGTGCCAATCGGACAGTCACTGTGACCAATGACCAAGGAGTCGATGTCAAGTTTGCTTCCAACTCCTCTTCTGCTCAAGCCGCTCAAGTCAACTGTCTGTCTGAAGTTGGGCTAGAGCAAGTACCGGTGGTATGTGAGTATCCTGATGTCTTTCCGGATGAACTACCGGGAATGCCCCCTGACCGTGACATTGAGTTCATCATCGAGCTCGTGCCCGGAGCAGGACCCATCTATAAGAAGCCTTATAGAATGGGGACGGAAGAATTAGCCGAGTTGAAGAAGCAACTGGAAGAGCAGCTGAGGAAGGGATTTATCAGCCCAAGTGCCTCCCCTTGGGGATCTCCTATTCTGTTTGTGGCAAAGAGGGACGGTACCATCCGCTTATGCATTGACTATCGTTCCCTCAATGAAGTTACAATCAAGAACAAATATCCACTTCCCAAGATTGAAGATCTGTTTGATCAGCTCAGTGGAGCCGAGGTGTTCTCCAAGATCGACCTCAGATCTGGGTACTACCAGCTAAAGATCAGACCCTAAGATATTCCGAAGACGGCATTCGTAACCAGATATGGCCTGTACGAGTGCACGGTCATGTCCTTTGGGTTAACCAATGCCCCAGCTTACTTCATGTATCTCATGAATAAAGTTTTCATGGAATATTTGGACAAGTTCGTTGTTGTCTTCATCGATGACATTCTTGTCTTCTCGAAGACGGAGGAAGAGCACGAGCAACATTTGAGGATGGTCCTAGACAAGCTTCGAGAGCACCAACTATATGCCAAATTCAGCAAGTGTGAGTTCTGGCTGCATAAAGTTGGATTCTTAGGTCATGTCTTGACCGAAGGAGGACTATCAGTTGATCCCGCGAAGATCGAAGCTGTGACCCAATGGCAATCTCCAACGACCATCAAGGAAGTCAGAAGCTTCCTCGGACTTGCGGGCTATTACCGCAAATTCGTGGAAGGATTCTCTAGCATTGCCCGGCCAATGACTCAGCTCCTCAAGAAGGACAAAAAGTTCGAGTGGATGCCAAAATGCGAAGAGAGCTTCCAAGAGCTCAAGAAGAGATTGACCACCGCCCTAGTTCTGGCAACACCTGATATTCACAAGGAGTTCGTGATATATTGTGATGCCTCTCGAACCGGATTGGGAAGCGTTATGATGCAAGAAGGCCGAGTCATAGCTTACCTCTCCAGGCAGCTACGACCTCATGAGGAGAACTACGCTACTCACGATCTTGAGTTAGCGGCAGTAGTTCATGCCTTGAAGACATGGCGGCATTACCTCCTAGGGAAACGGTGTGAGATATACACAGACCACAAAAGTCTGAAGTACATTTTCACCCAAAAGGAATTGAACATGAGGCAGCGAAGATGGTTGGAACTCATCAAAGACTATGACCTCAGTGTTCAATATCACCCCGGGAAGGCTAACGTGGTGGCCGATGCCTTAAGCAGGAAGGCTTGCTCTTTGAATGCTATTATTCAAAAGAGGCAGCCAGCCTTGTTTAAGGAGCTCGAACAATTCAGTTTGGAATTGGTCACCCCTGGATTTCTGGATCACCTGGAAGTCAGACCAAACCTGATGGACGAAGTCAAGGAGGCACAAGATGGACATACAAGCATTGAAGGCATCAAGAAGAAGATGAAGCTAGGCAAGGCCCCAGGATTCTCCGAAGAAGAGCAGGGGACTGTTTGGTACAAGGGCCGCATCTGCGTACCAAACAAGACGGAGCTGAAGAACCTGATCCTGCAAGAAGCCCACGACACTCCGTATTCCATCCACCCCGGAGGAACCAAGATGTACCAAGACCTGAGGGAAAGATTCTGGTGGGCACGGGATGAAAAGAGAGATTGCAACCTATGTTGCAAAGTGTGATGTGTGCCAAAGGGTCAAGGCTGAATATCAGCGACCCGCTGGATTGCTTCAACCACTCAAGGTTCCTGAGTGGAAGTTGGATAAAGTCGGAATGGATTTCATCACTGGGTTACCAAGGTCGAATAGAGGACATGACTCCATCTGGGTCATAGTCGACCATTTGACCAAGGTGGCTCATTTCATTCCTGTCAAAACCACTTATGATGGCAATCGGCTGGCAGCTCTCTACATCGACAGAATCGTAAGCCTTCACGGCATCCCCAAGGAGATTGTGTCAGATCGAGGAACCCAGTTCACCTCAAGGTTCTGGAAGAAATTCCAAGAAGCCTTGGGAACCAAGTTATCTTTCAGCATGGCTTTTCACCCACAGACCGGAGGTCAGACAGAACGAGTAAATCAAATTCTCGAAGACATGCTCAGATCCTGTGTCTTGGCATATGGAGCCAAGTGGGAAGATTGTCTCCCTTTTGCCGAGTTCTCCTATAACAACAGTTAACAGTCGAGCCTTCAGATGGCACCATTTGAGGTGTTGTACGGACGCAGATGTCGCGCACCCCTCAACTGGTCAGAGACTGGATAAGGGCTAGTCTTTGGACCGGATATTCTCCGCGCAGCAGATGAGCAAGTCCATCTAGTCAGAGCACGTTTGAAGGCAACCAAGTCAAGGCAAAAGAGCTATGCTGACACTCACCGTCGGGACATGAGTTTCCATGTCGGGGACCATGTGTACCTGCGGGTAACTCCTCTGAAGGGAACCAAGCGTTTCCATGTCAAGGGGAAGCTCGCACCAAGGTTCATTGGACCCTTTGAGATCACTGCACGACGAGGAGAAGTGGCTTACCAGTTGGAACTACCACCTGAGCTATCCGATATGCACAATGTATTCCACGTGTCACAACTCTGGAAATGTCTCCAAGTTCCAGACAAGCCTAATCTCTATAAGGAAGTTCATCAGCAAGCCATTGATCTGCAGCCTGATTTGACCTACCGCGAGAAGCCCGTTCGCATTCTGGATGAAGCAGAACGACGGACGCGAAGCCACACCATCAAGTACTTCAAGGTCCAGTGGAGCAACCACACCGAAGCAGAAGCAACCTGGGAACGTGAAGACTATCTTAGAACCGAGTTTCCCGATCTCTTTTAAGACCTAGTTTAGGAATCTCGGGGACGAGATTCTTGTAAGGGGGGTAGATCTGTCACACCCTGCACTTTGTAACATGTTATTTGCATCAATGAAGCATGAAAATTTGGACCAACAATTTTTTTTGGCATCATTTGGCTTTTATTGGGATTGAGTTTTTCTTCATGTGCTTTTTATGTGCTCATTAAAGTCAACTATTACCTCTTGTAGAATTCATCTCCATACCCAAAACTTCTGCCCAATGATCATGCCAAGTGTTATATAACAGTATAATATTTTCTTACAAAATTAATTTGGCCAAAATGTATTTTATAAATTTAGTATTCCTAAAACCCTTGAATTAAGGTTTGCACTACAAGTGCTTGATTTAGGGTGAGTAAATTATTTCAAAAAGCATATTTGAGACCTAGTAGTCATAGGACTCCCATAAACCACAAAAGTATAATTTTAAAAGTTATTTTCCTATTTTATTTAAAAGCTTTTTCTTAAGGCCGGAAATGGTCTTTAATAGGGAAAAATTATTTAAGTATTTCAAATATATTTTCCAAAATTCAGGGAGACTCATAGGACATATATTGTCCATATATAAGAGTTTCAACACTTGGTCATGTTCAAAATAATGGGCTAATCCCTCTAAAACCCTTTCTGGATATTTCAAGCTTTTGAAATATTTACAAAGGAAATATTCTCCAAAATTTCCAGGGAAATTCTATCATGTCATATATGACATATTTGATGATCTTGCCAAGTCCCATGCCCTGGGAAGCAAGAAAACATCCTCAAAACCCTTCATAACCATTCTGTCCATATTTGAAGTTTGAGCAACTTTACATTGCCAAACTTATGAAAATGCCCTCAAACTTGGTGCACATGCTAGAAATGCTTAATAAGGCATCTAGACCAAATGGCACAAGGTTTGGAGTAGAGCAACTTGATCAGAATACCCCAAAACCATTTCTGTTCAAATGCAAATTTGAACAACTTTACATTACCAACTTTTTACCTGGAGCTTCAAACTTTGTGGGCATGATCAACACCCCAAATGATGAAACTACACCAAGTGGTGCATCAAGGGGAGATGATTAGCTTGACTTAAACAAGATGAAGCCATTTCTGTTGTTTTCTAGGGTTCACCAAAGTTACATTGGCTAGTTTCTTCAAATGAGCCCAAATTTGGTGAAACACCCTATTTCCATATAACATTCAATCATGTTAAGTGTCATGGCAAGTGGAGATCATTTGCTTGATCAAAACTTGATCAAACACCTTCTGCAATTTTACCAAAACTGCCATCTTGGCCCCTTTTATTATTTACCTTGGCCTCAACTCTTTACCACAGCTTCATCTGGTTACTATCTACCTCCAGTAACTCCCCCATGTCCCCAGCTCCATGATTGAGGGGTGAAAACCCTAGTTCACCTTGCTGGACAGCCATTTTCTACCAAGTCACCAGCTTCCTCTCTCTCTCCTTGACTCTCTTGAGCATCCAAGGCCTCAGCCGAGCTGCTTGCATCACCCTGGACCCCACAGACACGGCGGACGCGCCCAGAGGAACAATGGCATGCCATGGCATGCGATAAGGCTGCTCCAGAGCGCGCTACAGTGCGCCCCCGCACTGTAGCTTCGCCCAATCGCCTGCCCCCGACAGCCTCGAGCTCTCCCCTCGCGCTAGTCGATGCCCCTCGATGTCCGCGACCTTCCCCGGTGCTTCCCCCCTCCTCCTCCGCCCTCCAGTGGCCGTCTTCACACACGCGCTGGCCGCCCGCAGCCTCCACTCGTCGGCCTCGCACGCGCGCACTGTCTGGAAGCTTCCCCGCTCCTCCTCTCCCCTCTACTAGGCGTAGAGCTCGTCCACGAACCTCCCCGGCTCAAACACAGGCACCAGAATGGCCTCTGGCCTCACCTGCAACCTCGCCGGCGCACGAGTCCACGGTGGACCGTGGGCTCGGCTATATAAGCACCCCCGAGCCCTCTGCTCTGCACCAACAGCCTCCCCTCACCCCCAGCAACACTCCAGCACCACTCACTCACCCCCGAAGAGCCTCAGTGCTCGGGATCGACCGGAGCTCCGCCGCATCGGGCAACCGGCGATCTCGCAGTACGAGCCCTCTCAGCTCCTCGTTTTGCTCGATTTGGAACCGCTGCACCTCACTGATGCTTTCCCCTCTCTTCCCCCTCTCTGCAGCCGCCGGATTCGAGCTAGCCAGCCACCTCCCGACGACCCTCCGCCGTCCCACCTCGCCGCCGACGAGCCAGGCCTCTCCGGCGAGCCGCACCACCACCAGTGCATCTGCGACTCTCTGCTGAGTCCATCCCTACCCTCCGTTTGCCCCGCCGTGCCCGGATTCGCCGCCGGTGAGCTCGCCGTCACCGTGACCGCAAGGTTGAAGATGATAGGCGGCCCCCGCCTGTCATCCTCACCATCCTCTCCCTCCCCTCGCAGCCGCTGACCACCGGGCCCCGCCCGTCAGGTTTGAAATCCTGACGTGCGTGCGCTGGCGCCCGAGCGGCTGGGCTGTTAGCCCTGGGCCATGCACTGTGGCCGTCTTGGCCCAGTTGCACAGGGCCTTTTCTTCTTTTTCTTTTCTGTAAAGTTTCAAATAATTTTACAGAAATGAATATAAGTCCAAATAAATTAATTCCAACTCCTAAAATCTTGTAATATTCCAACCTATTTAATGGTGTCACTTTCACACATATCCATGAAACCTTTCTGTTCTGTTCAAATTTAAATTCAAATTTGAGCATTAAAACTCCTGTTCAAAAATCCTTAGATTCCATTCTGTCACTCCAAAACTCCAACTAAGAATTTTTGCCATCTTAGTTCTCCCTCTAGTGTTTACAAAAATAAGTTGACATTTTTCTGAGCACTTTGATTTTTCTGTTTTTATTGTGGTCTTATTTTTCCGTTGTTATTATGCGACGTATAGATACCGTATTTGACGAAGTTGCTGAGGAAGAAGGTGGAGAAGGATTTGAAGACTTTGAAGACCAAGCCAATCCAGGCAAGCAGCCCTTTGACCACGATACACTTGTTCTTCGGAACCCGTTTGTATCCGATGCATGATGATAGAGTTACGGCGGTGACCTAGATGAACCACCACATGATGCATGCTTTGCTCATGATCTTGCTATGTGCTAGATGTCATGCAAATGGTTAGTAGTGATGCTTAGTGATGCATGTGTGACATGAACCTTCGTGGTTGAAATCTTTGCATAAATCCCATCGGGTGCCCCTAATGCCCGAGAGTGGTGTTGAGTTAGGTCATCACTTGAGGAAGAAGTAATGTGCCGGAAAAAAAATCTTGAGCATGGGTGAAATAATGGATTAGATTTATGTGTGACTACCGTCCCAACCAAACATGTGCAACCACTCTACCCCTTATGGGACGGAGCTTTATTGATTACTTAGGTCGATACTAGCATGGTGCCCGCATTACTAGTGATGGGAAGACTTGAGGTCTTTCCCGGGATGGGGTCGTGCTTGGATAGACGATCATGACTGTTTTTATAGGGCACCGGACACACCGTTGGTCCCTTCGGGTATGCGTGACATTGAAATTTAGGGCAAGTCCCATGATCTATTGTTTGTACTCGAGGGCCGTGTACCAATGAGTGGACTCTATGTTAGTGTCGTCTAAGGAAAGATAATGACCGGGTGCTTCCCCCGAGTACTTGAGGTACTGCGGGATCGTGGGTGACACGAAAGCTTCCCGGATCTTGTGGGTAAAGTGCGCAACCTCTGCAGAGTGTAAAACTATTCAAATAGCCGTGTCCACGGTCACGGACAGTTGGGAGGTGCTACTTAAACTATGTCCAGAATTTACTTCATCGGTGAAAGTATGTGTGTGATGAGTCAAGGTGGTGACTTGACTCGATGAGTTGAATCATATTCACGTTGATATCGGTAACCTGTTTTCGAGGTTACGTGAACTCGTTGATGCATACACTTGATGGTAGAATATTTACTCTAGCCCATTGCTAGATTGCTCATTATTGTTCAATTGCATTGTTACTTTGAACCACATCATGGGTTGCTTGCGAGTACATTCAAAGTACTCATTGGCTTGCCACTGGTTATTTAATTGGCCAGGCATGGAGGAACAGGATTATGATGAAGAGTTCTTTGGAGATGAACATGCGAACTAGGACGCTATCCCAGTCAGAATGCCTGTATGGTTAAGGCAGATGGCATGGGTTCTACCTATCATCGAAGACTTCCGCTATTTGAGTTATTTGCTATTCAGCCCATGAGGCTTTATCTATGTAAGACTTGGCCATAATGGCCTTAATTTGTGTAAGACGGTATGTATGGATGTAAAACTCTTGTTATTCAGCTTCTGTGTGTTCAGTGAGCATTGATCTCTGGGATAACTGTACACGTGCATTCGGTGATCTCGACTTCTAAGTCGGGGTCCCCACATTACGCCGGCGCTACGAAGAAAGAAAAACCCTAGAAAAAGAAATAAAAATCTGAAATTGCCAAAACAAATTTCCACCGTCTAAATAGAATATTTAGAACAAGATGAACATTTTCTTGGCACTAAAATGCATTTTTGAAAACATGCAATTTTTCCTAATTCAAATAAAACTTCAAATAAAACTTATTTGATTTTTTTATTAAATCCTCCGTATTTCTTTATTTTTGGGAGAGTCATTTTACTCCCTCTCTCATATTTTCATGATAGAAATACTTGAAGATAAAATAAATAAAATCAAATGATCCTATTTCCAAAATTTGAGAAACCTCAAATATGAAAATATTGAAATCCCCAACTCTCTTCGAGGGTCCTTGAGTTGCTTAGGATTTTCTTGGATCCATCAAAAGCAAGAAAATATGATATGCATGATGATATAATGTATAACATTAAAAATTAAAAATTTGGGATTTTACAAACCTACCCCGCTTAAGATGAATCTCGCCCTCGAGATTCGGGTTGGCTAGAAAATAGGTGAGGGTGGTCCTTCCGCAGGTCTTCCTCTCGTTCCCACGTGGCTTCATCTTCGGTGTGGTGACTCCAGTGAACTTTGCAAAATTTGATAACCTTGCTACGGGTAACTCGGCTGGCATACTCAAGAATCTTGACTGGTTTCTCTTCATAGGTCAAATCGCTATCCAGCTGAATAGCTTCCAATGGCACAGTATCCCTCAACGATATCTAAGCCATCTCTGCATGGCATTTCTTCAACTACGAAACGTGGAATACATCGTGAACTCCTGACAATCCTTCGGGCAGTTCCAACTTGTAGGCTACTTCTCCCATACGTTCCATAATCTTATATGGTCCTACAAAACGTGGCGCTAGCTTTCCCTTAATTCCAAAGCGCTTAACTCCTCGAAGTGGAGATACTCGAAGGTAAACCCTGTCTGCGACTTCGTAAAAGATCTCCATGCGTTTTGAATCCTCGCAGCTCTTCTGCCTGGACTGAGCTATTTTGAGCCTATCGCGAATCAACTTCACCTTCTGTTCTGATTCCTTGATCAGATCTGGCCCAAACAACTGGCGGTCTCCAACTTCGTCCCACGACAACGGAGTTCTACACCTCCTTCCGTATAATGCTTCGAAAGGGGCCATCTTCAAACTTGATTGATAACTGTTGTTGTAAGAAAATTCGGCATACGGCAAATTGTCATCCCAACTAGATCCATAATCTAGCGCACAGGCTCTCAGCATATCCTCCAAAATCTGATTGACTCTTTCAGTCTGTCCATCTATCTGCGGGTGAAAAGCTGTGCTAAACTCTAGCCTGGTACCCAAAGTTTCGCGTAACTGATTCCATAACTTTGAGGTAAACTGGGTTCCTCTGTCTGATACGATGCTCCTCGGAACTCCATGCAGACATACGATTCTCTTCATGTATATCTTTGCCAACTTTGCACTGGTGTAAGTAGTCTTTACGTGGATGAAATGAGCTACCTTTGTCAAACGATCGACTACTACCCAAATCGAGTCATATCCAGAACAAGTTCTGGGTAATCCCGTAATAAAATCCATACCTAGCTTATCCCACTTCCATTCGGGTATTGGCAATGGTTGTAACAATCCTGTCGGCTTCTGATGTTCTGCCTTCACTCTCTGGCATACATCACAAACTGCTACATACTCCGCAATATCCTTCTTCATACCGGTCCACCAGAAAATATCCTTCAAATCCAAATACATCTTATTATTTCCTGGGTGAATTGAGTATGGTGAATCATGGGCCTCCTGTAGAATCAACTTCCTGATCTCTGGGTCATTAGGCACGTAAATGCGGTCCTCAAACCATAAGGTGTCGTGCTCATCCTCGCGAAATCCTTTAGCCTTTCCTTCATTTATCCTCTCCTTTATGGAGGCAACCTCCTTGTCAGTTTTCTGAGCTTCTCTGATTTTATCCATCAGGGTAGACTGGATCTCTAGTGTTGCTACATAGCCTCTCGGAACTATTTCCAAACATAGTTCTCGTAAGTCCTCGGCTAACTCCTTCGGTAAAACCTTCGTTATTAGGGTATTGACATGGTTTTTACGGCTTAGCGCATCGGCTACTACGTTAGCCTTTCCGGGATGATAATGCAATCTCATGTCGTAATCCTTAATGAGTTCCAGCCATCTCCTTTGCCTGAGATTCAGCTCCTTCTGAGTGAATATATACTTCAAACTCTTGTGATCCGTATATACTTCACAATGGTTTCCAATGAGAAAGTGTCTCCAATTCTTGAATGCATGCACTACGGCTGCTAACTCCAAATCATGAGTGGCATAGTTCAACTCATGAGGTTTCAGTTGTCATGAAGCATACGAAACAACTCTTCCTTCCTGCATAAGATCTGCTCCAAGTCCACGACGTGAAGCGTCGCAGTACACCTCATAGTCCTTATGTTGATCTGGCCGAATCAACACAGGTGATGAGACCAACCGTTTCTTTAATTCCTGGAAACTGGCCTCACATTCTTCTGTCCAACTGAACTTGGTGTCCTTCTTTAATAACTCTGTCATTGGTTTCGCAATCCTTGAGAAATTCTCAATAAATCTTCGGTAGTATCCTGCAAGTCCAAGAAAACTCCGGATCTCTCCAACTGTGGTCGGTGCTTCCCAATGTGTCACAGTGTCCACCTTGGCGGGATCTACTGCTATTCCTTCTCCGGATATAACGTGTCCGAGAAATCCAACTTCCTTCAACCAAAACTCGCATTTGCTAAACTTGGCATACAGCTGATGTTCTCTGAGTTTCTCCAATACCATACGCAAATGCTCTGCATGTTCCTCTTCATCTTTTGAGAAAATCAATATATCATCTATGAACACTACGACGAACTTATCCAAATACTCCATAAACACTTTGTTCATCAGGTTCATAAAGTATGCTGGTGCGTTAGTCAGACCAAAATACATAATGGTATACTCGTACAACCCATACCTGGTGGTAAAGGCCGTCTTAGGTATATCCTGCTCTCGAATCTTCAATTGGTGGTACCCTGATCGCATGTCGATCTTGGAAAATACCTTAGCTCCTTGCAATCTATCGAACAGATCATTGATTATCGGCAGTGGGTACTTGTTCTTGATCGTTACTTCATTCAGTCCATGGTAATCAAGAACCATTCTTAACGATCTGTCCTTCTTCTCCACTAGAAGTACTGGCAAACCCCAAGGTGAAGAACTTGGGCCTATGTAACCTTTATCCAGTAACTCCTTAATCTGTTTCTTAATCTCCTCCAAATCCTTGGCGGGCATCCTATATGGTCCCATAGAAATTGGCCCTGTGCCTGGCAAAAGCTCAATCAAAAACTCTATATCTCTATCCGGCGGCATGCCAGGTAACTCCTCTGGGAACACATCCGGATAATCCTTCACTACTGGCACTTCCTCCTGAACAACTCCCGTGAGAGAATGTACTTGAGTCCTTATAGGCGAATGCCTAGATACATACTTAATCCTTTTTCCCTCCGGGGTGGTGAGAAAAATAGACTTACTGGCACAGTCAATGTTACCTCCATACTTCGATAGCCAATCCATACCTAATATCACATCCAATCCTTGTGACTCCAGGACTATTAGGTCAGAGGGGAATGTGTGGCGTCCTATGGTCAATGGTGTCTGAAAACATCCTTGGTGTGCCATATACTCTGCTCCTGGTGAACTTACTAACATGGGTGTCTTAAGAACTCGGGTGGACATCCTATGTCTATTAACGAATCCCCTTGAAATGTATGAATGCGATGCACCAGTATCGAAAAGAACTATTGCGGTAAATTTCTTAACCAAAAACTTACCGACAACAGCATCTGGTTGCTCTTCTATCTCCTCCACAGTCACGTGGTTCACTTGTCCTTTGTTGAACGGGTTGGGATTCTTCGCGGCGCTTCCATTGCCGTTCCCATTCTTAGCTTCTGGGCAGTCATTAGCATAATGTCAATTCTTCCCGCACTTGTAACAGGTGACATGGCTGAAATCCTTCTTGGTGGGTGTGGACGGGGTAGGGCGGCTCTGGTTACTACTTGCTCCATTCCCATTTCCATTCTTAGGGCCATTATGATTGTGTGAGCTACCTCCTCCATGGGTATGTTGGAATTGTCCTATCGTTTTAGGGGTAAAACGAGGCTTCTGCTGAGCTCCAGAATTATACTTTCCTTGTCCATACTTCCTCTTGCGACTTTCAATCTGTTGGTGCTTCCTTTCAATCATTAGAGCGCGATCAACCAGCTCCTGGTAGTTATTGAAAGTTGCCACCATCAACTGTACACTCATCTCATCATTCAGCCCTTCCATAAATCTCTCTTGCTTAGCGGCATCTGTGGCCACATCATCTGGGGCATAACGAGATAGGGTACTAAACTCATCCACGTACTGAGCCACAGTACGGTTGCCTTGGCGCAAATTGCGAAACTCCTGCTTCTTCATACTCATAGCTCCAGTTGAGACATGAGTGGTACGAAAAGCTTGCTGAAACTGATCCCAAGTCACATTGGCTATGGGAAAAGTGGCTATGTAATTCTCCCACCATGCTGTGGCTGGTCCAGACAACTGATGTGTGGCAAAATGCACCTTCTCAGCATCTGAGCAGTTACCAGTGGCCAAATCCCTTCCAATCTTGCGCAGCCAGTCATCAGGGACTATTGGTTCAATCCTGCTAGCAAACACCGATGGTTGTAACCTTAAGAAACGGGTCAGGATATCCACGAGTGGTGGTGGTGGAGGGTTGTTGTTGTTGTTCTGGTTGTTCTGAGTGTTCTGTACAAGAAGTTGCATCAAAGTTTTCTGCTGCTGGATCAACTGAGTGAGCTCAGGGGGAAACTCAAATCTGGGCTCACGTCTTGGAGGCATCTGATGGTTGTAGAGGGAAGAGATTAGAATAGAAAAGAGGTCTAAGGAAAATCACTACCCAATGCCCATGAGGCAAACACAAACATTATCACACCAATATCAATTTCAAACAAGGGCTTACACGGATCTAACGTTACAAAAGTGCTCTAAGTCTACTAAATGGGAAAACTACTAGTCATAGGAAGGTCTTCTAGAAATATTGATCGGCAGAGGATTCCATGATGTCCGCTCCAGCTTCATCTACATAGTCCTCATCATCACTATCATCGGGGTCTGAGTCCGTGTCGTCAATGATGATGTAGTCTTCAGGTGGAATCTCCTTTGGTTCTTCTTCCTCTTCTCCCACGAGTATTCCTAACTTCCATGTCAAATCGTCATTCTTCTCCACAAGTATTAACATCTCCTCTTCGTATCCGTCGCGTGTAGACTTGAGTTCTTCTTCCAACTCCAAGTTTCTGGTTAGTGCTTTCTTCAAATCTATCATCCCTACACACATCTGGTGCTCCTGGCGACGAATGTGCTGGTTCAACTCCTGAATAAACGAGGCAATGGACCTATCCTTCCGGGTGTTGATCATATCCCGACTCTCATCTCGGCGTCCACAAATCTGGTAGATGGTGTCCTTTAGCTCCTGCTTGTATACTTCTCCAATCCTTCCCATAGCGATGTGGGCTGCCATGCTCCTGCCTAGGCTCCAAGTAGGCGCATTAAAGGAAAATTCTATGGGTGCGGTGACGGGCTTGAACGTCCTTCCTGGAACTTGAGCTTGAATCAACCAGCGCTCCTCTTCAGGTAAAGTGGCGTTGTAGGTTCCGGTGAAACTTGGTAGTCCGATGTTTAGATATCTGGTGACTTCCTTCAGGTGTCGTCCAAATGGTGTATCTTCATCAGGTTGCGCGAACTTGTTCCTTGAATCCACCATCCTAATAGAGTAGAAAAGATGAGGAGTCAGAAAAGAGAAGAGTGGTAGTGCTCTAGGGTTTTAGCTTAGTGGTCATGTCCTACAGTCAGCGTGTGCTCTGATACCATCTTGTAGCGACCAGACCTCAAACAGTCTAATCTCTGTGCATCAGTGTCATCCCTGGATCAGTAATGCTGACACGCACAGTACTTGAAGGATTTATAACAGAGTAGCAATCACACACTTATTACATCGATAGTTCCAACGATGAACTTATTACAATAAAAATGGCTTAAGGCCATCTAACACGATAACAGTGGAAGGCTTGGAAGATAAGTGAGTCCATCAACTCCAATGGCATCACTGAGTATAGAACCACGACCTATAAGGCACCTTACTCGTCGTCTGAAAAGTCTGCAACATGAACGTTGCAGCCCGAAAACGGGTCAGCACATGGAATATGCTGGCAAAGTAACACATAGAGAGTAACAAAAGTAAAGCTATACTATATGTAATTTGGCTGGTGGAAAGCTCTATGGTTACAGTTTTTGCGTAAAGCCAGTTTTTCCCTACTGCAAAGGAATAGATTTTAATTAACTATCATGGTAGTTGAAACATCGTTGAGAAGATAGACATCCTCTCAACCCCAATTAATAATCCTCATTAAAACCCAACAAAATTAATTAGAGTAACATGAGGAGATTCACATGATATCCAAATACTAGATACTCAAGAAGTCCATAACCGGGGACACGGCTAATCATGATCAGTTTGGACACTCTGCAGAGGTTTGTGCACTTTTCCCACAAGACTCGATCGCCTCCGTTTGGTTTCTCGCACTGCATGGTGTTTGAGAAACGGATGACCGAGACACAGTCTTTCCAAAGAGGTCCCCTTAACCGGATAGATAGGCCGGTACACCTACAATCCCTCTACATCTGCTAGCCCATCACGGAAAGGTTTCCCACAACTTACTCAACTATGCCAGAGCCCATATTGGCATGTGGCTGCACACGGAACTTTCTAGTAAGAATAATCTCATGATCCCTTTGAGCCTGGGTGGCGGTCCAAAAGAAAACAGGCAATCGCTGGAATACCCAGGTGCCTCAATCCACCCAGATGTGTGTTAAAGTTGCCACCTTAAGTTGAACCATTAATTAACAATCTCACATCTGTCATGGATACACTCACACAATCCACGTCTACAAGCTTAGCATAACCTATTTGCAAACATAGAAGTACTCCCAAAGGTTTGAATGTAATGCAGGTAATAGGTTCTACCTCAATCTACTTCCCAGTCCCACATGTTAATAGCTCCTACTCATGCAATGTGTGAGGGTTTGACTAATGCAATGAAAACTGGGTATTGGAAAGTATGATCAAAGTGTTACTTGCCTTGCTGATGATTCGCGAAACCTAGAGATTCAAAGTAGCAAGCGGCGCACTCCGGGTACTCTATCGCAAACAAACAAGCACACAATAAGTACTTAACTAATGCACGGGTAAAACTCAAATAAGAGATCTAACAAGAAGGTTCAACTTAAGAACTCCGGTTTGCAAAAGAACCAACAAAAGAAAGCAACGAAGACAAACAGCGAAAGAGAAAACAACTACCGAACCAATCTGGACCTAAGTCCAAATTTAACAGAGGCAAACGCTTGAGTGACTAGGTTAAACGGAAAGAGAATTTCGAGATGAAACTCCACGCGCTTGAATCGCCTGATTCCGATAAACGAGCGAAAAGATACACTAAAACGAAGATCGGATCAGAGATCGCGATCAAAAAATAACTAGGAAAAGAAAAACTAATACAGCTTAACGAACGGGCGTTCGTCAGCTGAAACTAAACAACGAACTTGTTCGTTAAAACGAACGAACGGGTTAACGCTCTCTAAATAACTAAACCGGAAAAGAAAAAAAAATCGATCTAGAAAAAAAAACGAACTAGGGTTCTAAAAGAAAAACCGATGGTTTTCTACCGAAAACCGGCCGGCGGGAGGCTACCTCGTCGAACGACTGGCGGGCGGCGGGGCTGCGGTGGTGGTGGTGGTGGGCAGCGGCAGCGGCGTTTGCGGCAGCGTACAGCGGCGGCGGCGGCTTGTGGCGGCGGCTTGTGGCGACGGCGGTGGTGTGCGGCGGAGGCAGGGGGGCTTGAAAGCTTGGGGGAGGGGGCAAGCAAACCACGGCGGCGGCGTCGTCGGAGTCCGACCTGGCCACGGCGAGGCTCGACGGGGAGTTAGTGCGGTGGGGCTGGGCCTGGCTCGGCTGGGCTTCGGCCCAGTCGTGTCGGCTCCTCTTTTTTTTTCTAATTACGCCGACGCTACGAAGAAAGAAAAACCCTAGAAAAAGAAATAAAAATCTAAAATTGCCAAAACAAATTTTCACCGTCTAAATAGAATATTTAGAACAAGATGAACATTTTCTTGGCACTAAAATGCATTTTTGAAAACATGCAATTTTTCCTAATTCAAATAAAACTCCAAATAAAACTTATTTGATTTTTTTATTAAATCCTCCGTATTTCTTTATTTTTGGGAGAGTCATTTTACTCCCTCTCTCATATTTTCATGATAGAAATACTTGAAGATAAAATAAATAAAATCAAACGATCCTATTTCCAAAATTTGAGAAACCTCAAATATGAAAATATTGAAATCCCCAACTCTCTCCGAGGGTCCTTGAGTTGCTTAGGATTTTCTTGGATCCACCAAAAGCAAGAAAATATGATATGCATGATGATCTAATGTATAACATTCCAAATTAAAATTTTGGAATGTTACAGATTTGCTTCCCCTTTGCATAAAAGCACAAGGTGAAAAACACTCGAGGGGTTCTCACACACTTCTCTGATCTCACTTTTGGTGGCAAATAGCACTAGTTGTTTCTTGTCACTCATCGTGGAGTCACTCATATTTGGCTTGTGGCTCTCACTCTCCTTTTGGTGGCTCACTCTCTCACCATTCTCTCCACGATGGTTGGTAGGTAAGTGTTTGTCGGCGGCTACCTGACGTGGTGACATTGGGCGTAGCACGAAGTCTTTTCCCTTCATCTTGAAGCTGTAATGGTTGGTCCTTCCATTGTGTGTGACTTCACGATCGTATTGCCATGGTCGTCCAAGAAGAAGGAGGCACACAGACATAGGGACCACATCACACTCAAGTGTGTCCTCGTAGGCGCCTATCTTGAAGGATACTTGCACGGTGTGCTCGACTCGAAGAGTTCCGGCGTCATTAAGCCATTGGACCTTGTAGGGATGAGGGTGCTTCATCTTGACCAATTGGAGCTTGTCGCATAGCTCTTCACTTGCCAAGTTATGACAACTTCCTCCATCGATGATAACCTTGACGGAGCGTCCATTGCTGCCGGCCTTGGTATGGAAGATGTGACATCGTTGATTGTCATCTTGTTGATGTTGGAGTGTCAAGACCTTGGAGACAACGAGATTGGGACTCGAGTCATTGTCGCAAACACTTGATGGTCTTCATCTTCATTCACTTGGCGATGCATAGCTACATGTTCAAGGGCTTCCATCTCATCGTCGCTCATTGAGTCATAAGATCCGTCATCATTGATGATCATGGTACGAACGGTCTTGCACTCAAATGACTTGTGGCCTCGCCCTTGGCATTTGAAACACTTGATGGAACTCGTCTTGAATTTGTCCTCGGTTGGAGTTGTAGATGATGAAGCTCTTGGATTGAAGTTGCTCGTAGAAGGTGGACGACTTGATGTAGTCCCATTCTTGTAGGTTGGCTTGTCACCGAAGCTTGTAGATGGCTTGGTAGAGGTAGGAGGAACCAAAGTCGTTGAGGCTTGGTTGTAGGAGCCGTAGTTCTTGGAGGTGAACTTGGAGTACTTGTAATCCTCTTGAACTTGTTGTTCCGCTTTGGTGGCTTGGTGTACTAGCTCGAGGAGGTTTGTGTATGGTTGAAAGTCTGCAATGTTCTTGATAGGATAGTTGAGTCCATTCAAAAATCTCGCCATAGTTTGCTCTTCATCTTCCGTGATGTTGGCTCTTATCATGGCAAACTCCATCTCCTTGTAGTACTCTTCAACAGACTTTCTTGCTTGAGGAGTTGTAGCTTCTTGAACAGGTCACGGTTGTAGTGTGTTGGCAGGAAGCATGCTCTCATGACTTCCTTCATTTGAGTCCAAGTAGTGATAGGCGGTTCACCTTTTGCTTCCCTTCTCTCTATTATTTGCTCCCACCAAATGAGAACATAATCTTAGAACTCAAGTGATGCCATTGCAATCTTCTTTTCTTCATCAAAGTTGTGTAGGCGAAAGATCTTGTCAACTTTCAATGCCCATGATAGGTAGTCTTCGGGATCAATGTTTCTGGAAAACTTTGGCATGGTGAACTTAAGCTTGCCATAGCGATGCTCTTCATTGTTTTCTTGCCTATTGTGAGGGCGTTCTTGATGTAGACGAATGTCAACCTCATGTTGCTCTTGGCGGGGTTGATGTTCATTGTCATATTGTTCTTGCCGAGCTTGTTGTTCTTGTTGAGCTTGTTGCTCTTGGCGCGCTTGAGGAGGAACTTCTTGTTGCATTCGTGCTTGATGGTGCCTCTCTTGCATCTCATCTCGAAGAAACTCCTCTTCTTGACGAGTGTGTCGATTGCGAGTTGACACATTGCAATGTGAATCACGTAATGCTCGTTGCGCCTCAAGAGCTTGAGCTTCTCGGCGTTGTTGTGCTTGACGTTGAGCCTCGGCATCTTGCTCTTCTTGGTGTTGACGTGCTCACTCTTGTTGTTGTTGGCGTAGTAATTGTTGTTCTTGTGCTTGCTCATGTGTAGCTTGGTTTTGGCGATGTCGACTTTCTTGCTCTTCAAATAGCTCTTGGGAGCTCTTGTCATGAAGTGGATTCTGGTTGTCATGTCGACCTTGACGTGCGGCTTGACGAAAAGTGTTCGATGTAGGTGTACTTGAGCCGGATGTGTAGTCGGTATGACGACTTGAGCGACTTCGTCTTTGAGAAGATGTGGATGAGGAGCGTCGGTTGACTCTCAAAGTCCGTAGCTCGTTGAATTGGGTAGACATGTTGGTGTTGATGATGTCGAATTGCTCTCTTGTTCGTGCTTTGAATTGGCGCGCGTCGGCGGCGACTTGCTCAATGTGCTCTCGCATAGCTTCACTCTCTTGAAGTAGAGCTTGTTGGACACCGAAAAGTTGTAGTTTGGTGACATAGTTGTTCGATTCTTGAGGATCATCGAAGAGCGGTTTCATAGATGTACTTGGCCTATCCATCATTGCAAGCAAGAATGTGAGTGGGATAAAGGAGAAGACAATACCAAATGTACCTTGTCCGAAGTTGAAAATGGATCAATGATCACTCAATAATGTAACCCGGAAATAGCACTATTGGTACCACTTCGTGTCGCTTCTCACACCTACACAAGTAAAGCTTTGGGAGGAGCTTGGTTAGGATGGTGGCACCAATTCAATGCAATTGTCAAAGTGACTCAATGATGTTGAAAATGATTCACAATTTGCTCATGTAACAAGTAGATCACAAGCAATAGGTAGCACACGGAACACACGCACGGATTGATAAATGTGGTCGTGCAACCAAGGGTGAGCGAAAATGTGGAATCGACAGACGCTAACCGATTGCTTAATAGGCGGATACGCACTTGTGCACAACCTATAAGAGGCAAAACGTAACGACTTTCTATCACAAGTATACTATGAGTGTATGATGTGCCGATGCTTGAGCACAAGATGATGTATTGCTATCTCATGTGATCTCTTTTGATGCAAGGTGTATGATGGTATTTTTCTTCTGCTTATAAGCTTTGGGTGGCTCCTTTGCTTAAAAGCTTGTGAGCTCTTTCTTTGGCCACGTATGCATGCTTCTCGGATCAAGGTAGCTATTGTGTATGCGGGACACTCTTGTGTCACACGGAGATATGATGATGTAGTATGCAATATCTATGACTATCACTAATGCGCACAAGTGTCGTGGCCCGGCAATACTCAGATGGTTATTCTCGAAGGGAAAGATACGCAAAAAATGTCTATAGGGTGACAATGCAATTGCAAGGTAGGATGAACAAGGTGTCGTCGATGTTACCGTCCTTGCCGAGTGTGAGCGGTGGTGTTGTCGAAGTCTTTTCGTTCCAAGGTAGCCAAAACATCCAAGGAAACGGTGAAACAACAACTCAAGTATCCAAGGTAAAGTGAGACAAAATTGTCAAAATTGAAGCGGTTAAGCGATGGTGGTTGCGGAAGTGGTGATGGTATGCGGAAGGTTTTGGCTGCGGGAGGATGGATGTCCGGGCCAGGCCGGATGTCCGGGGTGCCCAAGGCCCTGATGAACTCCGTGAACTAGATGACTTCCAGGGCCAAATTCGTTGGATTTTGCGGATCAAAATTGGGGAAAAAGTAGGGAAAAGCTAGATCCACTCGTGGCACAGCAAATCCATGGAACAAATTCAACAAAATCTCATCAAATCAAAAGATGACAAAAAAATTTGGGGCTATTTTTGGTAGGGAATTTTAGAATTTGGGGAAGAACATAACAAAAACAAGCTAGAAAACAGGGGAAGGGGCTCCAATTTCATGAGAAACCGTGGCTCTTGATACCATATGATGCGGGGTCAACCCGATCTAGGCGATCTTTCACGAAGAGGAGGGAAACCCACGATGAACACGAAGAACACAAATGGGAACACGGGGAAAACACAAGAGGGACACTCAAATCAACACCAAGATGGTCACACAAGTGCTAGATCCACGATACATAACGAGACACACGATCCATGGTCAACAACGGCGGTACAAAGATAGTCTTCTCCGGAAGGAGGTCTTGGGTGTATCCCGTGGGACCTTCTCCGTAGCGGAGGTCTTGAATCCGTGTGGATCTTCTCCGAAGAGGGCCACAGTCACTCTCGAGGAGATGAACCACTAGATGAGCCAAGGCTCTGAGTATCAAATGAGCTGTCCAAAAGCTAACCCTAGAAAAGAGGAGGGGAAGGAGTACTTATAGTCTAGGGGATGAAATAGGGATACACGGATCGAAACCCAAGTGGCTGCGCACAGGCAGGGCCGGATGTCCGGCGGTCGGGTCGGATGTCCGGGCGTTGGAGAGGCGTCGGATGTCCGGGCATCCCGCTGGATTTACGGGCTGGCGGGGTCACGCCTCGGTGTGCTTCTGTGATGTGGTGCCGGATTTCCGAGCCCGAGGCCGGATGTCCGAGGCCTGTCGGGCCGGATGTCCGGGCCCTGTAGCTTCGGCTGCGGGGGCTGTTTTGTAGCTGCTGATCCAGGGACCGGATGTCCGGGCCAGGGGCCGGATGTCCGGGGCCTGGAACCTTCTTCAGCTTCTCTCAATGCAATGCTTCGTCCGTGAGCTTGGGGACTTGTCCATCTTCATGTACCTCTCTGATGGGGTCTTCTTGATACCTGAGCACACAAAGCACATCCGTCTGAGGTAGTAACCATGTCTCGCAAGATTCATATGGAAGTTGGACTAGGAGAGATGTCACCTCGGTCACGAGAGCTCTAGCACGAGCATGTGTCATTGGTCCTTGCGGTGCTTGGTGAGGTGATGTTATGCCCATGTGGATGACCTTGGGATGCTCGGCATCAGTGTTGGATGTATGTGTACTTGAGCCGCACGTGTAGTCGGTATGACAACTTGAGCGGCTTCGTCTTTGGGAAGATGTGGATGAGGAGCGTCGGTTGACTATCAAAGTCTGTAGCTCGTAAAATTGGGTAGACATGTTGGTGTTGCTGATGTCGAATTGCTCTCTTGTTCGTGCTTCAAATTGTCGCGTGTCGGCTGCGACCTTCTCAATTCACTCTTGCATAGCTTCACTCTCTTGATGTAGAGCTCGTTGGACAACGAAGAGATGTAGTTTGGTGACGTAGTTGTTCGATTCTTGAGGATCCTCAAAGAGCGGGTTCGTAGATGTACTTGGTCTATCCATCATTTCAAGCAAGAGTGTGAGTGGAAGAAAGGAGAAGACAATACCAAATGTATACCTTGAACGAAGTTGAAAATGGATCAATGATCACTCAATAATGTAACCCGGAAATAGCACTATTGGTACCACTTCTTGTCGATTCTCACACCTACACAAGTAAAGCTTTGAGAGGAGCTTGGTTAGGATGGTGGCACAAATTCCATGCAATTGTCAAAGTGATTCAATGATATTAAAAATGATTCACAATTTGCTCATGCAACAAGTAGATCACAAACAATAGGTAGCACATGGAACACACGCATGGATAGATAAATGTGGTTGTGCAACCAAGGGTGAGCGAAAATGTGGAATCCACAGAAAATGCTCTTGTTGCACAACACTAGAGAGGCGCTAACCAATTGCTTAATAGGCGGATACGCACTTGTGCACGACCTATAAGAGGCAAACGTAACTACTTCCTATCACAAGTATGCCGTGAGTGTATGATGTGTCGATGCTTGAACACAAGATGATGTATTGCTATCTCATATGATCTCTTTTGATGCAAGGCGTTTGATGCTATTGTTCTTTTGCTTATAAGCTTTGGATGGCTCTTTTGCTTAAAAGCTTGTGAGCTCTTTCTTTGGCCACTTATGCATGCTTCTCGTATCAAGATAGCTATTGTGTATGTGGAACACTCTTGTGTCACACGGATATATGATGATGTAGTATGCAATAGCTATGACTATCACTAATGTGCACAAGTGTCGTGGCCGGCAATACTCAAATGGCTAGTCTCGATGGGAAAGCTACACAAAATGGACTATAGGGTGACAATGCAATTGCAAGGTAGAATGACTAGGTGTCGTCGATGTTACCATCCGTGTCGAGGTTGAGAGGTGGTTATGTCGATGTCGTTCCATTCCAAGATAGCCGAAACACACAAGAAAACGGGTAAACCACAACTCAAATGATCCAAGACAAAAAGGGGTAAGACCGTAATGATGTTGGTTAGGCAAAGGTGGTAGTGGTATGGTATATGTGGGTGTTTGCACGGGTAAGCGGGTGCGGAAGGTGGAACAAAAACTGAGTAAATTCAGTTTCGTCAGGGTTTAGTGAACGTCCGGTGGGTTGCCGGTCGTCCGGTTGCCGGATGTCCGGAAAGTTGGCGGACGACTGGTGCCTGGGCGATTTTGTGCTCGGGCAAACTGCTAGGGTTCGAGGTAATCGTGGCCGAATTGGTCAAAATTGGCCGAATTTGCGGAAGGAAATTGGGGAAAAGATAGGGAACATCTAGATCCACTCGTGGCACATCAAATCCATGGAACAAATTCAACAAAATCTCATCAAATCAACAAATCACTAAAAAAATTGGGGCTATTTTAGGTGGGGAATTTTTGAAATTGGGATGAACACAACAAAAACAAGCTAGAAAACACGGGTAGGGGCTCCAATTTCGTGAGAAACCGTGGCTCTTGATACCATATGATGTAGGGTGGAACCCTAGATGGCTGATCTTTCACGAAATGGAGGGGATCCCACGAAGAACACGAAGAACACGGAGGGAAACACGAGGAAAAACACAAGAGGAACACTCAAATCAACATGGATATGGTCACACAAGTGCTAGATCCATGATACATAACGAGATACACGATCCACGGTCAACAACGGATGATACAAGGTAGTCTTCTCCGGAAGGAGGTCTTGAGGGTATCCCGTAGGATCTTCTCCGTAGCGGAGGTCTTGAATCCATGTGGATCTTCTCCGTAGAGGGGCCGCAGTCACTCTTGAGGAGATGAACCACTAGTGGATGAGCAAGGCTCTAGGTTTTTGAGCTATCACAATGCTAACCATAGAAAAGAGGAATTCAAAGGGTATATATTGTCTAGGGGCGAGGGGGTACATGGGCTTCGTCCCTTCACTACGCGCAGGCAGACGGGCCGGACGTCCGCTTGGTCTCCGGACGTTCGGTGGCTCGAGTGGGGCCGGACGTCCGGTGCGCCTCGGATTGCCGGTAATATTCCCCGATTTCGGTTCTGTGATGGATGTCACGGACGTCCAGTGGCTTCCGGTCGTCCGGTCGTCTGGGGGTTGTCGGACGTCCGGTGTCTGTCGGTCGTCCGGCGCCTGGAGTGGACCGGTCGTCCAGTAAGGGCCGGAAATCCGGTGCCTGTAGCATCTTCAGCGGCACTTCTTCTTGTTCCTTGTACTTGTCGATCCCTCCACCTTGTCCAACGTGTAGAGCTATTCCGTGGCCTTCATCCGAGTATCTGAATATGCATAGAGTTTCTGATGAAGGTAGAAGCCATGTCTCATGTGAATCGAAAGGAAGTTGAAAGAGGAGTGAATTCACCTCGGCTTCAAGAGCTCTTGCACGGGCTCGTGTCATTGGTCCTTTGGGCACTTGATGAGGCGACGATAGGTCCATGGGGATGTCCTTGGGATGCTCCGCATCATGATTCTAATGCTCATGAGAATATGATGCTACCTAAGTTGGATACATTTGTCTTGCTTACAAATGAAGGGCCTAGTTTGGACAAGAAGAATAAACACTGTAGCAAGATCAAGCATGGAGATGATGGCATGCGCAAGGGGAGCAAGAACGGAGTTACAAGTGATGATTTCAGGACTTTGAAGCCACCATAATGAGTGGGAGAAGCCTTGGACGAAATATACAAGATGCCACTTCATAGATTTCGTCCAGAGGCTATTATTGGTGCTGCATAACCTTATTATTGGGCCAGGCCCATGTAATTTCGAAATAGTAAAGTATAGACTATTTTTAGAGTCCGTATGTGTGGAGAAAACAGAGTTAGGGTTGGTTTCGGACCCCTTCTCCAAGGGGCCACGAAATTCCCCCTATCTTTCTCCATATATACAGCCCTTAGGGCGTCGTTTAGACTTTGGGTTTTGTTTAGATTAAAGTTCGCCATAGCTGCAACTTCGCGGACTTCGTTTGTGTTCAACGACAAGACAAAGACGTCACAGAACCCCACTTGATCAATAAAGCTTTCCTCTTGAATTCGCAACATCCAGATTGCAATCTCAGTTTCTTGCTTGTTCTTCGTTTGCCTGCTGGAAATAGACCTTCGTGGTTAGGTTGATCGTGCTCCGGCGTGGTCAATAGCCTCTCGGAGTTGGTTATTGACCACGCCGGAGCATGATCAACCTGACCACGAGGGTCTATTTCCTGCAAGCAAACGAAAAACAAGCAAGAAACTAAGATTGCAATATGGATATTGCGAATATAAGAGGAAAGCTTTATTGATCAAGGTGGGGTTCTGTGATGTCTTTGTCTAGTCATTGAACACAAACGAAGTACGCGAAGTTGCAGCTATGGCGAACTTTAATCAAAACAAAACGCAAAGTCAAAACGATGCCCTAAGGGGTTTATATATGGAGGAAGAGGGGGGAATTTCATGGCCCTTGGAGGAGGGGTTCGAAACCAACCCTAATTCTTGTTTCCCCACACATACGGACTCTAAAAACAGCCTATACTCAAGTATTTCGAAATTACATGGGCCTGGCCCAATAATAAGGTGACGCAGCACCTATAACAGACTCTAAACGAAATTTATGAAGTGGCATCTTGTACATTTCGTCCAAGGCTTCACACACTCATTATGGTGGCTTCAAAGTCCTGAAATCATCACTTGTAACTCCGTTCTTGTTCCCCTTGCGCATGCCATCATCTCCATGCTTGATCTTGCTCCAATGTTCATCCTTCTTGTCCAAGCTAGGCCCTTGTTAGTGATGTCCTCATCATCCTCCCCTTCTTGAATTGAAGTCGTCCTTGACGGAAGCTCCTCTTCCTCATCCAAGTAAGGCTTCAAATCTGCAATGTTAAATGTGGGACTAACCCCAAAATCTGCACGCAACTCAAGTTTATATGCATTATCATTTATTTTCTCTAACACCTTAAAAGGACCATCATCACGTGGCATTAGCTTTGACTTGCGCAAATTAGAAAACTTATCCTTACGCAAATGTAACCAAACAAGATCTCCAGGTGCAAAGACAACACGTTTTCTACCCTTATCTCCAACAAGTTTATATTTAGCATTCATGCGCTCAATATTTTCCTTAGTTAACTCATGCATTTTTAAGATCAATTCAGCATGTTGTTTAGCATTAAAATTAACCTTCTCAGAAGATGGAAGAGGCAACAAATCAATAGGTGCACGAGGTAGGAAACCATAGACAATTTCAAAAGGGCACATCTTAGTAGTAGAATGCAACAAACGATTATAAGAAAATTCAATATGAGGGAAGCATTCTTCCCACATTTCTTGTTATTCTTCAAAACAGCCCTAAGCATAGTAGACAAAATTCTATTGACTACTTCAATTTGTCCATCAGTTTGGGGGTGACAACTAGTACTAAAAAGCAGTTTAGTCCCCAACTTAGCCCATAAACATCTCCAAAAGTGGCTAAGAAATTTAATATCACGATCTGAAACAATAGTATTTGGCACACCATGCAAGCGAATAATTTCACGAAAGAACAAATTAGCAACATTAGCAGCATCATCGCTTTTATGACATGGTATAAAGTGTGCCATCTTTGAGAACCTATCCACGACAACAAATATGCTATTCCTCCCCTTCATTGTTCGAGGTAAACCCAAAAGAAAGTCCATAGATATATCTTTCCAAGGAACACTAGGGACAGGAAAAGGCATATATAAACCATGAGGATTGAGTCATGACATAGCTTTTTGACATGTAGTGCAGCGAGCAACAAAACGCTCAACATCCCATCTCAACTTTGGCCAAAAGAAATGTGTAGCAAGTACGTCCTCCATCTTCTTCACACCAAAGTGTCCCATTAATCCTCCCCCATGCGCCTCCTGCCACAATAAAAGACGAACAGAGCTAGCTAGAGTGCATAGCATGTTAGCACGAAACACAAATCCATCATTAACGACGAACTTGTTCCATGTTCTCCCTTCTTTGCAATTCTGCAATACATCTTTAAATTCAGCATCATGCACATATTTGATGGTCTCCAAACCAAATATTTTAAAGTCAAGTTGTGAAAGCATAGTATAACGACAAGATAAAGCATCAGCAATAACATTTTCTTTTCCCTTCTTGTGTTTAATAACAAAAGGGAAAGTCTCTATGAATTCAACCCCTTTAGCATGTCTACGATTCAGTTTTGCTTGAGTTTTAATGTGCTTCAAAGATTCATGATCAGAATGTATAAAAAAAATTTGGGCCATAAATAATGTTGCCATGTTTCCAAAGTCCGAACAAGAGCATATAATTCCTTATCATAAGTAGAATAATTCAAACTAGGCCCACTCAATTTTTCAGAAAAGTATGCAACAAGTTTACCATCTTATAATAACACACCTCCTAACCCAATTCCACTAGAATCACATTCAAGCTCAAAAGTTTTATTAAAATCAGGAAGTTGGAGTAAAGGAGCATGTTTCAACTTATCTTTCAATACTGTGAATGCTTCTTCCTGTGCAGTACCCCAAACAAAAGGCACATCCTTCTTTGTAAGCTCATTGAGAGGTGCAGCAACAGTACTGAAATCTCTCACAAAACGCCTATAGAATCCATCTAGGCCAAAGAAACTCCTCACGTGTGTGATCGTTTTGGGTTGCGGCCAACTCTTAAATAGCTTCAATCTTGGCTTTATCAACCTCAATTCCCTGTGGAGTAGCAACATAGCCGAGAAAAGATACTCGGTCGGTAAAAAGGTGCACTTTCCAAGGTTACCAAACAAACGTGCATCACGTAGAGAAATAAAAACAACACGTAAATGTTCCAAATGTTCCTCCAAAGATCTGATATAAATCAATATATCATCAAAGTAAACTACCACAAATCGTCCAATGAAAGCACGCAAAACTTCATTCATTAATCTCATGAAAGTACTAGGTGCATTAGTTAACCAAAAAGGCATGACTAACCACTCATATAATCCAAACTTAGTTTTAAATGTTGTTTTCCATTCATCTCCCAATTTCATACGAATTTGATGGTATCCACTACGCAAATCAACTTTGGAGAATATTGTAGAGCCACTCAATTCATCAAGCATATCATCTAGCCTAGGAATAGGATGACGATAACGAATAGTAATATTATTAATGCCTCTACAATCAACACACATACGCGATGAACCATCCTTTTTCGGCACTAGAATAATAGGAACAGCACAAGGACTAAGAGATTCGCATATATAACCTTTGTCGAGTAGCTCCTGTACTTGACGCATAATCTCCTTCGTCTCCTCTGGATTGGTATGGTATGGTGCGCGGTTGGGTAGCGATGCACCGGGAATTAAGTCAATCTGATGCTCAATCCCTCGAATAGGTGGTAATCCCGGTGGCACGTCTTGTGGAAAGACGTGTGCGAACTCCTGCAAAATGTTAGTGACAGTAGGAGGCAAAGACGAAGGCACGTCCTCGAATGAAAATAATGCATCTTTGCACACAAAAGCATAGCAAAAAGATTTGCTTAAATCTAGATCATCAATATCAGATTTGGTGGCAAGTAAACATCCACTTTTAATTTAATTTCAGATGCAACATGAGATGATGGTGTGTTATTAGGCTTCATTTGTTGCTCAAATTCTTTTGCCACAATCTGATTTTCACTCTTATTTTTCTCCTGTTTTGCTTTATTAGTTCTATTAATATCAGCTTTCAAAATGGAATCAGGAGACATAGGAAGCAAAGTAATACGTTTATCCGTATGAACAAGAGTATACTGATTGTTTCTACCATGTTGTACATAATTTTTATCAAGTTGCCATGGTCTACCAAGTAATAAGGAACATGCTTGCATGGGTACCACATCACAATCAACATAATCAACATATGTGGAGATAATAAAATGCACACGAACAGTACGTGTTACCTTAACCTTGCCGTTGTTGTTGAACCATTGGATGTAGTAAGGATGTGGATGTGGTCTTGTGGTGAGAGATAGCTTCTCCACCATCTCCATGCTAGCCAAGTTGTTGCAGCTCCCTCCATCTATGATGACGCGAACAGAACATTCCTTCACAACTCCCTTTGTATGGAACAAATCATGCCTCTGAGTTTGCTCCGCTTGTGTGATCTGCACACTCAAAGCACATTGAGCAACTAAACATTCATACATGTCAGCATCTTCAGGAGACATGTATTGCGTCTCATTTCAGAATCATCTCCACCGTGTTTGTCAGGCCCAAGATGCGATTCTATCCCGATCATGTGACACTTACGTGATTGGGGCACAACCGCATTTCGGGCGCTTAGCAAGATGGATATCATTACATCGTACCATTACATACATACATGGGGATACAACAATACATACAAGTCACATGAATACAACAACATCAATACAAAGTATCGGACTACGGATACAAACATGAAAATAACAACGACATCCACCTGCTATCCCAGGCTGCCGCCCGGAACCAAATCCAAGACTGAAGAAGAAGAAGAAGAAAGAAAGAACTCCAACACAACGATCATCGCTCTCACGTCAAGACATCGGAATCCTGCACCTGCAACTGTTGTTGTAGTATCTGTGAGCCACGAGGACTCAGCAATCCCATAACCATGGGTAACAAGACTATCAAAGCTTAATAGGTAGGAAGAGGTAAAGTGGTGAGGTTGTAGCAGCGGCTAAGCAAAATATGGTGGCTAACTTACGAGTACAAGAATAAGATGAGCATCTACGCAAACGGTCGCAAACTAGTAGTGATCGCTAAAGATCCTGAACTACTTACGAGTCAAACATAACCCCACCATGTTCTCTTCTCAAAGTGAAAAGAGACAGTCACGGTTACTCACGCAGTTGTGTGTTTTACTTCGGATCCTCTGTCAAGTTTTCTACAACCGAACATTAACAAATTTCAATCTGCCACATAACCGCGGGCACGGCTTTCGAAAGATCATAACCCTGCAGGGGTGTCCCAACTTAGCCCATCACAAGCTCTCACGATCAGCTGAAGTGATAAATATAATATCATCACCCCTTATCTTAGGGAAATCCGATCAGGCTCGGCATCCCGATGCACAAGACATTTCGACAATGGTAAAACAAGTCCAGCAAGACCTCCCGGCGTGCCGACACCCTGATAGTAGCCACGCGTATCTCGTCTCAGGCCACGTCCGGATAGGTGAGCCTACGGGAGCCAATCCTCGAGTTTCCCCGTGGTGGCCCCGCAGTCTCCCCGTTTGGGACCAACACCAACAGCACTGGCCCCCCTGCTATGTAGAATTAAGAACCCGGGGACATGACCCCCTATGCAATTAATTAATTAATTAATTAAGTTGTTATTATGAGCAAATTAAAACCAATGTTGGGCCTTGCTGGAGGAGTTTTATTCAAAGACGAAGTGTCAAGGGGTCCCCATATACCCAACCGTGTAAGGAACGCAAAATCAAGGAACATAATGCCGGTTTATCGGCGCCTAAGGTGGCATGAGCGGAACAAAACACCGAGCAAAAGGCCAAGCCTTCCACCCATGCCCAGTATAGAGGTGTGTTATTATATATATATAACATATTGTGATATACCAACAACAAGTTCCCTCCTGGAACGATCTTCATCTTCACCTGCAACTAACAACGCTATAAGAGGGGCTGAGCAAGCGGGTAACATAGCCAAACAATGGTTTTTGCTAGGAAGGTTTCAAGGTTAGAGGTTTCATGGCAACAAGGAGAGGGGCTGACAATAATGATGGGTAGCGCGACATATAACGATAGCATCGAGACACTAAGCATGGCAATGATAGTAAAGGTATCCAAGGGTATGGTCAGCTTGCCTGAGATCCCGCAAGGAAGAAGAACAAGTCCATGAAGTAGACGAAGAAGAAGCCTTGAAGAAGAACCACGCGTAGGCGAACGAATCCTCACGATCGCAACGGAACAAGCACTAACGAGAAGAAGCAAGCAATACGGTAAACACACAACGCAAGATCATTACAATATGCTCAACCAAGTATGATGCAAGACAGTTCTATATAGGAAGCACTACAAGTCTATACAGGAAGCATAACATGACAAGGTAGGAAGCACAGAAAAACAACACAAGAACATGACAATACGCTCAACCAAGTAGGATGCACGACAAGTCTACATATGATGCACAACAGGTCTATACAGGAAGCAAAACATGGCAAGGTAGGAAGCACATCAAAACAACACAAGTCTATATATGATGCATTACATGGCAAGGTATGATGCATGACAAGTCTATACAGGAAGCAATACATGACAAGGTAGGAAGCACAGCAAAACAACACAAGTTTATATATAATGCAATACATGGCAAGGTATGATGCACTGCAGATGCACTTAGGATGCATTACATGACAACATAGGAAGCACACCAGAACAACACAAGAACAAGACAATATGCTCAAGCAAGTAGGAAGCAAGACAGATCTATATAGGATGCAAAACATGACAAAGTAGGAAGCACAGAGAACAACATAAGAACAACAAGTTTAAATGAGGCCGGAACTACTTAAGACAAATCCGGTAAGTCCTCATATGCATAGTTTGAAATTAGTCCAGATCTGCACAAACCTTAAGTTAAAGTTGTTAAACAGCAATTTAACATGCACCATCATGATCTACACAGAATTCTAGTCAAGTTTCATATAAAGTTTGTTTAATTCGGAGCTACGGCCTAGAAGATATGAGCAAAACAAGTTAAGCATGGCAACGGTGCAAGATGCACCCAAACATCAAGCAAACTCACTCCAAACATGTAACCAAGATGATATTATGATTATACATGCAAAATCACACAAGTTTCATATAAGGCTCACTCAAAACGGAGCAACGGGCTAAAAGATACACCTGAAACAAGATATAAGAACAAGCTGAAGTTAACAGCCATATAGCAACTTTGGAGCAAGAAATATATACTCTACAGCACTCAAACATGGTGACAAGAAGCATGGACATGAAGTAGACATATCCTACAGCAAACAACTCCATTGGAGCATCTCCATAGGAGGCATGGATCAATAGCAACAAGCTACAACATTTTGATCATGACAATAAAAACCTGACAGCAATATTCTATAGCAACTTGGGAGCAAGAAATAAATAAGCTATAGCAGGCCAAATGAGAAAGTAAGGGCATGAATGGATAGACAATAACATATACAACAAGGAATGATCAATGGCCATCCCAAAACTAACATGGATTTTCCTAGGGCATCAAGCAAACATAGCATCAGGATATGACAGATTCCAGACTTGGTGAAATTTCACTGTGTTAAAACAGTAACATTATCATGGCATGTTTGCAAGCATGTTTAAGTCAACACAAGGCATATCATGGAAAGTTAAATGCACCACATCAAAGAACACATCATGGAGATTCCAAAACATCTAGGCATATGACATGGAGACAAACACATCAATAGCAACGAGCTCCTCAACTAGGCATCTCGTAACAAGTTACAAAACCTAACAGCCACATGCACTTTTGCAATAGAGATTAACATGGAAATATGGACTCAAACAAGCATGCTACAACAACCATCATGTAGAACACTTCACAAGGAACATTTTGACATATCATTTGCATCATTTGGATAAACATGCACCAAGTTATCACATCTCAAACATGGCAACAAAATAACAAGTAGCAGCAGTTTATAACAAGCAGCACCCTTGCAACAGAGATTATAGCATCTAGATGAACTCAAATGAGCATGGCACAATGGAACAAAGTGTAGAGCATATCACCACGATCATTTTGACATGTCATTCACTCAATTTGGATCACCACACAAAAAGTTATCACTGGTCAAAGATGCAACAAAACTACTGAAATCTGGGACTTAGGCATATCACACAGTTGTAAAACGAGTGCAAGATAGTTAAAACACGCACATGCGGGGTTTAGAGGGGCGCTCACATTGGGCCAAAAGAGAAGAGGCTTCCCGCGGACAACGCGGATAACCGTTGGGCTATCAAACGAACTCCGAATGCGACGAAACTTGACAGGCGGTCTGCCTATGCTATAATAAGACCACACGCCAAGTTTCAACCCATTCCGAGAACGTTTTTCGGCCACTCACAAAATAAATATTCGGAGGCACCGCAGGCGTGTGTGAGTGTGTCTGGCTCAGAACGGACAACGGAGAGGACGAGGGAACTCGAGCGGATGCAAGTTTTGAAAACATGCTGATGCAACACACATGATGACGTGGCAAGATGCAACACGCAAGCAGATGACATGGCACTGACAACGAATAACTGGCTGACACCTGGCGCACCATTCTCGGGGTGTCACAGTGTTCTTCACGTGTAATAAGAGACAAAATCTCCTCATCATAGTCACTAGCGAACTCATAACCACCATCCTCAGTAGCAATCATGACATGCTGAGATGGGCATTTGCTCACATAGTGACCACGATCAGTGCAACGATGACATATAACATCATGTGTTGGCTCTGTGGATGCCGTGGGTTAAGAAGAGCTCTCCGCAGGACCGGAAGGTGTACTCCTGGTTGATGGTGGTGGTGCCGGTTTGCTTTTATCACAACTAGAAGTGTTGGATGAAGTAGGCGGTTGTGCAGCCGGACGTATCGAAGTAGATGATGCACGCGGTGTCCATGATGAAGGTCGACCTGCAGAATAATTAGTTCGCGCCAAGGCCTGTCGATCCTGCAGTTCACGTTCAACTTTGGAAGCAAGATGGAATAAACGACTGACATTATTATACTCCTTATACTCTAGAATTGTCTGAATCTCTCTATTTAAGCCACCCATAAAACGTGCAAGCATAGCCTCATTATCCTCAACAATACAACATCTAATTAGGCCAGTTTGTAATTCCTGATAATATTCCTCTACATAATTTTTTCCTTGTCTTAAACGCTGCAATTTCTAAAGTAATTCGCATTCTTAATATGGTGGAACTCAACGAGTACGCATAGCAGTTTTCAAAGCAGCCCAAGTAGTTGCAATATTATCCGAATATAATCTACAATATTCAGACCACCACACACAAGCAAAACTAGTGAAATCACAAAGAGCAGCAGCAACATGTCTCTCCTCGGGATATTTTAAACATGTAAAACGTTATTCGGTTTCTAACTCCCAAGTAAGATATATATCAGGAACATATCTACCCTCAAATGGTGGAATATTCAATTTTAGTTTAGGGAGGTGGTCATGATCTCGTACCTGAGGGTGTGGTGGGAAACTACCATTGCGATTACTTGCATGTGGACGACCTGGTGGTTGTTGTGCTGGTTGTTGCACGTAATTCTAATTTTGATCAACCCCATCCTCGTAATCGCCCGCATAATCGTCCTCCTCCTGAGCAGCACCAAGAGCCACAGAAGTATCAACAGCAGCACCAACAGTTTGGCCAGGCTGAAGAGAGACACGGCTCGCTTTGGGGAGGGCTGTTTTGCGACGTGAAGGTGGTTGTTGTTGTTGTTGTTGCAATGGTGCAGCAGGTGGAGGTAGACACGCAAGCATTTCAGTGAATTTGGCATCCAACTTGGTGTCAATTGAGTTCTCAATGCCATCCATCCTCGCTAGTGCGTCGTCAAAACTGGTCATCATATCTTCTACCTGTTGAACCGTCATTTCCTGAAATTTATCATGCAACTCCTTGATCGTCATGTTCTCCCAGTCAGTCTCATCGACTTGTGATCTTGGCATGGTTAGCAGCAATAGAAACACACAAAAATATGATCCTACAGAGTACTAGAAAATGGTGGTGGTGTGTAACATCCCAAATTTTCAATTTGGAATGTTATACATAGATCATAGTGCATTGCATGTTACTTGCATTTTGTTTGTGGCGATCCTCGAAATTCTAGTCAACTCAAGGACCTTCGGAGAGAGTTGGGAATTCTACCGTTTTCGTATTTGAGTTCACTCGAATACCGGTAAGAGGACAGTGTTGGTTTTAATTATTTTTCTCCCCTAAAAATATTTCTCAATACAATATATGAGCGGAGATAATATGACTTCTCCAAAATAACAGAAATATTGGAGGAAAAACGTTAAAATCACTTTTGGTAATTTTCTGGATTTATTTGCGATTTTATTTGCATAGGAAAAATACGCGTTTTTCAAAATTGCATTTAGGTCCGGGAAAAATGTTCACTTTGTCCTAAATATTATTAGAGGACGGTGAAAATTTATTTCCGGATTTTTGGAGTCCGTTTAGTATTTCTTTCGTTAGTTTTGCTACGTCAGGACACCTAAAAAAAAAGGAAACCGACTTCGGGCCGTATGTGGCTAGGACTCCTCGCCTAAGGCCTTTATAAGCCGCGGCCCCGGCCCGCTAGCCGCCCCAGCCCGCGCTGTCGCCGCACCACCGCCGCGCCGCGCCACCGCCGGACCACCGCGCCACCGCCGCCGGAGACCGCCGCCTCGCCGCCGACCGCCGGAGACCGCCGCCGCCGCCGTTCCCAAGGTAGCCGCCGATGTTCCGCCGCCGTCGGTCTTTCTTTAGAAACTGATCGGTTTTTTAGAAAATCCCTAGATCCTTTTTTTAGAATTAGATCGGTTTTTCTCCAGTTTACTTATTTAGCGGACGTTCGTCCGTGCGTTCGTTTTAACGAACGCTATTCGTCCGTTAGCCGCAGACAGCGAACGTTCGTTCGTTAGCCTGTTCATCAGTTTTCTTTTTCGGGGTTTTTTATCCGTGATTATTTCGATCGTGATTTCTTCCCTGATCTTGTTTTTCATTTTTCTTTTCGCTCGAGAGTCGTAATCAGGTGATTCAAAATCCCAGATCTTCGTCTCGACGCCCTTTTTCCGTTTACCCAACTTGAACAAAGTTTTGGCTACTGTAAAATTTGACTTTAGATCAATTAGTAACCGGAGCTCGTTTCTTTCGCAGTTTGAGTTTCGTTGCTTCTTTCGATTTGATTCTTTTTGCAAACCGGAGTTATTAAGTTGAACTTTCTGGTTAGATCTTATCTTTTGGAGTTTTGTTTGTGCATCATTGCTTGTTTGCTGATGTATGATATTATTTGCTTGCGATAGAATACCCGGACTGTGAAGCGTGCTACTACGAGTCTCTAGGTTTTGCGAATCGTCAGCAAGGCAAGTAACACTTTGATCATATTATTATTTACCCAGTTTTTATGCATTAGATCAAACCCTCACACATTGCATGAGTAGGATCTCTTAACTTGTGGGATTGGGAAGTAGTTTGAGGTAGAACCTATTACCTACATTATTTTCAAACCATTGGGAGTGACTTCTACGTTTGCTTAGGTTGTTATGCTATGCTTGTAGACGTGGTTTGGGTTTGAGTGAAATACATGACATATGTGAGTTGTTAATTAAGGATTCAACTTAAGGTGGCTACTTGAATACACATCTGGGTGGATTGGTTGCAGGGCACCTGGGGAATCTAGTGTTGTCCTAGGAAATCCCGGGGTTCCGTGTGATTTTTCCTATGGAATGCCACCCAGGCTCAAAGGGATCATAAAACTATTCATGCTAGAAACTTCCATGTGCAGCCACATGCCAATATGGGCTCTGGCATAGTTGAGTAAGTTGTGGGAAACCTTTCCATGATGGGCTAGCAGATGTAGAGGGATTGTAGGTGTACCGGCCTATCTATCTGGTTAAGGGGACCTCTTCGGAAAGACTGTGTCTCGGTCATCCGTTTCTCAAACACCATGCAGTGCGAGAAACCAAACGGAGGCGATCGGCTCTTGTGGGAAAAGTGCACAAACCTCTGCAGAGTGTACAAACTGATCATGATTAGCCGTGTCCCCGGTTAGGGACAACTTGAGTATCTGGTACTTGAATTATTGGTTGATCTCATCACTCTATAATTTAATTTGTTGGGTTAATGATAACTTTAATCTGGGATTGAGTTGGAGGTACCTTCTCAATGATGTTTCAACTACCATGATAGTTAAAAATAAAATTTATTCCTTTGTGGTAGGGAAAAATTGGCTTTACGCAAAAACTTTAACCTTAGAGCCTCCACCAGTTAAATATGCATATAGTATAGCCTTTATTCTGTTACTTGCATCTTCTGTGTTATCTTGCCAGCATATTCCATGTGCTGACCCATTTTCGGGATGCAACATATTACGTTGCAGACTTTTCAGACGAGGAATAAGATGTTTTAGGTCGTTTGTCATGCACTCAGCTATGCCGTTGGAGTTGATGGACTCACTTATCTTCCAAGCCTTCCGCTGCTATTTTGTTAGATGGCCTTAAGCCATTGACTTTTGTAATAAGTTCTCATTGGAGACATTCGATGTAATAAGTGTGTGATTGCCACTCTGTTATAAAACCGTCAAGTACTGTGTGTGTCAGCATTACCGATCCAGGGATGACACTGAAACACAGAGACTTCGGTCCATTCGGATCGTGGTCGCTACATGGTGGGGCGTCACAAATCCGTCAAGCAAAACTCAAATTCTCACCAGTTCTTACCCAACAGCAGGTGGTGATCGGCAACCGTGGTAGTCAAAACTCTCAAACCTTGGTTAAAGCGATTATCAGAGAGAGTCAAACGCACGACATAGATGTATGTGGAGCTGGGAAGGCTTATAATATGGTAGCAAAAAGGGTCATCAATAATCAATTCAAAGATACAAAGTTGAATAAGCGCTCAACGACGGTACTGTGCTGGTCCTAGGCTAGAACGTACTAGAGACACGAGCCTAGAACACTAACAAAATCACGGCGCTGCACGTAATCAAGGGGGAAGCACACTCTGAATTTTTTTCGCATCTTTTTTTTTGTGCTCTGTTTTTTTTGCCGAAAATCACTATAATGGTGAGTGTCTCAAAACACTTGCCAAGTCAAACTAAGATGATAGGCATGAATTTTTTTGATGATTTTGTTTTTTCGGAATTAGGGCAGCGACGACGAAAAAGTGTGGTAAAAAACAGTATGATGGCACGTGTATCAAAAGACTCAGAAAAGCCTAAAAATAGGATAGGGAAAAAATATTTTCACTAGCCGAAATTTTGGCCTAAAAATTGCCCGGGGGTCTCCAGACTTTTTTTCCGAGAGCTACTCAGGCAAGGAAACACGAAACCGAAACTAGATGGATTTCGAAAACCAATCTAAAATGAAAAGAACTCGGATTGGTGGTGGGTATACGGTGGTAGAATATGGCAGCAGTGGTGGTATATGGCAGCGGTGGTGGTATATGGATACAAATTTGTGGTGGTATATGGATGCGGATTGGTGGTGGTTTATTGATACAGATCAGTGGTGGTATGTGGCAGTAGCGATTAAGATGTTGCGGCGGCGGTGTGACAACTTATGACCAGAACTCGAAACTCTAAAAGACTAGACGCAAAGACCAGCAACTTGACACGACGATGCAACCGCAAATTCAACAAAGCAAAATACTGAAAAGACTATGACAAGGCTCAAACTGGTTCGGATATGAGGAACTAACCCTATTTTTTTTGGCTTTTTCGTGGACAGTAGGTACGAAGAACATACTCGATCCAATCTACGAAAACTGTAAAATCTCACCGAGCAACCTGGAAATCTGATACCACTTGATAGAGGCAAAGGTGTCCCGTCTTTCGATGAGATGGCGGCTATCGTTTTTGGTTGAGTAGACTTTGACGATCCGACTACGAACGTGTGAGGACATCGTGCCTTAGCAATCGCTAAACCAACTCCGAGAGGTTATTGACCACGCCGGAGGATGATCAACCTTACCACGAGGGTCTATTTCCCGCAAGCAAACGAAGAACAAGCAAGAAACTAAGATTGCAATCTGGATATTGCGAATATAAGAGGAAAGCTTTATTGATCAAGGTTGGGTTATGTGACGTCTTTGTCTGGTCGTTGAACACAAACGAAGTACGCTAAGTTGCAGCTATGGTGAACTTTAATCTAAACAAAACCCAAAGTCTAAACGACGCCTAAGGGCTGTATATATGGAGGAAGAAGGGGGGATTTCGTGGCCCTTGGAGGAGGGGTCTGAAATCAACCCTAACTCTTGTTTCCCCACACATACGGACTTTAAAAACAGCCTATACTCAAGTATTTCGAAATTACATGGGCCCCCCAATAATAAGGTGACGCAGCACCAATAATAGCCTCTAGATGAAATTTATGAAGTGGCATCTTGTATATTTCGTCCAAGGCTTCGCACACTCATTATGGTAGCTTCAAAGTACTGAAATCATCAATTGTAACTCCGTTCTTGTTCCCCTTGCGCATGCAATCATCTCCATGCTTTGCTCCAATGTTCATCCTTCTTGTCCAAGCTAGGCCCTTGTTAGTGATGTCCTCATTAGGATGGATGGCATTGAGAAGTCAATTGACACCAAGTTGGATGCCAAATTCTCTGAAGTGCTTGCGCGTCTACCTCCACCAGCTGCACCATTGCAACAACAACAAGAACAACAACCACCTTCACGTCGCGAAACAACCCTCCGCAAAGCAAGCTATGTCGCTCTTCAGCCTGGCCAAACACTTGGTGCTGCTGTTGATACTCGTGTGGATCATGCTGCTGCTGAGAAGGAGGACGATTACGCTGGAGATTACGAGGATGAGGTTGATCAAAATCATAACTATGAGCAACAACCAGCACCACAACCACCAGGTCATCCACATGCAAATAATCGCAATGGTAGGGCTGCACCACACCCTCAGGTACGAGATCATGACCATCTCCCTAAACTAAAATTTAATATTCCACCATTTGAGGGTAGATATGTTCCTGATGTATAACTTACTTGGGAGTTAGAAACCGAACAACGTTTTACATGTTTAAAATATCCCCAGGAGAGACGTGTTCCTGATGCTCTTTGTGCTTTCACTAGTTTTGCTTGTGTGTGGTGGTCTGAATATTGTAGATTATATTCAGATAATATTCCAACTACTTGGGCTTCTTTGAAAACTGCTATGCGTACTCATTGGGTTCCACCATATTATCAACGCGAATTACTTTAGAAATTGCAGCGTTTAAGACAAGGAAAAAATTCTCTAGAGGAATATTATCAGGAATTACAAACCGGCCTGATTAGATGTGGTATTGTTGAGGATAATGAGGCTATGCTTGCACATTTTTTGGGTGGCTTAAATAGAGAGATTCATACAATTCTAGAGTATAAGGAGTATAATAATATCACTGGTTTATTCCATCTTGCTTCCAAAGCTGAACATGAAGTGCAGGATCGACAAGCCTTGGCGCCAACTAATTATTCTGCAGGTCGACCTTCAATATGGACACCGCGTGCATCATCTACTTCGACACGTCCGGCAACACCACCGCCTACTTCATCCTTCACTTCTAGCCATGATAAAAGCAAACAACCACCACCACCATCAACCAATAGTACACCTTCCGTTGTCACCTTCTAGCCATGATAAAGATAAACATATTACTTTGCTTCCTATGTCTCCTGATTCCATTTTGGAAGATGATATTAATAGAGCTAATAAAGCGAAACAGCATCAAAATAAGTGTGAAAGTCATATTGTGGCAAAAGAATCTGAGCAACAAATGAAGCCTAATAACACACCATCATCTCATGTTGCATCTGAAATTAAATTAAAAAGTGGATGTTTACTTGCCACCAAATCTGATATTGATGATCTAGATTTCAGAAAATCTGTTTGCTATGCTTTCGTGTGCAAAGAGGCATTATTTTCATTCGAGGATATACCTTCCTCTTTGCCTCCCGCTCTCACTAACATTTTGCAGGAGTTCGCGGACGTCTTTCCACAAGACGTGCCACCGGGATTACCACCTATTCGAGGGATTGAGCATCAGATTGACTTAATTCCCGGTGCACCGCTACCCAACCGCGCACCATACCATACCAATCCAGAGGAGACGAAGGAGATTATGCGTCAAGTAAAGGAGCTACTCGACAAAGGATATATATGCGAATCCCTTAGTCCTTGTGTTGTTCCTATTATTATAGTGCCGAAAAAGGATGGTACATCGCATATGTGTGTTGATTGTAGAGGCATTAATAATATTACTATTCGTTATCGTCATCCTATTCCTAGGCTAGATGATATGCTTGATGAATTGAGTGGCTCTACAATATTCTCCAAAGTTGATTTGCGTAGTGGATACCATAAAATTCGTATGAAATTGGGAGATGAATGGAAAACAACATTTAAAACTAAGTTTGGATTCTATGAGTGGTTAGTCATGCCTTTTGGGTTAACTAATGCACCTAGTACTTTCATGAGATTAATGAATGAAGTTTGACGTGCTTTCATTGGACGATTTGTGGTAGTTTACTTTGATGATATGTTCATTCCATAGCAGATCTTTGGAGGAACATTTGGGACATTTACGTGCTGTTTTTATTGCTCTACGTCATGCACGTTTGTTTGGTAACCTTGGAAAGTGCACCTTTTGCACCGACCGAGTATGTTTTCTTGGCTATGTTGTTACTCCACGGGGAATTGAGGTTGATAAAGCCAAGATTGAAGTTATTGAGAGTTGGCCGCAGCCCAAAACAGTCACACACGTGAGGAGTTTCCTTGGCCTCGGTGGATTCTATAGGCGTTTTGTGAGAGATTTCAGCACCATTGTTGCACCTCTCAATGAGCTTACAAAGAAGGATGTGCCTTTTGTTTGGGGTACTGCACAAGAAGAAGCATTCACGGTATTGAAAGATAAGTTGACACATGCTCCTTTACTACAACTTTCTGATATTAATAAGACTTTTGAGCTTGAATGTGATGCTAGTGGAATTGGGTTAGGAGGTGTGTTACTACAAGATGGTAAACCTATTGCATACTTTTCTGAAAAATTGAGTGGGCCTAGTCTGAATTATTCTACTTATGATAAGGAATTATATGCTCTTGTTTGGACTCTGGAAACATGGCAACATTATTTATGGCCCAAAGAATTTGTTATACATTCTTGATGCGGAGCATCCCAAGGTCATCCCCATGGATGTACCTTTGCCTCACCAATTACCTCAACGACCAATGACTCATGCCCGTGCAAGAGCTCTCGAGACCGAGGTGACATCTCTCCTAGTCCAACTTCCATATGAAAGACATGGCTACTACCTCAGACGGATGTGTTTTGTGTGCTCAGGTATGAAGAAGACCCCACTGGAGAGGCTCATGAAGATGGACAAGTCACCAAGTTCACGGATAAAGCATTGCATCGAGGGAAGCTGAAGATGGCCCCGGGCCCCGGACATCCGACCCCCTGCCCCGGACATCCGGCCCCTGGACCAGCACCTACAGAAGAGCCCCCGCAGCCGACGCTACATGGCCTCGACATCCGGCCAGGCCCCGGACATCCGGCCTCGAGCCCGGAAATCCGGCACCCCCACCACAGAAGCATACCCGTGGCTGGCCCCACGCACCCGGACATCCGACGCCAAGCCCGAACATCCGGCGCCTCCCGATAGCCCGGACATCTGGGCCGACGCCCAGACATCCGGCCCCTGAGTGCCTGCGCGCATCACATCTGGGTCGTGGCCCATGTATCCCTTCGCCCCTTAGACTATATATATTCCTCCTCCTACCTCTTTATAGGGTTATCTTTGTGATAGCTCATTTGATACCTAGAGCTTTTGCTCATCCAGTGGCTCATCTCCTCGAGAGTGACTGCGGCCCCTCTTCGGAGAAGATCCACACGGATTCAAGACCTCCGCTACGGAGAAGATCCTATGGGATATCCCCAAGACCTCCTTCGGTGAAGACTACCTTTGTATCGTCCTTTGTTGACCGTGGATCATGTATCTCTTTATGTATCGTGGATCTAGCATTTGTATGACCAACTTTTTGTTGATTTGAGTGTTTCCCCTTGTTCTTCCCCATGTTCATCGTGTTCTTCATGGGATTCCCTCCATTTCGTGAAAGATCAGCCATCTAGGGTTCCAACATACATCATATGGTATCAAGAGCCATGGTTTCTCATGAAATTGGAGCCCCTATCCCTATTTTCTAGTTTGTTTCGTTGTGTTCATCCCAATTTAGAAAAATTCCCCACCAAGAATAGCCCCAATTTTTTTTGTGATCTGTTGATTTGACGAGATTTTGTTGAATTTGTTCCATGGATTTGCTGTGCCACGAGTGGATCTAGCTTTGCCCACATTTTCCCCAATTTTGATCTGCAAAATCCGACGAATTTGGCTCCGGAAGTCATCTAGTCCACGGAGTTCATCAGGGCCTCGGGCACCCCGGACTTCCGGCCTGGCACGGACATCCGGCCTCTGGCCCGGACATCCGGCCTCCCGCAGCCAAACCCTCCCATCCACACCACTGTGCACTTAGCCCCGCCATTTTCGTTCGGTATCCCATAAAACCTTCCGCATACCACCATCATTTCCGCAACCACCATAGCTTAACCGTTACGATTTTGACAATTTTGTCTCACTTTGCCTTGGATACTTGAGTTGTGGTTTCACCGTTTCCTTGGATGTTTAGGCTACCTTGGAACGGAAAGACTTCGACAACACCACCGCTCATCCTCGGCAAGGACGGTAACATCGCCGACACCTTGTTCATCCTACCTTGCAATTGCATTGTCACCCTATAGACCATTTTTGTGTAGCTTTCCCTTCGAGACTAGCTATTTGAGTATTGTCGGGCCACGACACTTGTGCACATTAGTGATAGTCATAGATATTGCATACTACATCATCATATCTCCGTGTGAAACAAAAGTGTCCCGCATACACAATAGCTACCTTGATCCGAGAAGCATGCATAAGTGGCCAAAGAAAGAGCTCACAAGCTTTTAAGCAAAAAGGGCCACCCAAAGCTTATAAGCAAAAGAAAAATAGCATCATACGCCTTGCATCAAAAGAGATCATATGAGATAGCAATACATCATCTTGTGCTCAAGCATTGGCACATCATACACTCATAGTATACTTGTGATAGGAAGTCGTTATGTTTTGCCTCTTATAGGTCGTGCACAAGTGCGTATCCGCCTATTAAGCAATCAGTTAGCGTCTCTCTAGTGTTGTGCAACAAGAGCATTTTTCGTGGATTCCACATTTTTGCTCACCCTTGGTTGCAGAACCACATTTATCTATCTATGCGTGTGTTCCGTGTGCTACCTATTGTTTGTGATCTACTTGTTGCATGAGCAAATTGTGAATCATTTTCAACATTATTGAGTCACTTTGACAATTGCATTGAATTTGTGCCACCATCCTAACCAAGCTCCTCTCAAAGCTTTACTTGTGTAGGTGTCAGAATCGACAAGAAGTGGTACCAATAGTGCTATTTCCGGGTTACATTATTGAGTGATCATTGATCCATTTTCAACTTCGGTCAAGGTACAATTGGTATTGTCTTCTCCTTTCTCCCACTCACATTATTGCTTGTGATGATGGATAGGCCAAGTACATCTACGAACCCGCTCTTTGGTGATCCTCAAGAATCGAACAACTACGTCACCAAACTACATCTCTTCGGTGTCCAACGAGCTCTACATCAAGAGAGTCAAGCTATGCAAGAGCGCATTTACCAAGTCGCCGCCGACGCGCGACAATTTGAAGCACGTACACGGGAGCAATTCGACATCATCAACACCAACATGTCTACCCAATTTGATGAGCTATGGACTTTGATAGTCAACCGACGCTCCTCATCCACATCTTCTCAAAGACAAAGCCGCTCAAGTCATCATACCGACTACACGTCCGGCTCAAATACCCCTACATCAAACACTCTTCGTCAAGCCGCACGTCAAGCTCGCCATGACAACCGGAACCCAATTCATGACAAGAGTTCCCAAGAGCTATTTGAAGAGCAAGAAAGTCGACATTGTCTAAACCAAGCTACACTTGAACAAGAGCAAGAACGGCAACGACTACGCCAAGAACAACAAGAGCGAGCACGTCAAGACCAAGAAGAACAAGATGCCGAGGCTCAACGTCAAGCACAACAACACCGAGAAGCTCAAGCCCTTGAGGCGCAACAAGCACTACGTGATTCACATCGCAATGTGGCAACTCGCAATCGGAACATTCGTCAAGGAGAGGAGTTCCTTCGAGATGAGATGCAAGAAAGGCGCCATCAAAGGCAACAAGAAGTTCCTCCTCAAGCGCGCCAAGAGCAACAAGCTCAACAAGAACCACAAGCTCGGCAAGAACAATATGACAATGAACATCAACCCCGCCAAGAGCAACATGAGGTTGACAATCGTCTATATCAAGAATGACCTCACAATAGGCAAGCAAACAATGAAGAGCATCGCTATGGCAAGCTTAAGTTCACCATGCCAAAATTTTCCGGAAGAATTGATCTCGAAGACTACCTATCATGGGCATTGAAAGTTGACAAGATCTTTCACCTACACAACTTCGATGAAGAAAAGAAGATTGCAATGGCGTCACTTGAGTTCCAAGATGATGTTCTCATTTGGTGGGAGCAAATCATGTAAAGAAGAGAAGCAAAAGGAGAACCGCCTATCACTACTTGGCCTCAAATGAAGGAAGTCATGAGGGCACGCTTCGTGCCAACACACTACAATCGTGACTTGTTCAAGAAGCTACAACTCCTCAAGCAAGGTACCAAGTCCATTGAAGAGTACTACAAGGAGATGGAGATTTCCATGATAAGAGCCATCATCACGGAAGATGAAGAACAAACGATGTCGAGATTCTTGAATGGACTCAGCTATCCTATCAAGAAGATTGCGGACTTTCAACCATACACAAATCTCCTCGAGCTAGTACACCAAGCAACCAAAGCGGAGCGACAAGTTCAAGAGGACTACAAGTACTCGAAGTTCAACTCCAAGAACTACCAAATTCGAATTCAAGAGAGTGATGAGTGGAAAACGGCTTTCAAAACCAAGTTTGGGTTATATGAGTGGTTGGTCATGCCAATGGGCTCATCGGAAGCACCCGGCTCATTTATGCGTCTCATGCATTTCATTCTCCGACCATACATAGGCGTCTTTGTAGTGGTTTATTTTGATGACATCCTCGTCTTTAGCAAATCGCTTGAGGACCATGTGACAGACATCCGTATGGTTTTGCAAACCCTTCGGAAAGAGCGCTTATATGCTAACATGGATACATGCACTTTTGGCGTTGACAAGGTCGTCTTCCTAGGATTTATCGTTTCTTCACAAGGTGTACACGTTGATGAAACTAAAATTGAAGCAATTAAAACTTGGCCACAACCAACGAATCTCCTACAAGCGCGTAGCTTTCTTGGTTTAGCCGGTTTCTATCGACATTTTGTGAAGGACTTTAGCACAATTGCTATGCCTCTACACGCTTTGAGCAAGAAGAACGCACCCTTCATTTGGGGTCCTTCGCAAGACATCGCGTTCAATGAGCAAAAAAGCTTGCTTACACACGCACTACTTCTTGCCCTACCAAACTTTGACAAACCTTTTGAGATTCATTGTGACGCTAGTGGTACCGGCATCGGTGGCGTGCTAATGCAAGAAAAACGCCCAATTGCGTACTTTAGCGAGAAGCTATCCGGAGCGCAACTTAACTACCCCATCTATGATAAAGAGGTTTTTGCCTTGGTGAGAGTTTTGCGTGTTTGGGAACATTATCTTAGACCTCATGAATTCATTCTTCATACGGACCATGAGACGCTCAAGTATCTCAAGGGTCAAACTAAGTTGAACAAGCGTCATGCTAAGTGGAGTGAGTTCATAGAGTCTTTTCCCTATGTCATTAAATACATCAAAGGCAAAGAGAATGTTGTGGCGGATGCGCTTTCCCACAAATACATGCTTGTTACACAACTTGAGTTGAATGTTATTGGCTTTGAGCACATAAAAGACTTATATGAGCATGATCCTTTCTTCGCAAATCCTTATACTAAGTGTTTGACTCACACTTCTTGGGAACGATACTACATTAAGGATGGATATCTTATTAGAGCTAACAAACTTTGCATTCCCGAGGACTAATGGGACACTTTGGATGCGACACGACATTTGCTATGCTCCCCAAGAACTACTTTTGGCCCAAGATGCTCCGTGATGTCTCACACCTCACCAACCGATGCTCTACATGTCGCAAAGCTTAGTACAAAGCTCAATCTCATGGTCTTTACATGCCACTTCCTATTCCATACCATCCATGGGAGGAGATAAGCATGGACTTTGTACTTAGTTTGCCTAGGACTCAAAATGGGAAGGATTCCGTGTTTGTTGTCGTGGATAGATTTTCTAAAATGGCTCATTTCATTCCTTGTAACAAGATCTATGATGCTTCACATGTGGCAAATCTCTTTTGTAGGGAAATCATTCATCTACATGGAGTGCCCAAGACTATTGTGTCGGATCGGGACGTCAAGTTCTTGAGCTACTTTTGGAAGACTCTATGCGCCAAACTCGCCATCAAGCTCCTCTTCTCTTCGGCATACCGTCCACAAACCGACGGCCAAACGGAGGTGACGAACCGCACACTTTCGACGCTCCTTAATCAAGAAGAACACCAAGGAATGGGAGCAATGCTTGCCCATTGCCGAGTACGCCTACAACCGTGCAAGACATTCGACTATTGGCAAGTCCCCCTTCGAGGTCGTTTACGGCTTCAACCCATTGTCGCCATTGGACATTCTACCTCTACCTCTCCAAGAGCGCATCAACATGGACGCAAGTGCACGAGTAAGCTATCCCAAGAAGGTGCATGACGAAACAAGGGCAACGTCAACAAGGCACCAATGGTGTTCCAACCGGGAGATCTCGTATGGCTTCATCTTCGCAAGGACCGCTTCCCCAACGAGCGCAAATCCAAACTACTACCTCGCGCCGACGGACCCTTCAAGGTGCTAGCACGCCACAACAACAATGCCTACAAGATCGACATTCCACCCGACAAGTACAACGTGAGCGGTACCTTCAACGTCAAGGATATCTCTCCTTTCTATGGTGATGAAGATTTCGATCCGAGGTCGGATCTTTCCCAAGGGAGGCGAGATGATGCGGAGCATCCCAAGGTCATCCCCATGGACTTACCTTTGCCTCACCAAGTATCTCAAGGACCAATCACTCGTGCCCGTGCAAGAGCACTCAAGACCGAGGTGACATCTCTCCTAGTCCAACTTCCATATGAATCATGTGAGACATGGCTACTACCTCAGACGGATGTGTTTTGTGTGCTCAGGTATGAAGAAGACCCCACCGGGGAGGCTCATGAAGATGGACAAGTCACCAAGTTCGCGGATGAAGCATTGCATCGAGGGAAGCTGAAGCTGGCCCTAGGCCCCGGACATCCGACCCCCTGCCCCGGACATCCGGCCCCTGGACCAGCACCTACAGAAGAGCCCCCGCAGCTGACGCTACAGGGCCTAGACATCTGGCCAAGGCCCGGACATCCGGCCTGGCAGGCCCCGGACATTCGGCCTTGAGCCCGGAAATCCGGCGCCCCCACCACAGAAGCATACCCGTGGCTGGCCCCGTGCACCCGGACATCCGGCGCCTCCCAACAGCCTGGACATCCGGGCCGACGCCCGAACATCCGGCCCCTGAGTGCCTGCGCGCATCACATCTGGGCCGTGGCCCATGTATCCCTTTGCCCCTTAGACTATATATATTCCTCCTCCTACCTCTTTCTAGGGTTAGCTTTGTGATAGCTCATTTGATACCCAGAGCTTTTGCTCATCTACTAGCTCATCTCCTCGAGAGTGACTGCGGCCCCTCTTCGGAGAAGATCCACACGGATTCCAGACCTCCGCTACGGAGAAGATTCTACAGGATACCCCCGAGACCTCCTTCCGGAGAAGTCTACCTCTGTATCATCCTTTGTTGACCGTGGACCATGTATCTCTTTATGTATCGTGGATCTAGCATTTGTGTGACCAACTTCTTGTTGATTTGAGTGTTTCCCCTTGTGATTTCCCCTTGTTCTTCCCCATGTTCATCGTGTTCTTCATGGAATTCCCTCCATTTCGTGAAAGATCGGCCATCTAGGGTTCCACCCTACATCAATTCTGATCATGAATCTTTGAAGCACATTAAAAGTCAAGCAAAACTGAACCGTAGACATGCTAAATGGGTTGAATTCATAGAGACTTTCCCTTATGTTATTAAACACAAGAAGGGAAAAGAAAATGTTATTGCTGATGCATTATCTCGTCGTTATACCATGCTTTCACAACTTGACTTTAAAATATTTGGTTTGGAGACCATCAAAGATCAATATGTGAATGATGCTGAATTTAAAGATGTATTGCAGAATTGTAAAGGGAGAATCTGGAACATGTTCGTCGTTAATGATGGATCTGTGTTTCGTGCTAACAAGCTATGCATTCCAGCTAGCTCTGTTCGTCTTTTGTTGTTGCAGGAGGCGCATGGAGGAGGATTAATGGGACATTTTGGCGTGAAGAAGATGGAGGACGTACTTGCTACACATTTCTTTTGGCTAAACATGAGACGGGATGTTGAGCGTTTTATTGCTCGCTGCACTACATGTCAAAAAGCTAAGTCACGACTCAATCCTCATCGTTTATATATGCCTTTGCCTATCCCTAGTGTTCCTTGGGAAGATATATCTATGGACTTTGTTTTGGGTGTACCTCGAACAAAGAAGGGGAGGGATAGCATATTTGTTGTCCTAGATAGGTTCTCGAAGATAGCACACTTTATACCATGTCATAAAAGCGATGATGCTGCTGATGTTGCTGATTTGTTCTTTCGTGCAATTATTCGCTTGATGGTGTGCCAAATACTATTGTTTCAGATCGTGATACTAAATTTCTTAGCCACTTTTGGAGATGTTTATGGGCTAAGATGGGGACTAAACTTCTTTGTAGTTCTACTTGTCACCCCCGAACTGATGGACAAACTGAAGTAGTCAATAGAACTTTGTCTACTATGCTTAGGGCTGTTTTGAAGAATAACAAGAAAATGTGGGAAGAATGCTTGCCTCATATTGAATTTGCTTATAATCGTTCGGTGCATTCTACTACTAAGATGTGCCCTTTTGAAATTGTCTATGGTTTCCTACCTCGTGCACCTATTGATTTGTTGCCTCTTCCATCTTCGGAGAAGGTTAATTTTGATGCTAAACAATGTGCTGAATTGATCATAAAAATGCATGAGTTAACTAAGGAAAATAATGAGCGCATGAATGCTAAATATAAACTTGTTGGAGATAAGGGTAGAAAACGTATTGTCTTTGCGCCTGGAGATATTGTTTGGTTACATTTGCGTTAGGATAGGTTTCCTAATTTGCGCAAGTCAAAGCTAATGCCACGTGATGATGGTCATTTTAAGGTGTTAGAAAAAATAAATGATAATGCATATAAACTTGAGCTACCTGCAGATTTTGGGGTTAGTCCCACATTTAACATTGCAGATTTGAAGCCTTACTTGGGTAAGGAAGATGAGCTTCCGTCGAGGACGACTTCAATTCAAGAAGGGGAGGATGATGAGGATATCACTAACAGAGTTACACCCACAACCCCAACTGATACATATACAGGACCAAGTACTAGAGCTCGCGCATGCCAATTAAATTACCAGGTACTTTCGTTTCTTGGTAATGATTCTAATGTTCATTAGAATATGATGCTGCCTAAATTGGATACATTTGTCTTACTTACAAATGAAGGGCCTAGCTTGGACAAGAAGGATGAACATTGGAGCGAGATCAAGCATGGAGATGATGGCATGCGCATGGGGAACAAGAACATAGTTACAAGTGATGATTTCAGGACTTTGAATCCACCATAATGAGTGTGTGAAGCCTTGGACGAAATATACAAGATGCCACTTCATAAATTTCGTCTAGAGGCTATTATAGATGCTACGCCACCTTATTATTGGGCCAGGCCCATGTAATTTCGAAATACTTGAGTATAGGCTGTTTTTAGAGTCCGTATGTGTGGTGAAACAAGAGGTTGGGTTGGTTTCGGACCCCTCCTCCAAGGGCCACGAAATTCCCCCCTCTTCCCCCATATATACAGCCCTTAGGGCATCGTTTAGACTTTGGGTTTTGTTTAGATTAAAGTTCACCATAGCTGCAACTTCGCGTACTTCATTTGTGTTCAACGACCAGACAAAGACGTCACAGAACCCCACCTTGATCAATAAAGATTTCCTCTTATATTCGCAATATCCAGATTGCAATCTTAGTTTCTTACTTGTCCTTTGTTTGCTTGCAGGAAACAGATCCTCGTGGTCAGGTTGATCGTGCTCCGGCGTGGTCAATAACCTCTCGGAGTTGGTTTAGCGATTGCTAAGGCGCGACGTCCTCGCACGTTCATAGTCGGATCGTCAAAGTCTACTCCACCGAAAACGATAGCCTCCATCTCATCGAAAGACGGGACACCTTTGCCTCTATCAAGTGGTATCAGATTTTCAGGTTGCTCCATGAGATTTTACAGTTTTCATAGATTAGATCGAGTCTGTTCGTCGTACCTACAGTCCACGAAAAATCCAAAAAAATTTAGGGTTAGTTCCTCATGTCCGAACCAGTTTGAGCCTTCGCATAGTCTTTTCAGTATTTTGCTTTGTTGAATTTGCGGTTGCATCGTCGTGTCAAGTTGCTGGTCTTAGCGTCTAGTATTTTAGAGTTTCGAGTTCAGGTCATAAGTTGTCACGTCGCCACCGCAACACCTTCATCGCTACTGCCACATACCACCACCGATCCGTATCCATAAACCACCACCAATCTGTATCCATATACCACCACCAATCTGTATCCATATACCACCACCGCTGCCATATACCACCTTCGCTGCCATATTCTACCACCATATACCCACCACCAATCCGAGTTCTTTTCGTGTTAGATTGGTTTTCGAGATCCATCTAGTTTCGGTTTCGTGTTTCCTTGCCTGAGTAGGTCTCAAAAAAAAAGAGTCTGGAGACCCCCGGGCAGTTTTTGGGCCAAATTTTCGGCAGGTGAAAATATTTTTCCCTATCCTATTTTTAGGCTTTTCTGAGTCTTTTGAGACACGTGGCATCATACTATTTTTTTACCGCTCTTTTTCGTCGTCGCTGCCCTGATTCCAAAAAAAATCGCAAAAAAAATTCATGCCTATCATCTTAGTTTGACTTGGGAAGAGTTTTGAGACATTCGCCATTATAGTGATTTTCGGGAAAAAAGGGCGCAAAAAAAAGAGCCAAAAAAATTCAGAGTGTGCTTTCCCCTTGATTACGTGCAGCGCCGTGATTTTGTTAGTGTTCTAGGCTCGCGTCTTTAGTACGATCTAGCCTAGGACTAGCACAGTACCGTCGTTGAGCGCTTATTCAACTTTGCATCTCTGAATTGATTATTGCTGACCCTTTTTGCTACCATACTATAAGCCTTCCCAGCTCCACATACATCTACGTCGTGCGTTTGACTCTCTCTGGTAATCGCTTTATCCAAGCTTTGAGAGTTTTGACTACCACGGTTGCCGATCACCACCTGCTGCTGGGTAAGAACTGGTAAGAATTTGAGATTTGCTTGACGGATTTGTGACACCCCACCACCACCTTTTTCTAGTAGTCTGTAGGATCATATTTTTGTGTATTTCTATTGCTGCTAACCATGCCAGGATCACAAGTCGATGAGACTGACTAGGATAACATGACGAACAATGAGTTGCACAATAAATTTCAGCAAATGATGGGTCAACAGGTAGAAGTTGTGATGACCAGTTTTGGCGATGACTAGCGAGGATGGATGGCATTGAGAAGTCAATTGACACCAAGTTGGATGCCAAATTCGCTAAAGTGCTTGCGTGTCTACCTCCACCTGCTGCACCATTGCAACAACAACAACAACAACAACAACAACAACCACTTTCACGTCGCCAAACAACCCTCCGCAAAGTGAGCCATGTCGCTCTTCAGCCTGGCCAAACTATTAGTGCTGCTGTTGATACTTCTGTGGCTCCTGCTGCTGCTGGGGAGGAGGATGATTATGCGGGCGATTATGAGGATGAGGTTGATCAAAATCAGAACTACGTGCAACAACCAGCACCACAACCACCAGGTCGTCCACATGCAAATAATCGCAATGGTAGGGTTGCACCACACCCTCAGGTACGAGATCATGACCATCTCCCTAAACTAAAATTGAATATTCCACCATTTGAGGGTAGATATGTTCCTTATATATATCTTACTTGGGAGTTTGAAACCAAAAAACGTTTTACATGTTTAAAATATCCCGAGGAGAGACGTGTTGTTGCTGCTCTTTGTGCTTTCATTAGTTTTGCTTGTGTGTGGTGGTTTAAATATTGTAGATTATATCCGGATAATATTCCAACTACTTGGGCTGCTTTGAAAACTGCTATGCGTACTCGTTGGGTTCCACCATATTATCAACGCGAATTACTTCAGAAATTGCAGCGTTTAAGACAAGGAAAAAATTATGTAGAGGAATATTATCAGGAATTACAAACTGGCCTGATTAGATGTGGTATTGTTGAGGATAATGAGGCTATGCTTCCACGTTTTATGGGTGGCTTAAATAGGGAGATTCAGACAATTCTAGAGTATAAGGAGGATAATAATGTCACTCGTTTATTCCATCTTGCTTCCAAAGCTGAACGTGAAGTGCAGGATCGACAGGCGTTGGCGCGAACTAATTATTCTGCAGGTCGACCTTCATCATGGACACTGCGTGCATCATCTACTTCGACACGTCCGGCTGCACCACCGCCTACTTCATCCATCACTTCTAGCTGTGATAAAAGCAAACCGGCACCACCAACATCAACCAAGAGTACACCTTCCGCTCCTGCGCAGAGCTCTTCTGATGCGGGGTCAACACGATCTAGGACGATCTTTCACGAAGAGGAGGGAGACCCACGAAGAACACAAAGGGGAATACAGGAAAAAGCACAAGAGGAACACTCAGATCAACACGAAGATGGTCACACAAGTGCTAGATCCACGATACATAATGAGATACACGATCCATGGTCAACAAAAGACGATACAAAGGTAGTCTTCTCCAGAAGGAGGTCTTGAGGGTATCCCGTAGGATCTTCTCTGTAGTGGAGGTCTTGAATCCGTGTGGATCTTCTCCGAAGAGGGGCCGCGGTCACTCTCGAGGAGATGAACCACTAGATGAGCAAAGCTCTAGGTATCAAATGAACTATCACAAAGCTAACCCTAGAAAAGAGGAGGGGAGGGAGTACTTATAGTCTAGGGAACAGAGAAGGGGTACACGGGTCGAAACCCAAGAGGCTACACGCAGGCAGGACCGGATGTTCGGCGGTCGGGCCGGATGTCCGAGCGTTGGAGAGGCGTCGGATGTACGGGCATTACGTAGGATGTCTGGGCTAATGGGGTCTAGCCATGGGGTGCTTCTGTGATGTGGCGCCGGATTTCTGGGCTCGAGGCCGGATGTCCGGGCTCCACCGGGCCGGATGTCCGGGGCCTGGCCGAATGTCCGGGCCCTGTAGCTTCGGCTACGGGGGCTGTTCTGTAGCTGTTTGTCCAAGGGCCGGATGTCCGTGCCAGGGGGGCGGATGTCTGGGGCGTGGGACTTTCTTCAGCTTCCCTCGGTGCAATGTGTCATCTGTAAACTTGGGGACTTGTCCATCTTCATGCACCTCTCCGATGGAGTCTTCTTGATGCCTGAGCACACAGAACACATCCGTCTGAGGTAGTAGCCATGTCTCACATGATTCATATGGAAGTTGGACTAGGAGAGATGTCACCCCAGTCTCGAGAGCTCTAGCATGAGCACGTGTCATTGGTCCTTGAGGCACTTGGTGAGGCGATGGTAGGTCCATGGGGATGACCTTGGGATACTCCGCATCATCTCCCCTCCCTTGGCAAAGATCCGACCTCGGATCGAAATCTTCATCACCATGGAAAGCAGAGAGATCCTTGACGTTGAAGGTATCGCTCACGTTGTACTTGTCGCATGGAATGTCGATCTTGTAGGCATTGTTGTTGTAGCGTGCTAGCACCTTGAAGGGTCCATCGGCGCGAGGTAGTAGTTTGGACTTGCGCTCGTTGGGGAAGCGGTCCTTGCGAAGATGTAGCCATACGAGGTCGCCCGGTTGGAACACCATCGGTGCCTTGTTGACGTTGAGCTTGGTGGTGAGGCGATGTACTTGTCGCTCGATCGTTGCCCTTGTTTCGTCGTGCACCTTCTTGAGATAGCTTGCTCGTGCACTTGCATCCATGTTGATGCGCTCTTGTAGAGGTAGAGGTTGGATGTCCAATGGGGACAACTGGTTGAAGCCGTAGACGACCTCGAAGGGGGACTTGTCGGTAGTCGAATGTCTTGCGCGGTTGTAGGCGTACTTGGCGATGGGCAAGCAATGCTCCCATTCCATGATGTTCTTCTTGATCAACACGCGAAGAAGCGTCGGAAGTGTGCGGTTTGTCACCTCCGTTTGGCTGTCGGTTTGTGGGTGGTATGCCGAAGAGAAAAGGAGCTTGATGTCGAGTTTGGCGCATAGAGTCTTCCAAAAGTAGCTCAAGAACTTGACATCCCGATCCGACACAATAGTCTTGGGTACTCCATGTAGACGAATGATTTCCCTACAAAAGAGATTTGCCATATGTGAAGCATCGTCGATATTGTTGCGAGGAATGAAATGAGCCATTTTAGAAAATCTATCCACGACAACAAACACGGAATCCTTTCCATTTTGAGTTCTAGCCAATCTAAGTACAAAGTCCATGCTTATGTCTTCCCATGGATGGTATGGAATAGGAAGTGGCATGTAAATACCATGAGATTGAGCTTTTGACTTAGCTTTGCGACATGTAGAGCATCGGTTGGTGAGTCGTGAGACGTCACGAAGCATCTTGGGCCAAAAGTAGTTCTTGGACAGCATAGCAAATGTCTTGTCACATCCAAAGTGTCCCATGAGTCCTCCTCCACGAGATTCCTGCAAAAGGAGCAAACGAAGCGAAGACTGGGGAATGCAAAGTTTGTTAGCTCTCATATGATATCCATCCTTTATGTAGTATCTTTCCCAAGAAGTGTGAGTCAAACACTTAGTATAAGGATTTGCAAAGGAAGGGTCATGCTCATACAAGTCTTTTATGTGCTCAAAACCAATAACATTCAACTCAAGTTGTGTAACAAGCATGCATTTGCGGGAAAGCGCATCCGCCACAACATTCTCTTTGCCTTTCATGTATTTAATGACATAGGGAAAAGACTCTATGGACTCACTCCACTTAGCATGACGCTTGTTCAACTTAGTTTGACCCTTGAGATACTTGAGCGTCTCATGGTCCGTATGAAGAATGAATTCATGAGGTCTAAGATAATGTTCCCAAACACGCAAAACTCTCACCAAGGCATACAGCTCTTTATCATAAATGTGGTAGTTAAGTTGCGCTCCGGAAAGCTTCTCGCTAAAGTACGCAATTGGGCGTTTTTCTTGCATTAGCACGCCACTGATGCCGGTACCACTAGCATCACAATGAATCTCAAAAGGTTTGTCAAAATTTGGTAGGGCAAGAAAAGGTGCGTGAGTAAGCAAAGTTTTTAACTCATTGAATGCGGTGTCTTGCGAAGGACCCCAAATGAAGGGTGCATTCTTCTTGCTCAAGGCATGTAGAGGCATAGCAATCGTGCTAAAGTCCTTCACAAAACGTCGATAGAAACCGGCTAAACCAAGAAAACTACGCACTTGTTGGAGATTTGTTGGTTGTGGCCAAATTTTAATTACTTCAATTTTAGTTTCATCAACGTGAACACCTTGGGAAGAAACGACAAATCCTAGGAAAACGGCCTTGTCAACGCCAAAAGTGCATTTATCCATGTTAGCATATAAGCGCTCTTTCCGAAGGGTTTGCAAAACCATACGGATGTGTGTCACATGGTCCTCAAGCGACTTGCTAAAACGAGGATGTCATCAAAGTAAGCCACTACAAATATGCCTATGTAAGCTTGGAGAACGAAATGCATAGGACGCATAAATGAGTCGGGCGCCTCAGATAAGCCCATAGGCATGACCAACCACTCATATAACCCAAACTTGGTTTTGAAAGCCATTTTCCACTCATTACCCTCTTGAATGCGAATTTGGTAGTAGCCACTTTTTTGATCAATTTTTGAAAAGATGGTGGCACCACATAATTCATCAAGCATGTCGTCTAAACGTGGAATAGGGTGATGGTATCTAACGGTGATAGCATTTATCGGGCGACAATCGGAGCACATGCGAAAACTTTCATCTTTCTTAGGCACGAGAATAACTGGAACGACACAAGGGCTTAAGCTTTCACGTACATGACCTTTGTCGATGAGTTGTTGCACTTGCCGTTGTATCTCCTTGGTTTCCTCGGGGTTGACGCGGTAAGGACCCTTGTTCGGAAGTGGTGCGCTGGGTATGAGGTCGATGATTTGTTCAATGCCACGAAGTGGAGGTAGACCCGGTGGTAGCTCATCGGGAAAGACGTCCGAGAATTCCTACAACAAATGAGGCAACACTAAAGGTAGAGGTGGTGAAGTGTTAGTAGGTTTTGCTTCTCCTTTGCATAAAAGCACAAGGTGAAAGACACTTGAGGGGTTCTCACACACTTCTCTCATCTCACTTTTGGTGGCGAATAGCACTAGTTATTTCTTGTCGCTCATCGTGGAGTCGCTCATATTTGGCTTGTGGCTGTCACTCTCCTTTTGGTGGTTCACTCGCTCACCGTTCTCTCCACGATGGTCGGTAAGTATGTGTTTGTTGGCGGCTACTTGACTTGGTGACATTGGGTGTAGCACGAACTCTTTGCCCTTCATCTTGAAGCTATAATGGTTGGTCCTTCCTTTGCGGGTGACTCCACGATCGTATGGACATGGTCGTCCAAGAAGAAGGTGGCACACGGACATAGGGACCACATCACACTCAAGTGTGTCCTCGAAGGCGCCTATCTAGAAGGATACTTGCACGGTGTGCTCGACTCGAAGAGTTCCGGCGTCGCTAAGCCATTGGACCTTGTAGGGATGAGGGTGCTTCGTCTTGACCAATTGTAGCTTGTCGCATAGCTCTTCACTTGCCAAGTTATGACAACTTCCGCCATCGATGATAACCTTGACGGAGGGTCCATTGATGCCGGCCTTGGTATGGAAAATGTGACATCGTTGATCATCATCTTGCTGATGTTGGAGTGTCAAGACCTTGGAGACAACGAGATTGGGACTCGAGTCATTGTCGCAAAACACTTGATGGTCTTTATCTTCATTCACTTGGCGATGCATAGCTACATGTTCAAGGGCTTCCATCTCATCGCTGATCATTGAGTCATAGGATCCGTCATCATTTATGATCATTGTGCGAACGGTCTTGTACTCAAATTACTTGTGGCCTCGCCCTTGACATTTGAAACACTTGATGGAGCTTGTCTTGGACTTGTCCTCGGTTGGAGTTTTAGATGATGAAGCTCTTGGCTTGAAGTTGTTCGTAGAAGGTGGACGACTTGATGTAGTCGCATTCTTGTAACTTGACTTGTCACCGAAGCTTGTAGGTGGCTTGGTAGAGGTAGGAGGAGCCGAAGTCGTTGAGACTTGGTTGTAGGAGCCGTAGTTCTTGGAGTTGGACTTGGAGTACTTGAAGTCCTCTTGAACTTGTCGCTCCGCTTTGGTTGCTTGATGTACTAGATCGAGGAGATTTGTGTATGGTTGAAAGTCCGCAATCTTCTTGATAGGATAGTTGAGTCCATTCAAGAATCTCGACATCGTTTGTTCTTCATCTTTTGTGATGTTGGCTCTTATCATGGCAATCTCCATCTCCTTGTAGTACTCTTCAACGGACTTGGTACCTTGCTTGAGTAGTTGTAGCTTCTTGAACAAGTCACGGTTGTAGTGTGTTGGCACCAAACGTGCTCTCATGACTTCCTTCATTTGAGTCCAAGTAGTGATAGGCGGTTCGCCTTTTGCTTCTCTTCGCTCTATGATTTGCTCCCACCAAATGAGAACATAGTCTTGGAACTCAAGTGATGCCATTGCAATCTTCTTTTCTTCATCAAAGTTGTGTAGGCGAAAGATCTTGTAAACTTTCAATGCCCATGACAGGTAGTCTTCGGGATCAATGCTTTCAGAAAACTTTGGCATGGTGAACTTAAGCTTGCCATAGCGATGCTCTTCATTGTTTGCTTGCCTATTGTGAGGGCGTTCTTGATGTAGACGATTTTCAACCTCATGTTGCTCTTGGCGGGGTTGATGTTCATTGTCATATTGTTATTGCCGAGCTTGTGGTTCTTGGTGAGCTTGTTGCTCTTGTCGCGCTTGAGGAGGAACATCTTGTTGCATTCGTGCTTGGTGGCGCCTCTCTTGCATCTTGTCTCAAAGGAACTCCTCTTCTTGACGAATGTTTCGATTTCGAGTCTCCACATTTCGATCTGAATCACGTAGTGTTCGTTGCGCTTCTCGGCGTTGTTGTGCTTGACGTTGAGCCTTGGCATCTTGTTCTTCTTGGTGTTGACCTGCTCGCTCTTGTTGTAGTTGGCGTAGTCGTTGCCGTTCTTGCGCTTGCTCAAGTGTAGCTTGGTTTTGACGAGGTCGACTTTCTTGCTCAGCTCTTGGGGACTCATGTCATGAAGTGGGTTCTGGTTGTCATGTCGAGCTTGACGTGCGGCTTGACGAAGAGTGTTCGATGTAGGTTTACTTGAGTCAGATGTGTAGTCGGTATGACGACTTGAGCAGCTTCATCTTTGAGAAGATGTGGATGAGGAGCGTCGGTTGACTATCAAAGTCCGTAGCTCGTCGAATTGGGTAGACAAGTGGGTGTTGATGATGTCGAATTCCTCTCGTGTACGTGCTTTAAATTGTCGTGCGTCGGCGGCGACTTGGTCAATGCACTCTTGCATAGCTTGACTCTCTTGATGTAAAGCCCTTTGGACACCGAAGAGATGTAGTTTGGTGACGTAGTTGTTCGATTCTTGAGGATCATCGAAGAGCGGGTGCATAGATGTACTTGGCCTATCCATCATCACAAGCAAGAATGTGAGTGGGAGAAAGGGGAAGACAATACCAAAGTACCTTGACCAAAGTTGAAAATGGATCAATGATCACTCAATAATGTAACCCGGAAATAGCACTATTGGTACCACTTCTTGTCGATTCTCACACCTACACAAGTAAAGCTCTGAGAGGAGCTTGGTTAGGATGGCGGCACAAATTCAATGCAATTGTCAAAGTGACTCAATGATGTTGAAAATGATTCACAATTTGCTCATGCAACAAGTAGATCACAAACAATAGGTAGCACATGGAACACATGCACGGATAGATAAATGTGGTTGTGCAACCAAGGGTGAGCGAAAATGTGGAATCCACAGAAAATGCTCTTGTTGCGCAACTCTAGAGAGACGCTAACTGATTGCTTAATAGGCGGATACACACTTGTGCACGACCTATAAGAGGCAAAACTTAACGACTTCCTATCAAAAGTATACTATGAGTGTATGATGTGCCGATGCTTGAGCACAAGATGATGTATTGCTATCTCATATGATCTCTCTTTCACTGCAAGGCGTTTGATGCTATTGTTCTTTCGCTTATAAGCTTTGGGTGACTCTTTTGCTTGAAAGCTTGTGAGCTCTTTCTTTGGCCACTTATGCATGCTTCTCGTATCAAGGTAGCTATTGTGTATGCGGGACACTCTTGTGTCACACGGAGATATGATGATGTAGTATGCAATATTTATGACTATCACTAATGTGCACAAGTGTCGTGGCCTCGCAATACTCAAATGGCTAGGCTCGAAGGGAAAGCTACGCAAAAATGGTCTATAGGGTGACAATGCAATTGCAAGGTAGGATGCACAAGGTGTCGTTGATGTTACCGTCCTTGCCGTGGGTGAGTGGTGGTGTTGTCGAAGTCATACCGTTCCAAGGTAGCCTAAGCATCCAAGGAAATGGTGAAACCACAACTCAAGTATCCAAGGCAAAGTGAGACAACATATTCAAAATTGTAGTGGTTAAGCGATGGTGGTTGCGGAAGTGGTGGTGGTATGCGGAAGGTTTGGTGGGATACCGAACAAAAATGGAGGGGACTAAGTGCCAAGTGGTGTGGATGGGAGGGTTTTGGCTGCAGGAGGCCAGATATCCGGGCCAGGCCAGATGTCCAGGGAATGGGCAGGATGTCCGGGGTGCCCAAGGTCCTGATGAACTCCGTGGTCCAGATGACTTCTGGGGCCAAATTCGTCCGATTTTGCGGATCAAAATTGGGGAAAAAGTGGGGAAAAGCTAGATCCACTCATGGAACAGCAAATCCATGGAACAAATTCAACAAAATCTCGTCAAATCAACAGATCACAAAAAAAATCTGGGGCTATTTTTGGTGGGGAATTTTCGAAATTGGGAAGAACACAACAAAAACAAGCTAGAAAACACGGGTAGGGGCTCCAATTTCGTGAGAAACTGTGGCCCTTGATACCATATGATGCGGGGTCAACCCGATCTAGGCCGATCTTTCACGAAGAGGAGGGAAACCCACGATGAATTCGAAGAACACAAAGGGGAAAACGGGGGAAAACACAAGAGGAACACTCAAATAAACACGAAGATGGTCACACAAGTGCTAGATCCACGATACATAACGAGATACACGATCCATGGTCAACTAAGGACGATACAAAGGTAGTCTTTACTGGAAGGAGGACTTGAGGGTATCCCGTAGGATCTTCTCCGTAGTGGAGGTCTTGAATCCGTGTGGATCTTCTCTGAAGAGGGGTCGTAGTCACTCTCGAGGAGATGAACCACTAGATGAGCAAAGCTCTAGGTATCAATTGATATATCACAAAGCTAACCCTAGAAAAGAGGAGGGGAGGGAGTACTTATAGTCTAGGGAATGGAGAAGGGGTACTCGGGTCGAAACCCAAGAGGCTGCGCGCAGTCAGGGCCGGATGTCCGGCGGTCGGGCCGGATGTCCGGGCGTTGGAGAGGCGCCGGATGTCTGGGCATTACATTGGATGTCCGAGCTAGCAGGGTCTAGCCACAGGGTGCTTCTATGATGTGGCGCCGAATTCTCGGGCTCGAGGCCGGTTGTCCGGGCTCCGCCGGGCCGGATGTCCGGGCCCTGTAGCTTCAGCTGCGGGGGCTGTTCTGTAGCTGCTGGTCCAGGGGCCAGATGTCCGGGCCAGGGGGGCCGGATGTTCGGGGCCCGGGACTTTCTTCAGCTTCCCTCGGTGCAATGCGTCATCTGTGAACTTGGGGACTTGTCCATCTTCATGCACCTCTCCGATGGAGTCTTCTTGATGCCTGAACACACAAAACACATCCGTCTGAGGTAGTAGCCATGTCTCACATGATTCACATTGAAGTTGGACTATGAGAGATGTCACCTCGGTCTCAAGAGCTCTAGCACAAGCACGTGTCATTGGTCCTTGGGGCACTTGGTGAGGTGATGGTAGGTCCATGGGGATGACCTTGGGATGCTCCACGTCATCTTCTTCATCCACGTCATCCATAGGGCCAACACATGATGTTATATGTCGTCGTTGCACTAGTCGTGGTCACTATGCGAGCAAATGCCCATCTCAGTGTGTCATGATTGCTACTAAGGATGGTGGTTATGAGTCCGCTAGTGACTATCATGAGGAGATTTTGTCTCTTATTACACGTGAAGAACACGGTGGACATGATTCTGAAAATGATACGCAATACATGGCTCCTTAAGACGCTGACAGGTATGAATGTTTAGTTGCTCAACGTGTTTTGAGTGTGCAGGTCACACAAGCGGAGCAAAATCAGAGGCATAATTTGTTCCATACAAAGGGAGTTGTGAAGGAACGTTCTGTTCGCGTCATCATAGATGGAGGGAGCTGCAACAACTTGGCTAGCATGGAGATGGTGGAGATGCTATCTCTCACCAAGAGACCACATCCACATCCTTACTACATCCAATTGTTATACAACAGCGGCAAGGTTAAGGTAACACGTACTGTTCGTGTGCATTTTAGTATCTCCACATATGTTGATTATGTTGATTGTGATGTGGTACCCATGCAAGCATGTTCCTTATTACTTGGTAGACCATGGCAATTTGATAAAAATTCGGTACACCATGGTAGAAACAATCAGTATACTCTTTGTTCATAAGGATAAATGTTTTACTTTGCTTCCTATGTCTCCCGATTCCATTTTGAAAGATGAAATTAATAGAGCTAATAAAGCAAAACAGGAGCAAAATAAGAGTGAAAATCAGATTGTGGCAAAAGAATTTGAGCAAGATATGAAGCCTCATAACACACCATCATCTCATGTTGCATCTGAAATTAAATGAAAAAGTGGATGTTTACTTGCCACCAAATCTGATATTAATGATCTAGATTTAAGAAAATCTGTTTGCTATGCTTTAGTGTGCAAAGAGGCATTATTTTCATTCGAGGACGTGCCTTCCTCTTTGCCTTGTGCTGTCACTAACATTTTGCAGGAGTTTGCGGACGTCTTTCCACAAGACGTGCCATCGGGATTACCACCTATTCGAGGGATTGAGCATCAGATTGACTTAATTCCCGGTGCATCGCTACCCAACTGCGAACCATACCATACCAATCCAGATGAGACAAAGGAGATTATGCGTCAAGTACAAGAGCTACTCGACAAAGGTTATATACGCGAATCGCTTAGTCCTTGTGTTGTTCCCATTATTCTAGTGCCAAAAAAGGATGGTATATCGCGTATGTGTGTTGATTGTATTGGCATTAATAATATTACTATTCGTTATCGTCATCCTATTCCTAGGCTAGATGATATGCTTGATGAATTGAGTGGCTCTACAATATTATCCAAAGTTGATTTGCGTAGTGGATACCATCAAATTCATATGAAATTGGGAGATGAATGGAAAACAACATTTAGAACTAAGTTTGGATTATATGAGTGGTTAGTCATGCCTTTTGGGTTAACTAATGCACCTAGTACTTTCATGAGATTAGTGAATGAACTTTTACGTGCTTTCATTGGACGATTTGTGGTAGTTTACTTTGATGATATATTGATTTATAGCAGATCTTTGGAGGAACATTTGGAACATTTACGTTCTGTTTTTATTGCTCTACGTGATGCACGTTTGTTTGGTAACCTTGGAAAGTGCACCTTTTCGGTTATGTTGCTACTCCACAGGGAATTGAGGTTGATAAAGCCAAGATTGAAGCTATTGAGAGTTGGCCGCAACCCAAAATGATCACACACGTGAGGTGTTTCCTTGCCCTCGCTGGATTCTATAGGAATTTTGTGAGAGATTTCAGTACCATTGCTGCACCTCTCAATGAGCTTACAAAGAAGGATGTGCCTTTTTTTGGGGTACTGCACAAGAAGAAGCATTCACGGTATTGAAAGATAAGTTGACACATGCTCCTTTACTCCAACTTCCTGATTTTAATAAAACTTTTGAGCTTGAATGTGATGCTAGTGGAATTGGGTTAGGAGCTGTGTTATTTCAAGATGGTAAACCTGTTGCATACTTTTCTGAAAATTATGATAAAGAATTGAGTGGGCCTAGTCTGAATTATTCTACTTATGATAAGGAATTATATGCTCTTGTTCGGACTTTGGAAACATGGCAACATTATTTATGGCCCAAAGAATTTGTTATACATTCTGATCATGAATCTTTGAAGCAAATTAAAACTCAAGCAAAACTGAACCATAGACATGCTAAAGGGGTTGAATTCATAGAGACTTTCCCTTATGTTATTAAACACAAGAAGGGAAAAGAAAATGTTATTGCTGATGCTTTATCTCGTCGTTATACTATGCTTTCACAACTTGACTTTAAAATATTTGGTTTGGAGACCATGAAATATGTGCATGATGCTGAACTTAAAGATGTATTTCAGAATTGCAAAGAAGGGAGAACATGGAACAAGTTCGTCGTTAATGATGGATTTGTGTTTCGTGCTAACTAGCTATGCATTCCAGCTAGCTCTGTTCGTCTTTTGTTGTTCTGGGAGGTGCATGGAGGAGGATTAATGGGACACTTTGGCGTGAAGAAGACGGAGGACATACTTGCTACACATTTCTTTTGGGCAAAGATGAGATGGGATATTGAGCGTTTTCTTACTCGTTGTACTACATGTCAAAAAGCTAAGTCATGACTCAATCCTCATGGTTTATATATGCCTTTGCATGTCCCTAGTGTTACTTGGGAAGATATATCTATCAACTTTGTTTTGGGTTTACCTCAAACAAAGAAGGGGAGGGATAGCATATTTGTTGTCGTGGATAGGTTCTCGAAGATGGCACACTTTATACCATGTCATAAAAGCGATGATGCTGCTAATGTTGCTAATTTGTTCTTTCGTGAAATTATTCGCTTGCATGGTGTATCAAATACTATTGTTTCAATTCGTGATACTAATTTTCTTAGCCACTTTTGGAGATGTTTATGGGCTAAGTTGGGGACTAAAGTGCTTTTTAGTACTACTTGTCACCCGCAAACTGATGGACAAACTGAAGTAGTCAATAGAACTTTGTCTACTATGCTTAGGGCTATTTTGAAGAATAACAAGAAAATGTGGGAAGAATGCTTACCTCATATTGAATTTTCTTATAATCGTTCGTTGCATTCTACTACTAAGATGTGCCCTTCTGAAATTGTCTATGGTTTCCTACCTCGTGCACCAACTTATTTGTTGCCTCTTCCATCTTCGGAGAAGGTTAGTTTTGATGCTAAACAACGTGCTGAATTGATCTTAGAAATGCATGAGTTAACTAAGTAAAATATTGAGCGCATGAATGCTAACTATAAACTTGTTGGAGATAAGGGTAGAAAACGTGTTGTCTTTGCACCTGGAGATCTTGTTTTGTTACATTTGTGTAAGGATAGGTTTCCTAATTGGCGCAAGTCAAAGCTAATGCCACGTGTTGATGGTTTTTTAAGGTGATAATGCATATAAACTTGAGTTGCCTACAGATTTCAAGGTTAGTCCCACATTTAACATTGCAGATTTGAAGCCTTACTTGGGTGAGGAAGATGAGCTTCAATCGAGGACGACTTCAATTCAAGAAGGGGAGGATGATGAGGACATCACTAACAAGGTTACACCCACAGCCCCAACTGATACATATACGTGACCAATTACTAGAGCTCGCGCACGCCAATTAAATTACCAGGTACTTTCGTTTCTTGGTAATGATTCTAATGTACATGAGAATATGATGCTGCCTAAATTGGATACATTTGTCTTGCTTACAAATGAAGGGCCTAGCTTGGACAAGAAGGATGAACATTGGAGCAAGATCAAGCATGGACATGATGGCATGCGCAAGGGGAACAAGAACGGAGTTACAAGTGATGATTTCAGGACTTTGAAACCACCATAATGAGTGTGTGAAGACTTGGATGAAATATACAAGATGCCACTTCATAAATTTCGTCTAGAGGCTATTATATGTGATGTGTCACCTTATTATTGGGCCAGGCCCATGTAATTTCGAAATACTTGAGTATGGGCTGTTTTCAGAGTCCGTATGTGTGGGGAAACAAGAGTTAGGGTTGGTTTCGGACCCCTCCTCCAAGGGCCACAAAATTTCCCCCTCTTCCTCCATATATACAGCCCTTAGGGCGTCGTTTAGACTTTGGCGGTCTTGTTTAAATTAAAGTTCGCCATAGCTGCAACTTCGCGTACTTCGTTTGTGTTCAACGACCAGACAAAGACGTCACGGCATCACAGAACCCTACCTTGATCAATAAATCTTTCCTCTTATATTCCCAATATTCAGATTGCAATCTTAGTTTCTTGCTTGTTCTTCGTTTGCTTGCAGGAAATAGACCCTCGTGGTCTGGTTAATCATGCTCCGGCATGGTCAATAACCTCTCGAAGTTGGTTTAGGGATTGCTAAGGCGCGACGTCCTCACACGTTCGTAGTCGGATCGTCAAAGTCTACTCCACCGAAAACGATAGCTACCATCTCATCAAAATACGGGACACCTTTGCCTCTATCATCAAGCATGGAGATGATGGCATGAGCAATGGGAGCAAGAACGGAGTTACAAGTGATGATTTCAGGACTTTGAAGCCACCATATTGAGTGCAAGAAGCCTTGGACGAAATATACAAGATGCCACTTCATAGATTTCGTCCAGAGGCTATTGTTGGTGCTGCGTCACCTTATTATTGGGCCAAGCCCATGTAATTTCGAAATAGTAAAGTATAGGCTATTTTTAGAGTCCGTATGTGTGGGGAAAACAGAGTTAGGGTTTGTTTCGGACCCCTTCTCCAAGGGGCCACGAAATTCCCCCTCTCTTTCTCCCTATATATAGCCCTTAGGGCGTCGTTTAGACTTTGGGTTTTGTTTGGATTAAAGTTCGCCATAGCTGCAACTTCGCGTACTTCGTTTGTGTTCAACGACCAGACAAAGACGTCACAGAACCCTACTTGATCAATAAAGCTTTCCTCTTGAATTCACAATATCCAGATTGCAATCTCAGTTTCTTGCTTGTTCGTCGTTTGCCTGCAAGAAACAGACCTTCGTGGTCAGGTTGATCGTGCTCCGACGTGGTCAATAACCTCTTGGAGTTAGTTTAGCGATTGCTAAGGCGCGACGTCCTCGCACGTTCGTAGTCGGATCGTCAAAGTCGACTTCCTCCAAAATGATAGCCACCATCTCATCAAAAGACGGAACACCATTGCCTCTATCACTATATATACTCCTCCAACTCCACCATTTTAGGGTTAGCATTGGGATAGCTCATTTTAGACTAGAGTTTTGCTCATCCATTACGGATCTACTCCACGAGAGAGACCGTGGCCCCTCTATGGAGAAGATCCACCTTGGATTCAAGACCCCTAACGGGAAGATCCTTCACGGATTCAAGACCTCCTCTTGGAGATGAACTCTACCTTGTATCTTTCCCTTTGTTGTTCATGTACCTTGTGATCTTGTCTGTTTAATTGTCTAGTGGATGTGTGATTGGACTTGTTATTGAGTGTTTTCCCTCATGATTCCCCTTTGTGTTCTTTGTGTTCATCGTGGGATTCCCTCCTCTTCGTGAAAGATCGACCTAGATCGGGTTGACCCCGCATCATATGGTATCATGAGCCAAGGTTTCTCACAAATTTGGAACCTCCCCACCGTTTTCTAGCTTGATTTTGTTGTGCTCTTCCCCAATTTCGAAAATCCCCACCAAAAATAGCCCCAATTGTTTTGTGTGATTTGTTGGTTTGATGATGTTTTGTTGATTTTGATCCATGGATTTGCTTGGTTTCAAGTGGATCTAGCATTTCCACAAGTTTCCCCACTTTTCATCCACAAAATCTCTCAAATTTTGCCCCCCAAATCATCAAATTCCTCCCAAAACGAGTTTGGAAGTCCCAATCCCGATCTGGAATCATCAGGCCGGACATCCGGGTCCCCAGCCGGACATCTGGCTCTTGGAGGTCAAAATCGCGCAAGTTTCTGGACATCAGGTCCCGGATATCCGGACCCGACCCCGAATGTCCGGCCACTGGCATTTCAGCCTTCCTCGTTTCACCGTTTTGTCCACAACTAATTCATCCGAACTCCGATTTCGACGTTCTTGAGCTCGTTTTGAAGCTCTTGACATCCCCCATAACAAATAAAATACCACCATAATCATTTGACTCCATCTTTGCCTAGGGCTTCCACCACATCATCCGCTATACCACTACCGACTTCCGCAACCTAACCCTTTTTGATCCCCATATCATTTTTGGTTCCTTGAGTAGTGATTTGAGTCTCCTAAGGTGTTTAGGATACTTAGGGACAATTGCTTCTTCATCAACCACCACCACCACTTCCACAATAGCCTAGTCCACTATACATTGTCAACCCAACCTAACCCAATTTTGTTTGAGCTTGTTTGAGTTATGGGTTGTGTCTCCTAAGGTGTTTCGGCTACTTAGGGACCGTGACTTCTACTCCGACACCGTGTATAGCCCATCATACACTTCCACCACCATAACCCATTTTGACCGGGTTTCCACTAACAATTCCGCAACCACCACCGCTTGTTCGCTACCACCATTTGACATTTGTCCTTGAGATTTTGAGTTGTGGTTTTTCCGTTTCCTAAGGTGTTTCGGCTACTTAGGAACGGGTCAACATCAAGAGCACCACTCCTCATCATCATCATCGGACGGTATCCTCGACGACATTATTGTATATCCCCTTTGCCATTGCATTGTTAACCCCTAGCCCATTTTGCGTCACTTGCCTATCGAGACTAGCCTTTGAGTATTGCTAGCAACGTTACTTGTGCACATTAGTGATCATCGATCCGCCTTTCCATTTTATACATACCATATCATCTCGGTATCATCATATCATCCCTTGTGTCACAAGATTATTCCCGCATATACACAATCGCTATCTTGGTTTGTGCATTTCGCATAGTGGCCATACAAAAAAAGAATAAGCTTTTAAGCAAAAAGAGAAAAACAAAGAGCTTGTGAGCAAGAGACATAGCATCACAAAATATCATATCATACTTGATCATCTTGGATCATCTAGTGCTAAAAGCACTGTAACATCATACATACATATGATACTTGTGATAGAAAGTTGATACATTTGGCATCTCATAGGTTATGCACAAGTGACGTATCCGCCTATAGAGCAATCGTGCTAGCGTCTCTCTAGAGTTGTGCAACACGAGCATTTTCCGTGGACTCCACATTTTGTGCTCATTCCTTGGTTGCACGACCCCATCTATATATCCGTGTGTGTGTTTCTGTGTGCCACCCATATTGCTATTGGTCTACTTGTTTCACTTGCAAATTTGTGAATCTCTTTCAACTTTATTGACTCTTGGTAACATTTTGCATCAAAATTTTGTGTCATTTATCCTAACAAAGCCACTCGATAAGCTTTACTTGATTGGTGTGAGTGAACAATTCCGGTAAAAATTTCACTATTCTTTCAGTTCACATTAAGTGGAACGAGATACATCCTCAACTTTAGGAAAAGGTAACCTGGTATTGTTTATCTCATCTCCTACTTACCTTTGCGTGAGTCTTGTGATGGATAGGCAAAGCATTTCATCTCGGGTCTACAACAACAACGACAAGTTCGATGCCATGACGTGCGCCAACATGGATGCTCAAATGAAGGAGCTCAACGCCCTCATCAAGAATCGCAAGAGGTCTCCCTCATCTTCGAGAAGACGCTCAAGTGCACATCCTTCCGAGCTACCATCTCCAGCAAGATCTCATCGACGTCGACACCATCAACGACAAGAATGTGAAGGCCAAGAGCTCAACTCCAACAACTGCTCAACGACTTCACCATGTACCTTGGCATCTTTGCCAAGAAAATTCAAGGCATCTTCGCCTTTGGACATACGACATCTTCGTCAACAAGCACCCCAAGCTTATGCTCAAGAGAAGCTACCCAAACTCAAGTCCGCGACTTCCACGAGCTACTACAACCTCGACATCGACCACGAGATTCCTTTCTACGGGACTCAAGACCCCGAGGAGTATATCGGGTGGGAGCGCAAGATGGACGACTACCTCAAGCTACATCAAGTTCCCTACAAAGATCAAGTGAAGTGCGCCACAAGACACCTCCACGACAACACGTCAACATGGTGGCTTCACACTCCTTCGACGAGCTTGAACGTGAATTGGCCCAAGACAAAGAAAGCTATGCGGCGAGAGTTTGTGTCTCCTACTCGACACGGAACAACTTCTACGCCAATTGGAGAACACTATACAAGGATCCAAGTCCATCGACAAGTACTTCAAGGAGATGAAGATGGCCTTGCGATGAGCCGGCGTGGACGACCCCATTTCGATGAAGCTCCACTTCATGATGGGATTGCAAAACAACATCTACAAGACTATCTTCCTCTAGAACTACAAGTCCCTCGACGACAACTACATTGGTGCTCTCGAGGCGGAACAAGAACTCATGAAGGCAAAGACTTCTCCACCGCAAGCACACTTCTCAAACACCAAGCTCCAAGACGGTGAGCATGAGGCTAGTACCACCATGATGTCCAAGGCCGACGAGCTCCAAGACGACGTTCCCGAGTTCGACTTCATCGCCATCCCTCTTTGTGGCATTAATGATGCCGAGTCTACTTTGACTCTTTTTCAATACGGCACGGCGACGACTACGACTACGGAGCCATTCGAGGACCAAGATTTGGAGGCGAGCGACAAGGTGGCGAGCAAGGATGATGCTTCCATCTTTGGAGGCGAGAGTGATGATGTGCCATCTTCGGCCTTCATCCACGGTGATGATGACGGGATGGTTGAGCATGTGATTTTCCCATCGACCACGGCGACGTATGATGACTTGAGTGACTTTTGCCACCATCTTGAGAGTAAGAGAGAGCTCACCACTAGCCCCATATATGATGAGGTGCCCCAATTCCCATGTGAGGAGAGCCACAACCCCCACCACTTGAGTGAGATGAATGACTCCACCATATGTGACATTGAGTGCACCTACCTTGAGGGAGTGAGTGAGCCACCACATAGAGAGAGTGAGATAGTTGATAGGTCATGTGAGGCCACTTTCAACACTAACGACTTGACATCTACCTCTATTATGTCTTCTCATTTGGTGCTAGGTCCCATTTATGATGACGCACCGATCCGCGACGACTTCGTCCTTGCGCATGGACAATACGATGGCCATGGTGGAATATTATGCACCCCCACATGGTTCCATCAAGATGAAGATGATGACCACCATTTGGTCTTTCCCACCTCACCTAGACCACATGAGTGGAATGAAAAAGGTAACATAGGTGAAGGTGATGCCCTCGTCCCACTAGTGGACTATGTTGACATTGATTGCTTGCATGATGTTGATCCACCTATTGCCATGATTCATTCTAGTATGATTTCCCCATGCGATGATTTACCCATTTATGATGAGTTTGATGATAGCCATGTGGAGTCTATTAGTTGTGATGCCATGTTGCATAGGATTTCTTGTGATCATTCTCTTGGTCACATCATGTTTGCTAATCCGCTTGACTTGTCGTATGCTATGCATGAGATCAACAATATGTCACGTTTGCAATCTCTTCATAGTGACTATGCATATGCCATTAAGATAAACCCAATTTGCACTTATGGCATAGATGACAAGCCCATGGTTATTGGCATTTGTTTTTCTTGTGATGATATTGACATGCTCCCTTTGCATCATATCCATCATATGCCATGCCATGATTATCTAGCTTCGGACATGCATTGTTTTGGATGTTGATCCACTTCTCCACATGGTTCCATCAAGATGAAGATGATGACCACCATTTGGTCTTTTCCACCTCACCTACACCACATGAGTGGAAAGAGAAAGGTAACAAAGGTGAAGGTGATGCTCTCGTCCCACTAGTGGACTTTGTTGACATTGATTGCTTGCATGATGTTGATCCACCTATTGCCATGCTTCGTGCTAGTATGATTTCCCCATACGATGATGATGAGTTTGATGATTGTCATGTGGAGTCTATTAGTTGTGATGCCATGTTGCATAGAATTTCTTGTGATAATTCTCTCGGTCACATCATGTTTGAGAATCCGCTTGACTTGTCATATGCTATGTATGAGATCAACAATATGTCATATTTGCAATCTCTTCGTAGTAACTATGCATATGCCGTTAAGATAAACCCAATTTGCACATATGGCATAGATGACAAGCCCATGGTTATTGGCATTTGTTTTTCTTGTGATGATATTCATATGCTACCTTTGCATCATATCCATCATATTCCATGCCATGATTACCTAGCTTCGGACATGCATTGTTTTGGATGTTGTTCCACTTCTCCACATTATGCTTACGATATTTCACATGAGGAGACCCCCATAGTTTCCTCATACTTTTTAGGAGATTTTGATCCATCCCATCTATTGCATGATTCTCATAGTTGTGTGCACAATATGCTCCCCATGAATGCCAATGCTTTTGTTGTGGCACATACTTGCTCTAATTTGTGTCCCCGTCGTACTATACATAATAACTATTCATTCATGATGGATGACATGTTCATATACCATGCATCAAATTTCTTTGAGTGATGCTCATCTTGTGCTAACTCATACGTGCACATACACATCATGATGGATGATGTGTACATTTACCATGCATACACTTTCTTCGGTTTGTGTCTCTTTTGTGTAGGTACCCATGAATACGTGTCAACCTCACAATCCCATGAGTTGACAAAACGAGCTCTATAGAGAAATAATGACTTGGGATACCGTGGATTTTCTTTACCACCGCTATTCGTGTGCAAAGACTTCGCGCAATTCTTTTACATGGCCCTCACATGGTTGTGGGTTATTTACCACTTATCGCTTTATGCCCATCTTGCCATGTTCATTTTGCATGATATGATATTATTATGCCTTTGACATGCATTTGTGACCCATGCTATGCAATTCACATGATCGATGATTCGCCTACTTGTATGTGTATTTGCAAGCTTGGTGGAATATTGCTTGATGTTGTCATAATTGCTTTGTGCCCAATGTTTACGATGATACTTTGGTCATAATTTGCTTTCGTGCTTATGATATGTCTTGTGCATTGCTTATGCCTACTATTTGCTCATATGACATGATTGCAATGAACTTATCTAGTGTGTTGCATCTTTGGTCCACTAGTTTGCACGACATGATTGATATGCTTGCCTATGTTGCATCACCGATGATTCATACTTGCTCCCTTCTTGCGGTTGATCAACCATTCCCATGCTTTCCACATGATTCCCATTGCTTCTTTTCATATATCTCAATATGTTGTATCTCTCATGCTAGATTTGCTATGTATTGAGTACAATAATGATCTTAGTCTTCATAATGAGATTGCCCCCATAGCATTCTCGCATATATTTGGAGAATTTGACATATTACTTGTGAAGCATGCGTGTCTTACCTCTTTGCATCATATGCCTAGTGCCATGAAAATAGCCATTGTTGCATCCTATTATTCATGCACTTGTGCTTCTAATGGTTATGTGCAAGAGAATAGAACGAACATGATGGATGATGTGTTTATCTACCATGCGCATACGTTCTTCCTTTTGTTGTGTGCATGTGTAGGGTACTTGGACTTCGTGTCGACTTCCACTTCACGTGAGTTGACCATTCGAGCTCTTGAGAGCGAACCACCTTCTACCATGACGCTTGTACATCGCACTTTCTTGTGCTTCGGCATTGTGAAGAATGCACAAGGACATGCTTTCAAGGTGATATCCTTCTCTTTCGAGAACCCAAAAACCATGAGCATGAATATTGTGGATCATACTACATGTGTTGCTCGCACCATGAGACTTATTTGTCATCTTGGACCCCTTGATCACGCACATGTTAGTGATATTGCTTTCATTCATGATCACCACATTGCCATGCCTCGTATTATATATGCCTTGTGTGTTGCATCCGACTTGTGGATTACTTGTCCCTATCATATGCTTGGTTGCAACAATGTCATCTTTTCAAATGCCATGTCCATTTGCTTTTCACATGCTTAGCTTGCTTGCCTCACACATGATGGACAATTGCTCTTTCTATTGTGTTGAGTGCCACACTATTTTCAGTACACCATAAGCATGTTATGCTTGGATTGTCTTGCACTTGACCCATGTGTTTAGACACTTCATTTTACTTGTTGTTGTGAATGATTCATAAGCCTACCATAGACCTCTCATTGAGCGCTTTATGCATGCTAGCTATGACCATGAGGTAGATGCTTCTTCTCTTGTCACAAATATGTGCATCTCTACCTCACATTTACATGCTTGTTTCCATGATGACCTTGATTGTGCTCAATTGATGTGTGATGAGGACATCACTAACAAGGTTACACCCACAACCCCATATGACACATATACAGGACCAATTACTAGACCTCGCTAAGCATTCTTTGACTCTTGGGTTTGGCCGCCATGTTTGGTTGGGTCATCCAGGAGATCTTCACTTTTTACCTGTAAACATTGATATTTGAATAAAGCTTAGAGAGCTTGTAAAAAAAACTAGAGCTAGCGCACGCCAATTAAATTACCAGGTACTTCCGTTTCTTGGTAATGATTCTAATGTTCATGAGAATATGATGTTGCCTAAATTGGATACATTTGTCCTTCTTACAAATGAGGGGCCTAGCTTGGACAAGAAGGATGAACATTGGAGAAAGATCAAGCATGGAGATGATGGCATGCGCAAGGAGAACAAGAACGGAGTTACAAATGATGATTTCAGGACTTTGAAGCCACCATAATGAGTGCGTGAAGCCTTGGACAAAATATACAAGATGCCACTTCATAAATTTCGTCCAGAGGCTATTATAGGTGTTGCGTTACCTTATTATTGGGCCAGGCCCATGTAATTTCGAAATACTTGAGTATAGGCTGTTTTTAGAGGCCGTATGTGTGGGGAAACAAGAGTTAAGGTTAATTTCGGACCCCTCCTCCAAGGTCCATGAAATTCCCCCCTCTTCCCCCATATATACAACCCTTAGGGCATCGTTTAGACTTTGGGTTTTGTTTAGATTAAAGTTCGCCATAGCTGCAACTTCACGTACTTCATTTGTGTTCAACGACCACACAAAGACGTCACAGAACCCCACCTTGATCAATAAAGCTTTCCTATTCTATTCGCAATATCCAGATGGCAATCTTAGTTTCTTGCTTGTTCTTCGTTTGCTTGCAGGAAATAGACCCTTGTGGTCAGGTCGATCGTGCTCCGGCGTGGTCAATAACCTCTCAGAGTTGGTTTAGCGATTGCTAAGGCGCAACGTCCTCGTACGTTCGTAGTTAGAGCATCAAAGTCTACTCCACCGAAAATGATAGCCACCATGTCATCGAAAGACGGGACACCTTTGCCTCTATCAAGTGGTATCAGATTTCCAGGTTGCTCGGTGAGATTTTATAGTTTTTCGTAGATTAGATTGAGTATGTTCTTCGTACCTACAGTCCACCAAAAAGCCAAAAAAAAATACGGTTAGTTCATCATATCTGAACCAGTTTGAGCCTTCGCATAGTCTTTTCAGCATTTTGCTTTGTTGAGTTTGCGGTTGCATCGTCGTGTCAAGTTGCTGGTCTTAGCGTCTAGTCTTTTAGAGTTCTGAGTTTTGGTCATAAGTTGTCACGCCGCCGCGGCAACATCTTCATCGCTACTGCCACATACCACCACCGATCCGTATCCATATACCACCACCAATCCGTATCCATACACCACCACCACTGCCATATGATACGGGGTTGCAGAATCTTCACGGAGGATCTGCTCTATGATGCGAATCAACGCCACCTGAAGGGTATGAAGGAAACCCTCGATCCCAACCAACAACGCTGTCGGGTAAAGGATAACTAGTGCAACCTGACGAGACCGAAGCTAACTATTGCAAATGCAACAACCAGCGACAAGTATTCGTCCAACCACACTCTTAGTTTCCAATCCACACAACCACGCACGAAGTTGGAAGCACGAACTGGTCGCCGCCTCAACAGCTGCTGTTGTAAAATCACAAAGTGAGTTTACCCTCTCACAAGGCAAGATTACAAGAGCTAAGGAGGAAGTGAACTCTCAAACAATATTCTGGTTGCACTTAGCTAACCTATGATGAAATCATATTGCTAAAGAGTTGCAGCTGAAGTGGGGGAAGGGGTGTTTATACTAGGAACAACCCTCCTAGTTTAGGTGTGAAATCAGGCCAAAAGAGGGCTCAAATTCGTGCTAACCAGCTGGTCAAGGGAGCAAACTCATGGAGCCTCACGCAGCAATTAATGCCCTAGATAGCTTGCATTGGAACTCTCATATCCTTTGACTCAGGACTCCAAATGATGCACCGTTTGATTTTCCTGAAACTAGACTTCATATGCTCTCTATTTTGTACTCCCATACGTGCTGGATACTCATATATTATATTTATGTGGCATGATGCAACAAGTCTTGTGACGAATTCTGGAACTGTACATGCAACAACAGAGTGTTGAGATGGCTTGCTATTCTCCCTTGTGGTGTAACTAGTTGCCCTTGTCACCAAAACATGGTTTTCATCAGAGTTGAAACTTTTTCTGTTCAAACTTGTTGTATGGGCTTCAGAACTTGTTTCTTCATGTGTTGAATGTTGTTGGTTGTCCTCAACATTGTACCTGAGTAAAATTTAGCACACAAGATTTAGAAAGTATAAAGTTCTTATGGTTATTTGAAATATGATCAGCTAGGAGCGCGTTCACCTCTTATGCTATTTGTTTGGCACAGCTCCTTGTCATGGGACCCAACTAGATCTTCTTTGTAGAAGCTTCACTTGATGGCTGAGATTTATCATTCGGAGAAGATGATAAACAAAGTGAACCAGGGATGTCCTCATCATCCTCCCCCTCTTAAAAAGGAGTCGTCCTCGACTTTTGACCCTCTTGATCGAAGCATGGAGACAAATCAGCAACGTTGAATGTTGTACTCACAGCATAGTCTTCAGGAAGCTCGATCTTGTAAGCATTGTCATTGATCTTGGCCAAGACTTTGAATGGTCCATCTCCACGAGGCATTAGCTTGGATTTGCGCTTCTCTGGGAACCGATCTTTGCGCAAAAATGTATCAAACCAGATCTCCGGGCTCAAAAGTTACCTTCTTGCGATTTTTGTTTGCCTTAGCAGCATAATACTTGGACTTCATTTCTATCTCTTCTCTGGTCTTCTCATGAATCTTCTTCACATATGCGGCATGCTTTGAAGCCTCCATGTTACATCTCTCTTGCAATGGAAGTGGCAGCAAGTCAATTGGTGCAAGTGGTTTGAATCCATATACCACCTCAAACGGGCAGATGCTTGTGGTAGAGTGAACTGCCTGATTGTAAGCAAACTCCACGTGCGGCAAACACTCTTCCCACTCCTTCAAATTCTACTTGATCATTGTACGGAGCAAGGCTGAGAGTGTGCGGTTCACCACCCCTGTTTGCCCATTAGTTTGGGGGTGAGACGCTGTTGAAAACAGCAGTTTGGTCCACAATTTTGCCCATAATGTTTTCCAAAAGTAGCTCATGAACTTCACATCTCGATCTGAAACAATAGTCCTTGGCATTCCATGCAAGCGAACAACTTCCCTGAAAAACAAATCAACAACATGTGAAGCATCGTCGTTCTTGTGGCACGGGATGAAGTGTGCCATTTTTGAGAACCTATCAACCACAACAAAAACTGAATCCCTCCCCCTCTTAGTCCTAGGCAGTCCTAAAACAAAATCCATGCTAATATCTTCCCAAGGAGCATTTGGAACAGGTAGAGGAGTATATAAACCATGGGGGTTCAGTTTAGACTTAGCTTTGTGGCATATGATGCATCGCTGCACAAATCTCTCAACATCCTTCCTCATCTTTGGCCAATAAAAGTGATCAGCCAACATCTCATAGGTCTTCTCGCGACCAAAGTGTCCGATTAATCCTCCTGCATTTGATTTCTGCAACAATAAAGGCCTAACCGACAAATCTGGAACACACAACTTGTTAGCCCTAAAAAGGCACCCATCATTGATACATCCATTTTGCATCATGCTTATAAGTTGATATTTATTGCATTATGGGCTGTTCATACATGTTTTGTCACAATACTTATGCCTTTTCTCTCTTATTTTGCAAGGCTTACATGAAGAGGGAGAATGCCGGCAGCTAGAATTCTGGGCTGAAAAAGGAGCAAACTCTATAAACCTATTCTGCACAACTCCAAAAGCCCTGAAACTCCATAGAACATCGTTTCGGAAAATATAAAAAATATCTGGCAAAAGAAACCGACGGGAGGGGCCACCGGCTGGCCTCGAGGGTGGGGGGCGCGCCCCCCTTCCCAGGGCGCGCCCCCTGCCTCGAGGGCCAGCCGATAGGCCCACGATGCCGATCATATCCTATATGAAGTGTTTTGACCTGGAAAAAAATCAAGAAGAGGCTTTCGGGATCAGACGCCACTGTCTCGAGGCGGAACCGAGGCGGAAACCAATCTAGGGCTCTGGCAGATCTGTTCTGCTGGAGATACTTCCCTCCGGGAGGGGGAAATCGTCACCGCCGTCATCACCAACAACTCTCACATCTTGAAGAGGGCTATCTTCATCAACATCTTCACCAGCACCATCTCCTCTCAAACCCTAGTTCATCTCTTGTACCTAATCTTGGTATCCAAACCTCAGATTGATACCTGTGGGTTGCTAGTAGTGTTGATTACTCCTTGTAGTTGATGCTAGTTGGTTTATTTGGTGGAAGATCATATGTTCAGATCAATTATGCATATTAATAACCCTCTGATCATGAACAATATTATTTCTTGTGAGTAGTTACTTTTGTTCCTGAGGACATGGGAGAGGTCTTGCTATTAGTAGTCATGTGAATTTGGTCTTCGTTCGATATTTTGATGAGATGTATGTTGTCTCTCCTCTAGTGGTGTCATGTGAACGTCGACTACATGACACTTCACCATTATTTGGGCCTAGAGGAAGGCATTGGGAAGTAATAAGTAGATGATGGGTTGCTAGAGTGACAAAAGCTTAAACCCTAGTTTATGTGTTGCTTCGTAAGGGGTTGATTTGGATCCATATGTTTCAGGCTATGGTTAGGTTTACCTTAATACTTCTTTTGTTGTTGCGGATGCTTGCATTAGAGGTTAATCATAAGTGGGAGGCTTGTCCAAGTAAGGGCAGCACCCAAGCACTGGTCCACCCACATACCAAATTATCAAAGTACTGAACGCGAATCAGATGATCGTGATGAAAACTAGCTCGACGATAATTCCCATATGTCCTTGGGAGCGCTTTACCTTGCATAAGAGTTTGTCCAGGCTTGTCCTTTGCTACACAAAGGATTGGGCCACCTTTCTGCACCTTACTTACTTTTATTGTTTGTCACTTGCTACCAAATATCTTATCACAAAACTATCTGTTACCTATAATTTCAGTGCTTGCAGAAAATACCTTACTGAAAACTGCCTATAATTTCCTTCTGCTCCTCGTTGGGTTCGACACTCTTACTTATCGAAAGGACTACGATAGATCCCCTACACTTGTGGGTCATCAAGACTCTTTTCGTGCACCATTGCCGGGGAGTGAAGCGCCTTTGGTGAGTGGAATTTGGTAAGGAAAAATTTATATAGTGTGCTGAAATTTATTGTCACTTGTTAATATGGCTCAAAATCCTTTGAGGGGCTTGTTCGGGGTATCTTCACCCCGAGCAGAAGAGCAAAGAGTTGCTCCTCAACCTATTGTACCTATTGAAAATGTTTGCTTTGAGATTCCTTCGGGTATGATAGAGAAACTGCTTGAAAATCCCTATACAGGAGACGGAACACTACACCCCAATTTACATCTAATCTATGTGGATGAAGTTTGTGGATTGTTTAAGCTTGCAGGTATGCCCGAGGATGTTATCAAGAAGAAGGTCTTCCCTTTATCTTTGAAGGGAGATCCATTGACATGGTTTAGGCTATGCGATGATATGGGATCTTGGAACTATAATCGTCTGAAGTTGGAATTTCATCAGAAGTTCTACCTTATGCACCAGGTTCATCGTGATCGTAATTATATTTATAATTTCTGGCCTCGCGAAGGAGAAAGCATCGCTCAAGCTTGGGGGAGTATTAAGTCAATGTTATATTCATGCCCCAATCATGAGCTTTCAAGAAAGATGATCATCCAAAAAAATTATGCTCAGCTTCTCTCAATAATCGCACCATGCTCGATAATTCTTGTTCTGGCTCTTTTATGATGAAGACTGTTGAATTCAAATGGGATTTATTGGAAAGAATTAAATGCAACTCCGAAGATTGGGATCTCAACGAAGGTAAGGAGTCAGGTATGACCCCTAAGTTTGATTGTGTTAAAGCTTTTATGGATACCGATGTTTTCCGTGAGTTTAGCACTAAATATGGACTTGACTCTGAGATAGTAGCTTCTTGATGTGAATCTTTTGCTACTCATGTTGATCTCCCTAAGGAGAAGTGGTTTAAATAGCATCCCCCTATTGAAGTAAAAGTAGTTGAACCTATTAGAGTTGAAGAAAAGACTATCACTTATAATGTTGACCCTGTCATTCCTACCGCTTATATCGAGAAACCACCTTTCCCTGTTAGGATAAAGGATCATGCTCAAGCTTCAACTGTAGTTCGTAAGAGTAATACTAGAACACCTACACCCTCTGAGCAAATTAAGGTTGAACCTAGTGTTGCTATGGTTAAGGATCTCTTGGTAGAAGATTTAGCTGGACATGTTATTTACCTCCAAGAAGAGTCTGCTAGAATAGCCAAACCTAATGCTAGGAAAAAACATAAACATGTCGTAGGCTTGCCCGTTATCTTTGTTAAGATAGGAGATCATTGCTATCATGGTTTATGTGACGTAGGTGCTAGTGCGAGCATTATCCCTTTTGATCTGTACAACGAAATTATGCATGATATTGCACCTATTGAGTTAGAAGGGATTGATGTTACTATTAAGCTTGCTAATAGAGATACTATTTCACGAGTTGGGATTGTTAGAGATATTGAAGTCTTGTGTGGGAAGGTTAAATACCCTGCTGATTTTCTTGTTCTTAGTTCCCCACAAGATGCTTTCTGTCCCATTATATTTGGCAGACCCTTCTTGAATACTGTTAATGCCAAGATAGACTGCGTGAAAGATATTGTCATTGTCAGATTTTGCTAAATTCCGTAGACAACCCCTTGAAATGGTACCACCTAGTAAGGACGAAATTATTGGTCTTGCTTCTATTGTCGTGCCACCTAATGATCCTTTAGAACAATACTTGCTAGACCATGAAAATGATATGCATATGAATAAGAGAAGGGAGATAGATGAAATATTCCTTACACAGGGACCCATATTGAAAAACAACTTGCCTGTTGAAATCCTAGGGGATCCTCCTCCACCCAAGGGTGATCCCATGTTTGAACTTAAACCTTTACCTAATAATCTTAAGTATGTTTATCTTGATGAAAAGAAGATATATCCTGTTATTATTAGTGCTAAGCTTTCAGAGCAGGAAGAAGAAAGGTTATTGAAAACTCTGAAGAAGCACCGAGCTGCTATTGGATATACACTAGATGATCTTAAGGGCATTAGTCCCACTATATGCCAACACAAGATAAAATTGGAAGAAAATGCTAAACCAGTTATTGATCATCAGCGCCGGTTAAATCGTAAGATGAAAGAAGTGGTGAGGAAGGAAATACTAAAGCTCCTAGAAGCAGGTATTATCTATCCAGTTGCTGATAGTCAGTGGGTAAGTCCTGTCCATTGCGTTCCTAAGAAAGGAGGTAGGACTGTTGTACCTTACGATAGGGATAAATTGATCCCGCAAAGAATAGTTATAGGTTATAGGATGGTAATTGATTTCCGTAAGTTAAATAAAGCTACTAAGAAAGATCATTACCCTTGCCATTTATTGATCAAATGCTAGAAAGGTTATCCAAACATACGCATTTCTGCTTTCTAGACGGTTATTCTGGTTTCTCTCAAATACCTGTGTCAAAGGGGGAACAAGAAAATACCACCTTTACTTGTCCTTTCGGTACCTTTGCTTATAGACGTATGCCTTTTGGTTTATGTAATGCACCTGCTACTTTTCAAAGATGTATGATGGCTATATTCTCTTACTTTTGTGAAAAGATTGTTGAGGTATTCATGGATGATTTCTCCGTTTACGGAACTTCTTTTGATGATTGCTTAAGCAACCTTGATCGAGTTTTGCAGAGATGTGAAGACACTAATCTAGTCTTGAATTGGGAGAAGTGCCACTTTATGGTTAATGAAGGCATTGTCTTGGGACATAAAATTTTTGAAAGAGGTATTGAAGTTGACAAAGCTAAAGTTGATGTTATTGAAAATATATCATGCCCAAAGGATATCAAAGGTATACGAAGTTTCCTTGGTCATGCAGGGTTTTATAGGAGGTTCATTAAGGACTTCTCCAAAATCTCCGGGCCTCTGACTAATCTTTTACAGAAAGATATTCCTTTTGTCTTTGATGATGATTGTCTAGATGCATTTGAAATACTTAAGAAAGCATTGATCTCTGCACCTATTGTCCAGTCTCCTGACTGGAATTTACCCTTTGAGATTATGTGTGATGCTAGTGATTATGCTGTAGGAGCTGTTCTAGGGCAAAGAGTTGATAAGAAATTGAATGTTATCCAGTATGCTAGTAAAACTCAAGATAGTGCCCAAAGAAATTATGCTACCACTGAGAACGAATTTTTAGCAGTTCTATTTGCTTGTGATTATTTTAGACCCTATATCGTTGATTCTAAAGTAACTATTCACACTGATCATGCTGCTACCAAATACCTTATGGAAAAGAAAGATGCTAAACCTAGACTTATTAGATGGGTCCTCTTGCTGCAAGAACTTGACTTGCATATTATTGATAGAAAGGGAGCTGAGAACCTCGTAGCAGATAACTTGTCTAGGTTAGAGAATATACTTGATGACCCACAACCTATTGATGATAGCTTTCCTGATGAACAACTAGCTGTCATAAATACTTCTCATACTGCTCCATGGTATGCTAATTATGCTAATTACATTGTTGCTAAGTTTATACCTCCTAGCTTCACATACCAGCAAAAGAAAAGGTTCTTCTATGATTTGAGGCATTACTTCTGGGATGACTGATACGTCCAAAACGTATCTATAATTTCTGCTTGCTCCATGCCACTTTTGGGTGATATTGCTATGATATTCATACACTTCCATACACTTTTGATCATATTTGGACTAACTTACTAATCTAGTGCACCCCAGTGCCAGTTTCTGTTTTCGGCTATTTTTGTATTTTAGGTTTTCACGTTACGAGAACTGCCAGGAAAAATCCAGAAAAATTATATAAAAAATCAGCGTTTCGGAAACTACCGTGCGTCCGAAGGACAGCCGGGGGGGGGGGGGGG